>VXBU01017892.1:0-92129 GCA_013400315.1 Bombycilla garrulus | reverse complement strand
AGCAGAAATTGAGAAAAATATATTTTCATGGGTGCACTGGCCTTTGGCCAGTGTCAAACCATTACAACCTCCCAGTTTATCTTGCATTTGCAGTTAAATAAATTATACTGAAGTCAGCTGTAAAAGCTGGGGACAAGATGTGGAACTTTCATTTTATTTTCCCAGGATAACTGTCTTGCTCACAGCCATCAGAGGTTTTGTTAACTATTTGTATGGCCATGGACATTATCAGACATGAAGCATTTGGGATTGCTCCAATGGCTTTAACCAAAAGACCAGTCTGGTCAACATCTTTCTAATTCACAAGGCCAAATGAAGTTGTTCCTGGCCTGGTGGTAGGAGAAACTGATGAAAAGGCTCTCCACGACTGTGTACATAGTCCTTGCTGATTTGCAATAAAAATCTTTTGTGTTGGTTTTCCTTGATCATTCCCCAAGTTCAGTTCAGCTCAGAGAAATTTGCTATCTCCGGAACCTGTTTTCTGAAGCAACGCCACTTTCTGGGTTTAGTAAGTTTGAAAACCTACACATCAAGTTTGTGAGGCTGTATTATTGCAAAGTATGTTGTATGGCTTTCTACTGTCTAAACCAGTCGGTCATTTTCTTTCAAGAGGAGGAGGGGGAAAAAGGTCAGGTGAAGTGATGTTAACAAGTCACCTGAGACCAAGATTTCTTTGGCTGATGAATCTTCATTGACCTTGGCTTGCATAATGCAAGACTTCTGTAAAGAATTAAGCTGAGGCTTCTGAGCCACCTTTTTGTTTGTGTAGTACATTTTAAAATATATTAAGTAACTAAAGCACACTTATCACAAGGACTGAAGATGTGCTTTAAAGCCCTGGCTAGTTTGCTAAAGTGGTGCCTTCTGTGTTCTTCAATTTCCCATCTAGATTGATCTTGACAGAACATTCTGCTTCACTTCCTGCTCTGTAGTATGATGAGTGTTCAGCTCTTCTGTACAAGAGGTATTGCTCCTCACACCGAGGATAACTGCATGATCCTTATAGAAAATATGTTTCAGGATGAAGCTGCAGCTAGCTCCACAGAGCTTCATATCTGCCTAACTTCACCCATGTTCAGGACACAGAACAGTGTGGTTTGGAAGATGGTAAGAGTGCTTCTGTGGAAAAGTTGCAAAGGATCATGGCTAATTCCTGCTCCACTCCCACAACCTGCTCATTTTGTTGTGTCGCTTGTAAAAGCACTAGTCTTAGGTGAGATAGTGGCCCCTGAGTGCAGGGATTTGTTTCTGGCATTTCTGTATTTCTCTCTATTTCAAATGCCACCACACTCAGCTTGAGACATCTGCCTTATGAGAAAAATTTCCATTTGATGGCAATCCAGGAAGGAAGAAAGGAGTCAGTCAGACCTTTTCCAATGATGCTCACCAAGGTGGATCAGCTCTCAGCTCAGTCATATGCCTGAGGAAGACCATGTGACAGAATTTTAAATAGTAATAATGATAATCCTGTAAAAATTAGAAAATCTATGGCCTACTGCAGACTGTGGCAAGGTGAGAGAAACTTTACACAAAGGCTTCAAGACCATTGGGGATTCTGTAAGCTCTACTACAACAGGCTGAGCAGGAAGGAGGGATAATGAGCTCACTTTTCCCAGAAGGGATTTTTTACATACTTCCATAATTTCTTTCAAAGCTTTATTTGCTCTGCCTGGTGCCCTCTGTGTTCCTAGATGCAAATCAGCCAGGGGCTCGGGGAGGGAGGGAGGGGGGGGAGCCAAAACTGCAGCACAATCAAAGCTGCCAGTGCACTAACCTGAGCTGCTGGTGTCAGCCCTGAGGACGAAGGTTATCCTTCTAGTGCTTGATGCCAACTGGCACAACCTCCCTCTTCTTCCTTCACACAAGTGTTGCCTGCTTCCCCCTCCCTCTCCACAATATTTTGCCTTTGAAGTAATTTCATCAAGAAATTCTTCCTCTGTCAGAATTAATCTTCCACCTGCCAGGCCATGAATAGTCACCTTTTTCTATGTCGGCAGCGTGCTGCCAAAGAAAGGGAGCAGAAAATAACGGGTAAGCCTGGAAGAGATAAATGGTACAAAGTAACACCAAGAAATCCTACTGATAAATTTAACCCTAATGCAACACAAGGTACTTGTCCCCTCTGGTCCCACAGTCCCATACATAGCTTCCTCTAACTTGGTTAGACTCCAGAAAGGTCTCCAAGCTGTAATCCTATGTGGCCAGAAGCCTACAGAGGAATTTTCCACTGTCTAAATCCATGGTGAGAGCAAATGCCCAGGTTCCTGACACTTAAAGAAACCTGAATATATATTTTCTAAAAATAGAAAATTGGAGTCCTGGTCTGAACCTGGACATTGGCTATCCAACAGAATGTCTTTCTCAGTCCTCTATAAGGAAGCTGATCTATCATTCCTAGACATCTCTGATACTCATTAGGATTCAGAATAATGATTATTGCCTTGAAAAATCTGTTCCCATGATGCTGAACAATCTGAATATGAATTCTGAAGAATATCTGGATATCTGATTGCCCTATAACTGTGTAGAAGATAGGTAAGAACACTGAAGTAATAGAGTGCCCCAACATTTAGCTGGAGACCTTGAGAAAATCAAAGCAGACCAAGTTAAAATCTAATAATATGGAACATCTCCTTAGGATGTGTGGATCCAATATGCTTTGTAAGAAGTAATAGTGGAATTAATACTTTTAATTCTTTCAGTGAGTATCCTAGAGAAAAGATTATTTATTTTTGTGCAAATAAGCTACCATGGCTCCTAGTACAAAGAGCCTTTCATGGCTGCACTCCCCAAGTAGGACATGACATTTTCTTTGTGCCTGGTCAGATGCCAAATTTCCTACAACAGGTGAGATCAAGTGGCTGCATAAAATATTTCAAATGTAAACTTTTCTAGAGTAAAATTGTAATAGGATGCATAGCAATCATGAATCAGCTTACTAAGGCAGATACATTAAAAATTCCAAGATCGAGGCTCTTTTGACCTGACCCTGTTGTCTTGACTTTTGCTCTCTCTTGTAAACAGCAAGCAATGATGCATCTTTTGAAAGCTGGAAGTTTTCAATTCACAAAGCAACACTGGTGATTAGGATGCTGGGCTAGGATGCAGGGAAATTAGATCCTGTTCCTATTCACAGAATTGCAGAGTATTCTGGGCTGGATGGGACCTGCAAGGATCATCAAATTCCAATTCATGGCCCTGTACAGGGCAGCCTGAAGAAACAAATCATATGCCTGAAGATCTTGTCCAAACACTTCTTGAACTCCAGTAGGCGTGGTGCTGTGACTACTCAGACCAATAGTTTTTACTCTGAAAAACTGATACTGCTTCTATTGTCCATATACATTCTTGCCCTCCTCATCGCTTAAGACAGCTGGAGAAAAAGCTTTGTCTTCACATACCTGTGATCACTGGACTAGGAGGACTGAACAAATTTTCATGGGATTTGATTTTTTTTTTTTTGTCATAAGTGTCTCAGGGTTCTCAAGGTTCTTTTAAGATCAGTCAGGTCCCTTACCAATCCTTACCTTTGAGGTTCAAGTCCAGCTAATACCACCCCAGCCAGGGGCAGTAATAGAGCATTAGACACCTAAATGTCAGACTGAGTCCTTTTCCCCTTCTCTCTCTCACACAGATCCTGGATGAAGTCAGACTGCATAATGGAAACTCTATCCTGGAATTCTGCTTCCTGTTCCATTTTACATTCCTGCAGCTCTAAATAAAGCCAAAACAATTCTATTGTGTTGTTAAAAAATTATCTGATTCTAACACTGCTCCTCTGTGGTGTAAAGACTTGTGCCTCCACTTTTCTATTTCTTTGAGAAGCAAATAAGTCTTTTTAATGGTACTCAGTGCTGCAAAATCAGGGTGGAGTACAGGTCTGAATCACATCTGTGCATTCCCCAGGCTTCAGATTGGAGTGGGAGAGAACCTGAGGACTTATATGCCAAGCTGAACTCAGAAAAAGGCTTTTATTACTGAGTAATAAAATAATGAAAATTGGGGGTTTATTAACAAAAATGTTGGCAGACCTTTAACTTTAGTGGTGCTACTGAGCACCACTATATGTAAAGACGAAACCTTTCTGCACTTAACAAATTTATTAGCTGTAAGTTCATTTATTTATTTTTTCATTCCACATATAGAATATGTGCTAGGAAAACAAGAGCACTTTATGCCCTGTGAAATCAGAGTTGTTGTGAGAGTTTTTCCTAGAGGATTTAAGGATATACATGAAGGGTATTTGTTTCTCCAGCTCTGGCATGTCTGAAAGTCCAACCCACTCTTGCAAAGTTCAGTGGGATTGTCGTCTAATTTCAGTGCAACTCTCTAGCCAGATTGGAAAGTCACTTGCTGACAAAAGCACACACCAGAACAAGTAGCTCACAAATGAGAGAGCCTTATTTCCTTTTCTTTGAAACCCAGCTTACTCCATTCTTTCCATCAGCTTGTGTGTTTTCCCGAATCAGAACAAATCCTGCCAGCAAAAATGACAAGGATAGACTGACTTTTATCCAATTATGAACCAAGAAGTTTGCCTTGACATCTCAGAAACAAGCTGTTCACCAAGACTGACTCCCTAATCTTTCCTGTTGTTTCTGCAAAACCTCTCTGCCTGCGTGGCTCTCCCAGTGGACTGTGACACTTGTCAGTGGTTTGCACCAGACACCCAAGTGCTTGCTTCTACTCCAGGAGATAACACCATCCTCTCCAAAAGCTTTCTCCTGTAAACACATCTAGTTCGATAATTTTTCTGGAGCAGGAAGTTCCCTGAGTGAATTACCTCTCTGAAACTGCTCCTCCTGCACAACCTAGTCTGAACTTTTCTCTCCTTCCCTGGCTGTGACCAGGGTGAGGGATGCAGGGCAGCCTGCCCACAGTTGGGAACACCAACTTTGTCTCTGAGCAGTGGTAAAAGGAAGACCATGGGGGAAAATAGTTCCCCATGTTATGAACAGGACCTCATGCATGTATTTCACCCTTGTTCTCCAATAAACCTTTTGATCGGCTGGCAGAAGCTCACACTGTAGCCAGGGAGTCATCATCACTTGCTCAGAGCAACTTGCTTCAGACTCCAAGAAGAACCTGAAACACAGGAAAGCACATCTTGTGTCTCGCAGCCTCACTCAGGTCATGGTATAGAACAAATCAGCCTGAAGTAACACAGGCCACACTCAAAATCTGCAAGTCATTACCCATAATGATTATTCAGAAAGGGAGCTGGCATCAAAATTATTTTCCCCCTCTTCTAGTCTAAATCTTTACTCCTCCCTTTTTCTCCCACTCCTTAGTGCTTTCAAGCAACAAAGAGTATCTGAGTATTTTTTCCCTCCTGTTGTGAGTCATCAAAAATCCACTCAGAAGCAAGGCATGGTGGAGCCACAAGGAAAGGCAGGCAGGAGACAGAGATCAAGGAGCTGGTCCCATTCATCTGTGTCCATCCTTATCCTTGTACAAACATACACCCAGTTGGGAAGGGAAAGCCTGAAGACACATGGGGAGACAGGGACTGTGAAAGCACCTCTGTTCTGCCTTTCTGACAAAAGAAAGAGAGAAGGTGTGCACTCACTAGAGTAAAATCATTTCCCCTCAGCTAAGAAAGCAATACAATGTCTAAGGTCTTGCCATTACTTTCTGGTTTGAAAACATCTTAGACCTCTCTCTCCCCCTACCCAGGTAGGAAGTACTCACTCGGTGGCACCTGCAAACACACACACAAACACCCATCATTCTGTGCATTTGGAATAGTAAATATATTTATTTTCTTTACCATTAAAGCACGAACATGGATGAATGCATTTAGAAACCTTTACTTCTGCTATTGTAACACCAGATGCACAAAGATATGCAAGAATAAAAGCAGCAAAGAGCTTGGGGGAGCAGAAATTTTGGCTGAGGGTAATGCAGAGTACAGAAAAGCCTGCAGAAATTTTTGACTATACCTTTGACTGAGAGAATGAAGAAGCCTTCTCTGGGGCTTGTTAGAACTGTAACTGTCTAATTTAGAGGAGCAGGATAGGATGAATATTTTATGAGGGTTTTTCCACAGGGCTGTTAACATTTAGCAAACAAAAGACAGCCGTGATTCATTTTCCTTCTCACAGAGGGTAAATGAGTTAACAGCTGTAACAAGGGAATTAAAAAGGGATGCTCCCAGCACTGAGAACAGCTGTTGCCTTTTCAGGTACTTGGAAAACTGGGAGCACTGAGGTTTGTGCAGCACCTATTGGACAAGATGGGTTTAGGGTAGAGTTCGCAAACTGATTCAAACTTGTTTTCTGCTCCAGTGTCGCAGGGTAAGTGCTGCTGGTCCCAGTCCTGGGATTTTAGTGTCTAAATGCTTTTGATAATCTATAGCTGTGCTCCCTTTCTCTAAAACGGTGCAGGAAATATACAATCTGTCTCCTGATCTAGATAGACAGTAAATCCTCAGCTGTGGTCAGCACAGTCCAGCTAGTTGTGACCTGACTCCAGGTACTTCCCCAGGTGCTCATCCTGCAGAGGAGGCATGAGATTGTGTTTCAAGGAGGGCCCTGACCATACCAAGAGAAGGAGCAGACAGCCCTGTCCACAACAGCTGCGATCTCTCTGCAGGGCAGTGGGGCAGGGTGTTAGCCCCAGAGGAGATGTAAAGAGGAGCTGCCTCTCCCATCTCCTGCTTCCATGAATCAGTCCTCTGCAGCACATCCTGCCGTCCCTGTGGTAGGTCAGCTGGGGAAAGAAATGCTTCCTTTCCACTGGGAGGTGTCCTGCTCCCAAGCAGACGGCCTTGCACACCTTGCCCTATCCTGCCAATTCCACCAGCCTACGTAGGTGTCTTGAAATTAGCCCAAGCCTTTGAATAGGTTGGTCCACTCTGGGCCTATGCCCACTGCATTTTTAATGAATGACTGAACATGGCATGCTCTGTCTTGCTTCTGGCTGCTCAGGTGCCTTACACAGAGCCTGCAGACAGCCTGATTAGGCTTTTTCTTGTAATGTTTGCTCCCAAGGATGCTCTCCACCAGCCTCTGTTGCAGATGAGTGTTAAGCTACATTTCACAAAGAACAAATTGCAAAAAAATCCATCTAGACATACCCCTAAAGATTGTTTCTTTTATATATATGCAAGTACCCTTAACACATGCATTTCTTATGCAGACACATAGATGTGCAAGTCACTAAAAGAGTGCTATAAAAACAATCTTAACTCTCCTGGTGAGGCATATCACCAGTTCCACCACTGGACTGATGATGAGCATTTGAAGCCTTGTCTTTGCTAAGCTATGTCATGCCAGGTCTGTTTTCAGGAGAATGTGCCCACTGCTGTAGTACCAGGACTTTCAAAAATCTAAATAGGGGACAGATGCACAAAAGAGCTCTAAGAGACTGAATACTGGTCTTTTCTTAGTCCTTCCTCCGCATTTTGCCTCCTAATTCAGAAGTTCATGTCTAACAAAAGCTGCAAAACCTGTTCTTGCATTCATTTCTAGAGAACCACATCAAAGGAAAACTTCAAGATGATGACCAGATATACTGGTGCAACCTTAAGCTTTCCAACTCTAGGCTTCCCCTCCCTCCCACTAACTCTGACCACAGCTCTCTGCTGTGGGGCCAATACTGCTTAGGCCTATTATGGAAATCTATTACTACTGGTTCTTACACAAACAGCAGGGACTAAACACAGATCACAGGCATGATGGAGCTTTTTTTGAATTGGTAGCAGGAGACAGACACGATGCAGAGCCCAGGTCTAAAGCAAGGCAAGTCCTTCTTTCAATTGTGCTCTGTCCCTGGAGTGCACTTCAGGTTCCAGCAAGGCTCACACACCTGTCTGTGCTGGCCTCTGTTTTGTTTTTCTCCTGGAGAAAGTACAGTATTCATGCTCAGTCCCTGTTCTGACATGATTCTCCGCAGTGATTTTCTGCAGGCAGCTCTCTTCTGACACTGGAGGTCCAAGGCTAGACTCATTCCAGGCTTTAGGGCCTAAAATCACAGCAGAAGTGTCATCATACCATGTTATAACACCAGTGGCTGCCAACAGCCACCCTCTCTGACTAATCTTGGTGTCTCTATCTGAGAACCACAATAATGCTAGCTTAGCAGATAATTGTCCCAAACTTGCTCAGAGCTCTTAGTTCTTCAGAGGGCAGAATTATCCTGGACTTTCCCTCACTGGCAGCCACCTCCTTGTAGCACTTTTTGTGTCCCACTTGTACAGAAAACTCAGCCCAGGAACAGATTTTAGTTATGTTCTGGAGTATGATGGTGAGAGGGTCTGGGCCTACTTCATCCCTTACACAGACACCAATCACTCCTCTAAGTTCACAGGACATCCTCTATCTCCTCACAATTCTAGGAAATTGTGAGGAAATTCAAATTCTAGGAAATTCAAAAACAAGCAGGAAAGTTTTGTTGGCCTCGTCCTAAGGTAGTCTTCCTAAGATAGTAACTTCTGGAGCAGAGTAGAAAAGGTAGAAAGGACTGGCAGAAGCCATGCTGGTGGAGATGTGTTCATGGAAAGTGTAGATCAAGAATGGGCCACCTCAGCCAGCTGCCTGGCACACACTCCTGCAGAAGATACAGAAGTAGCTTACAAGTCTTCTGCTTGGATTACATTGGTGGAAGACATAGTCTGCTTCTACATCCTGTGAAAGCAAACAGTTCTCTGATTTAGACTCTCTCAAATACTTATTAGGCAAATAATGAAGGTGCAAAGAAGAAGAGGACTCAGTATGTACCACAGAAAAACACAGAAAACCTGACAATTGATTAGTTTTGTGGCTTTGAACCAAATACAAATCTATTTCTTTCTCCACTGACCCATCTGTGAAGGGAGAATAAAAATATTGGGTTAAGGCTGATTATTTTATTTAATGGAAAAAGCAACATGTGGCACACAAAGGGCACGTTTATATTCATATCTGAACTGGTATTTGTACTGATAGTAGAATGCATTATTACATATTAATTATCAGGAAGCTGGATGGCATGCGCTGGAATAAATATGGAGGCTTAGAAAGGAGTCTTTCAACAAGATACAACACAAAAGGCTGAATGACATACAATAACAATTTACTGAAGACATAGGTGAGTGGCTCCATTTGGGAAAGGCAAGTGGCTCCATTTGGGTTGGAATGCATTCATCCTTTTCCCAGAGTTACACCAAAAATAAAATTGCTAACACATTTCAGTTTCTGTTCCACTCCTTTTCATAGGGTGATATGCATTTTATTATTTGGCCTTGGGACATCATCATTATTGAAAAAATCATTGAGTAACACTTGTGAAAATGAGAGAGCATGAAGATTTTTAAAGGACAGGCCTAATGGAGTGGTGAGCACTTTTCCCTGAAGCCAGTTCTGCTGAAGCAGCTCACTACTGACTCACAAAATGTATCATTCCCAGTGGTAAATCACCCTCAGCTCCAGGTTTCCCTGTCATGATTTAACACTCTCCCTAGTATTCTGTGGTCAAGTTTGAAGGCCACTAATGCATAAGCAGCTTCTTCAGCCCTGAACTTCCCTGGAATGCAGTCTGATGTTTACTTAGATATATAGAGATATATATGTGTTTATATACATGTATATGTATATTTATAAATATGTATATGCGAAGCATATACCTTTCCAAAGGTCTCACGTTAGTTAATTAACTGTATGGCACAATTAATTCATTCATTGTTTGGAAATTCCATGAGCATTAGTTGTCTGACTTGAGCAGGAACTTAGCCAGACAAATTTCATTAACTTCTCTCCATGGCTTTGTCATTCTGGAAACCAGGTTTTTTAGCAAAAATTTTTCACTGAACAGATGGCTCATGTGAAATGCTTGAAATTCCACCAAATCGGACCTGATAAAACCAGATAGTTTCACTGGAACTGGTGGGTGCTATCTAACTCAAAGGGGAAAGGAATTGTATGTGAGGCTGACACTGACAGTGATTATGGCTTGGGATTTTTTGCTGTGTGCCTTGTTTGTATGTTTTACTTTTTAACTGAACTAAAGCATTTGCACTGTGCTGTGCACAACACAGAGCACGTGAGTCTTTCTACCTCATTGCACTAACACAAGCCTCACTAATCAACACGAGTTTACCGTTGCGCCCCTTGTTTTTGTTCAATCCCACGTGTTATGGTTTAATCCCTCCTCCCCTATAGTTTACTCAATGTTGGTTTCTCCGTCCCAAAGCTCCTCCCCTAGTTGCAGCCTCCCTGTTGTCAGTTACCTCGACCACTCCCTTTGTTCCAGACCCTTGCCTGTCAATCCCCACATGGGCCAATCCCTGAAGTGTCCACCCCTTTGGAAATCCCCTAAACCTCGATGTCCCATTGGCCCATGTGACCCCTGTCTCTCCTCCCCCTGTCCCCATTGGCTAGTTGCCAATATTGTAATCCTTTCCCTTCACCCTCTCTCCTCCCCATCGACCTCCCCATTGGTTCTTGGACTATACCCACCCCCTGTTCAACCCCCATGCTTAAAGCCCTTCACCCCTGCATTGTCCCCTTTTTCGGCTTGGGTTCTGTTTCAGGAAATCTCTTCGGTTTGCATCCCGGTGGGAAGGACTCTCCTTCACCTTTTACCACCCTTGGGTCAGTGGCTTCCCCCCCTTTCCCCAGTAAGCACAGGCTTGGCAGGTTGGGTACCCGGCACACACACCATACCCTTCCCCACTCTTGTCGTGTGCGCGCTCTGGGGCACCTGAGTGGGTGACACCAGAGCTGGCCGTGGTGAAGAGGGGCAGTGACAGTTTCCTTTTCTGTTCTGTGATCAAACAGCACAAGGTGACAGTCACAGCAAGTAGAGTGGTGAAATGGGAAGCCTTACCACTTCCCATGACTGAAAAAAAGGAGAGAGCATGACATATTCCCCTGACTCTGTGTCTGTGCAGGATTTAGGGGAGAAGAAGGAAAACATTTTCTTAAAGGATATTCTTTCTCTTACCAAGTTTAAAAGCAAGTCTGGTTCAACACTGACATTTTATTGACTTTCTTCTAAGTAGCATTTTTCTGGGAAATTTTAACAGTCTAGTCTCTGTCTCATTCTGAAATTAACTTTTTACTACTTCTGGATTTACTTCTGAAATCCAAATGGAAAGAAAATGCTTTATTTTAAACAACATTTTCAAACTAATATCTAAGAATCTATAATTTACAAAGAGTAAGAGAGTGAGAGGAAAAGAAAATCTGAAATTTTGTGTCAGTATTAAACTGGTATGAAGCTGTGGACTTTTCCTTTTTGTTTTGAATTCCAAATAGAAATTATCTTAAAAATCATATTCTAGTAACAGTCCTGTTTGATATTCACTTACTCATGCTGTATTGGTATCAACAACAAGGTGGAGAATCAATATTACAAGCTTTTACTTTGTAGACTTCAAGGAGTAGTTTTGTTTTACGGAGTATTTATCTTTTAGAAATATCCCACAAAGACACCTAGCAGAGAATTGTCCTAGATGGGTAATAAATGCCAGATAATTTTTCCTCAATTGTGCATGTTAACTTCTAACCTATGATCTGGCGAATATAAGTCTCATCAGTAGGGGTACACTAAAAACCTGTAAGTATGAACACTTGTAGGCAGCTATATAGACTTTTAATGTCAATGTCCAAACATACAAACTCATTTCTCTGAAGGAGAAAATTCAGAACAACAACCAAGGATTTGTAGGTGGCTCTTTCTCCCTCTTACTTTAATTCTACTACTTATAACAAATTACATGTGTGCATTTCTGGTCCCTTAATACCTCCCTCGGTCCTCAAGAACTTCCTTTCAAAATTCCTCCACAAAGTCCTGTTCACTCCCAAACTGTAAATGGAATCCAAAGGGACAGAGAAATCATCCTCACAGAAGAGGAAGCTGAGCTTGTCACCCAAATATCACCAAATGATTTCTGAGTAACCTGAAGATGAGTTCTCTTGAGAAAAGAATACCCACTTAGTTAAATCCTTCCTAAAGGGCTTCAGTATGGAAATGTGATCTGCCCAGTTGTTTAAGGGAATTAATGAGGAAATGGGCAAAGACAGGTTCTGCAGTTGTGCCATGCTGGAGGAACATAACATTTCCTTCTGCTCTGAAAAATAATATAAATGGGATAGACAAGCAGTTTTCCTAGCCTGGATTTTACTCAACAAAATATTTTCATATGAAAAACAAGCACATCCACTGGGTAGCAGTAGGTATTATGGAGGTTTCCACTGCTAGTCTCTTGCCAAAACCACATGAAATGTCCTTTACCTCAGTAGATGGTGACATGTGGACAGCTCTTCAGGTACTCTGAAAATATGTTGGAATTCCCTTTTTCCTGGCTCAGCAAGAAGGAAGGCACTAGATAGGTGAAAGGCTTCGGAAAAGTTGGAAGATATCTTTGGGACAGCAAGGCTACTTTTTTGCCAGTGTACCAGGTACGAGGATTAGGAATAACTTGGTCAAAAGATTTTACTGTTGCCAGAGAGCGTGGCCAGAAGAGCTGGGAAATGCACCAATTTAATGATGAATCTAGAGGCTGACAGAGGGTAAGTACAGAAAACATTAATACTGTTCAAGGCCTCTTTATAGGAGATTTGAGCTAGCAAAAGCAGCTGCCAAGGTTCTCCTCACTTGAGTGAATGAGACTGCTGCTGGGCACATATGTTGAGTGAAGGCTTACAGAAGGATCTGCAAAAAATTTTGGTTTTCCTACTCATGGACTATGCCTACAGAGTAGCTTTTTATTGGTTCTGCAGGAAGACACCTTCTGGATGATATGCATACGAATAGGTCCACTGTCCTTGTAATCCTTTTTCATGGAGTAACCCTCAATGAATTCCAGATGAATACAATGGTTTGGTTTGGTTTCTGTTTGTTTTGTTTTGATCAAGTGGTCTGTACTGGGGCTCGAAAGCTGAGCTGATAGATTTTTATTGTGTTACAGCCTTTGGAATGTATCACTCTCATTTTTTCAGTTCTCATCCTTCATATTCAGTAGTGTAGTGTGTAAGTTGCACATTTTTTTAAGAACTGTTTTAACCCTCTGACATTGTGCAAAACCTCAGATTAAAGGGAAAGAGTGTCCCACTGTCTCCTGCTCTTATTAGTTACAATTTTTAGTATTTTCTACTACCATGTTAGGAACCCTACAGAGGCATATCAGGATGCATCCTTATGTAGCCATTTGCAGTTCAGGAGTAGGAAACAGCAATTTAGAGCAGATACAAATAGAATAATCAAGACCTTGAGACCTTGGACACCACTCTCCTGACTGCAGTGCTAAGAATGAGTAAGTTTCATCCATCTACAAACCAAAAAGGCATTTAGAAAATTAAATCTCTGAACTCTTCTGTGCCATATGTTTTACAGAAGAAGCCTTCAGTTATTACACACCTGATTTACACATTTCAGTTTGATGCCTAATGTTTAGTGACTAAAGCCTGGCTTATAGGTCTGAGTTGGATGCTTTAAGTATCTACAGTTTTTGTTGACTTCACTTGAGTATGTAGGTCCCTCTCATCTCTCAAAATAAAATTCTTAATCGCTTCTTCTAGTGAGTTTCTGTAAGGAAANGGAAGGAAAGAGCTATTTTTTAAAAATGTAATTAATACTAATGGAAAATAAATAGATATAAATATAGATATAATAAATAGATATAAATAGATATAAAATAAATAGAAAATATGTTACGTGTGACGGCCATTTCTCAGAATGCTTTTTCATACATAACTGCATCAAAAAGTGTGTGGTTTTCAAATGAGCAATCACTTCAGGCTGGAAGGAAAGGACAGGATGTCTGAGATGTTTTGAGCAGAAGGCTGAGCACCACCAAGATCAGAGGTGCAATCCTCAGTAAAGCTTATAACACGAAAGATATCTCAGCACAGTCCTGTGCATATCAGGCCGTTTCCAACAATCTGCATCTTTATACAAACGTTTGCATGAAGCTGTCTCTGCCTCTGCCACCCATCTGAGCTCAACTGGAACTGGGCCACCAGCAGGGTCTGGTTTTGATTAACCTTCTCATTCATGCAGCGTCAACTGGTTTAATTTTTTTATTATTGCTGTGGGAGAGAAAATTAAAGAAGGAGTTGCCTGGCATGGTGCATCCTGCAGCTGTTTCATTTAAATTTCAGAAAGCAAGAGCGGAAATATGGTGAGACTTGGCTAAAATGGAAAATATTGAGGGGGGATCAGATACATAAAACACAGCTGCTACTGGGCAAGGGTCTGACTCCTGGGCCAGAGATCTGGACTGCAATACCCTCTCGGAAGCTTGGAAATAACATCTGTATTGATTGATATTTGTCCTTTTTCCTTTGGCCAAAACCTGTTTCCAACTGCTTGGCTGTTTCGACAGAGCCTGATACTCAGCTTTTCTTTCTTCTTCCCCATTTCCAATCTACTTTCTTCTTGACACAAGCTAAACCCACCAACAACCAAACAACCTCTTGCCTTTGATCTTCATATACGGAGGTCTTGCACATGGGACCCAAACCCCCCTGTTCTGAGCAGTATTTGTTCCTGCACTGAGAAGGACCCACTCTCATTCAGAGCACCTTGATCTTGATGTTGTTGCACTCTAAGGAGTTGAATGTCTAAAATCACTGTAAAATGAGGGTCATTTTTGTGTGTCCTGCTTTATGCTCATATCTATGTAGCTTGCAGCAGCCAGTTGTGCCCACTACATGAAGTAATTTTAGAAGAAAAGCTAATACAGTCCCTTAGAAGACTCTTCGTAATGTTGATTGAGCTGGCCCCAGAGCCCAGGCTTGGTGAGTGATGTAATCTTTCACCTCCAAGTTCAACCTGGAAAGTTGCTTTCCAGGCTATTACTCTGGCATTTTTTTATATGCTTGAATTTCTAAAATAATGAAAATAAGGAAAAGAAATAGATATATATGTCAGGAAAAAAAACTTGAAAGAAAGTCTTTTTAAAAAGAGGAAGAACGAGCAAAAAAATGGACAAAAAAGCAACATTATGATTCTTTTACTGAAGCTTGTTTCCTAAGTAATTGCAAGAAACAAAAAAGGGCCAATTTCTCAGGTGAATGCAATACATGGATTTTATTAGTTTCCCAGAGGTTTAAACTGAGCTTGATATTTTGCTGAACATTACACTCATACAATGGGTTGGGTAGTATATTTTTGAGCCAAAAGTTCTCAAACAAGGGCGTCTAACTCTGTGAAGCCAAATCCCTGTTTGGGCACCTAAGATTTCTGAACACCCACAGCTTTTTCTGATTTTGATTACATTTGTTTGTGCTCAGAACTTCTGAAAAATTCCTTAAATTTTATTTAGGTGCCTGTTGGCAGGGATGTCTACACTTCAAAGAAAAGGAAAAGTAGAGAGAGGAAGAAAGTGGAAAATAAGCACTATTCTTAACTTTGTTGGACTTATAGCCAAGGTTCAAATTTAAGTTTAGGATTCTTTATTGGACTAACTCAGAGCACTGTGAATTGTTTTGGCTCCACTAGCTCTCTAAATAATGTTGGCTGAGGCTGACTATGCCAAATTAGGAACATTTCTAATTTTTTTTTTCTTTTTATATAGATTTGCTCTGTTGATTTCTGCATGTTACCTTGAGTGGCCACAGCTGAAACATTTTGCACCAGGACATTACTCATTGCACTCCAGCAGAAATATTGCCAGGAACCTGGAACTTTGTCCTCTCAGATCTTACTCCTTTGGGGACCCGAGGCAAATTCCCAGCACACTGCATTCAGGACAGCGTGTAGTATGCAGAACCAGAAGACCGTTACAGAAGGGATCACGTTCTGTCTTCAGTACCTGCACAAACAGCAATTAAATTCATCTAGTCGAGGCCTAAGAATTGTGTCCAAAACCAGCTCTACAGAAGAAGGGCCACATCAAGATAAGAAAAACTGCCTGGTGCCCTGCAAGGGGTGCCCCAAGCCGCAAAGCTGCTGGGAGAGGTAATCGTGAGTCATGAACAGGGAGAGATCATTTGTCCTTCCAATTTCTGTGCCTCTCTGTTCCTTATAACTCCTGCCATTTTCACTCAATCCCTAAGCTTCCTTCAGGCAAATTTCCATTGGTTTTGCCCAAGGAAGTACTGAGTAACAGCTGAGTCAGGTTCTGATGACTTGAATATGTGATCTTATACACAATGCACTGCACAAATATTCTTCACTGAGTAATGGCTTTGGGAGCAGGAGAAAGGAAAACTCCAGCTGCAGGTGCACCCTCTTTCCCCCAAAACCAAAGGCCAGGATAACTTTTTAATCTCTCATTATATTTAGGTTAATTCTTTTCAAGGGGGAGGGGGAAATCTGAGCATCAGATTATGTAACTTTAAAAAATATGTTTCTACTTAAAAGCTAATCAACACCTCCCACATCAGACAGTAAATGTGGTGCTGTTGAACAGGATTATTCCTGATTGCTGCTTTGTCTCAGCTGTGGATTAAAAACTGTAATGTTATCCTGTTTAATATTTTAACCGTATGGGCTGCAATTTCATGGGCAATTATATGACAAGGGAGGTACTCAGCAAGCCAGTCACAGCCCAAAATATCGGTATTTCCCTAAAGCTACACTGAAATCTTTGGCAGTGGTAATAGGGGTCTGTCTCATCACTTGCTTTCTTTCTTCCACAAAATTCCCTTGAATTTTATTTTTTTTTTATAATTTATTAATTTACACCTATGTTAAGCCATTTTTTTCACTGAATCAGGGAATACTAGAATGGGATTTGTTCCTGTAGAGTAGGTGCTTTGTGCCAGCTGCACACAGTTGAATATGAGAAACCATTCTTAGCATATTGAGATAACAATGACATCCCATCCCACAGCCCTAGCCAAAGTTCTCAATTTGAATTGGCTAGCACAGTGTGCTTTTTTCTATTTGGTATGTCTTGCACTTACACAACAACAAAGATGAGTACTAAGGGAAAGCTAGGGTGAGTGTTTATTTGTATATCAAGAAAGTCTTGTAAAGAGTGTATGGATAGGTTCTCTAAGGTCCTTACACGTAATGTAATGTAGTATAAGAGAAGAGAACAGAATACTGCAGTTGGAAGAGATGTACAGCAATCATCTGGTTCAACTGTCTGACCAGTTCAGGGCAGTGATCAGTATTGAGTCACTGTAGTTTACATTCCAACTCTACAGAATGCTACAAAGCTGAAGTCTATCCTGTGATGAACTTATTTCCAGGCTCATACTGAACCCCCTCTCTGTCTGTCAGTGGCATGCTCTGAACAACTTTGGTATATTTTATAAAGCTGTCTGCTTTTAGTGTCACAGTGAAACATTACTAAATCCTTCACTGAATTTTCTTTCTGGCAAAGTAACTTGTTTCCTTTTACCCAAACTTTCACTGAAGGTGTAATGTTATTCATTTGTTGTCATATTTCACAGTGAAATTAATGTCATTTCACAGTGAAATGTTGCTTTGCAGCCTTTGAAATTATTTGTAGCTCATCCCACTCATCATGGCATTTCACCTGTAATTGTACGCCTACTAGCTAGATATAACTAGCTCTTAAAATATTTTGCAATTATTAACATAAAACCTGGAGTTATACAAGGGCTAAAATCAGATTTCTTGAGTCAGAAAATATTCACATACAAGCCATACAAGCCAATAATAATTTGGCTTGAGGAAGAAATTCAGAATCTGAATCAACAGTAAGTGATTCTATTATCACTAATACTACATTACTTACAATCTACATACTACATTTGTTTCCTTATTGTTTTTCCAGGTGCAATGAAGGTGTGCTTCTCTGGGTGCAAAGACAGAATTCAGACAGGGCTCAAGTGAAATGGATTTGCTCCTATGAAGGATGCACAACAGGATATTGCACAAGGTTTTGCATCATATTTGTTTCCCCTGGGTGTGGTGTGGGGACTTTCATGCCATATTCACTAAGGAGTCCTGTGGTTACTGCCCAGAGCTGGTCCCAAAGTCTTGTCTTCCCACTGGAAGTATCTAAGTGCTAGGTGGGAAAAACTGATCAGCAAAAACAAAAGCATCTGCACAAAGGAGACCTGTCATATATGACAGGGCAGTTACTTTTCTGATGGCAGCAGAAAACTGAAGTCTAGGGAAGGGGAAACCATGTTTTCTCTAATGGGTTAGAATTAGGACTTTCATTCAATGACTCAGGCTATTGAACATTTCATGCACTTTTAGGGACTTTTTAACTACACATACGCATTTGCAAATTAAGATTACCAAGAAAAGGAAGGTTAAATCAAACCAACCAACTCTATCCAGTCTTGCCAGGAAGGGGAGATGATATCACAAGTCAGAATTGTTGTCATTTGTACCAGAACAGAGGCTTGTAAGCATATGTTGTAGAAAGGTGCTGAAATCTTTGTTGGAATAGCTAAGTACCCCGCAAGCTGAAAATTGTACCAGCATCCAATCTTCACATCTTCAATTTTTTGGCAACATGGGATCTGCAACAATTAACTGATAATTATAAGGAACTCACCACAAAAGGCTGTCTTGCAAAAGCAGGCAGAATATGCTTATTTGCATAGATTTGCCTAGTGAGCCCCACAATAGATAGGTCTCACTCTGAACTGATGGCAATGCAGCTTAGATGTCTTTTTAGAACAGGCAAAAATTGTAGGTAGAATCCAGGACTCACAGTATACTATGTGCCAGTTTAAAAAACAAAGGAAAGAAATTAAGGTGGAGAGAGAACTGATAAATTTTCTTTCAATATATGGCAAGTAGTTATGAAGAGGTTTTTGATGCCTCTTTTACTCAAGCAATTGAGTAAAGGATGAAGGGAGAAATTTCCAATTTACAGAAAAGAAAATTTGGGTTCAAAATAAGGAACATAACTATGATGAGCTCAAGAAATTTAGAGGGATATATATTCTCTTTTTTCTGCAGCTTTTTGAGGCTTGGCTGCTATTTATGAAGTATATTCTGCACATATATCTGCCTCATTGAAAGGTGGTAAAATTGCATTTTCCTTGAGACCCCTTGCTGTTACACAAAGCTGCAATCTGGTATTTTGCAGAAAATAAATAATTATATCCAACTATTTGGATATCTAAACTGGGGTCTTGATTTGGCCCCAAAAATGCCAGACATAAAGAAGTAATTGTGAGTATTAAGTCCAGAACAAAACCTCCCAGGAGTTTAGATTAATTCAGATTTGGGACTTTGATTCCGCAGGTATTTTGGCTGGCTAGGAAATTAGGTCATTAACTATCATTATCGTTTTAAAAGTTGTTTATGGAAGCTCCCTAGGTGCTTTCCAGGGATTCAGCAGCTCCTGCTCCCTGCTGACATGCTGGGATGCATGCAGTCTTCCTAAAGTCTGGAGGGGTCTAACTCAGTGGATTTGACAGTGTTTTGAGTAACTGTTCAAAAAGTGCAAAATTGAGAATTTTTGCAGCCTCTCCATCCCAGTAACAGTCTGGAAGAATGACCCAGGACTCCATTCCCTGTTGTCCACAGGCCCACAAAATTCAAGAAAGGAAGGAAACAAAGCAGTGCCAAGACTCACCTCAACAGTAGATACATCTCAGGAAAATTAAGGGAAAAGAACTTGAGTTGGGTATGAAAATCCCAGATGTGAGAGCAAGCCTTGGTCTCAGAGAGAATTTGTCTTACCTTTTACACACTTCCCATAACTGCTCTTACCACATTAGGTAATTACCTGGTCCTTCTGTGTTTCAGCTAGTTGTGGGCAAGGCTGCCAAAACCTTGGAGGTTATCTTTGCTTAAGCATACAAATATTAAAAGACTTAGTCAAAGCTTATCTCAGATTCTGGAGGCTTCTCCATTGGCCTCTGCATTACCTTCCTGTGCAGGATCCAAAATTTTTTCTCTCCTCAGTAAAAGGCAGCCATGTACTTCGGGGAAATCCAGAAATGTCCTATACTTAACCAAATATTTTCACAACATTGTTGACTGCAATAGCAGTACTATTTCTAGAGATGGGCTTTACATGGAGATCCTGATTTTTTATTTAAACGGATTATCTAGTAGTGCCTCAACAACATTCACACTTATACCTGAACCCTGCTAGAGTTCAGAACTGTTAATTTCTGGCTCACTTCTGAACACTGGTGTTCCTGCCCCAGCCACCAAATCACACCGTCTTTATTTTTTTACTGTCTATATCTTCTTAGTTCACTGATAAAATAATCAAAATGGAACTGTAAAAAACTTCCTGGCTTGAAATCATCTTTCATTTGAGAATGAGCCAGGCACTTACCTTCAGCAACGAACAGTTTTGGAATTGTTTAAGAAGAAAAATGAAGCTGCCTGAGGATAATGGGAGGTGAGCCAAAGCGAGCTGAGTTTAGGTGGAAAAAAAAATAATCAGCAGGGTACCAGTAAAGAGAGGCACGTCCAAATTTGTTTCTGGGCCTTCAGTCCTGCACTCGTTCCTGCTTGAAATTTGGTATTTTAAAGGCCAAAAAATACCTACAGAGCTGAAATTCCTCCTATCACTGCAAATATTTCCTGTTTTCTAACTGTAACAGATTCCATTTTTCAGTATGTATCTCTTGTGTAGAGGCATGAGGCCATAGAAATCCACAGAAACTAGGCCGGATTCCTTAAAACATTCAAGTAATATAAGTCTGAAAGCACTAGAGAAGCAGTTAAAATCCTTGTGAGGGTGGGTTTGTTTGGTTGGTTTTCTTTTTCTTCTTTTGTTTTTTTTTTCCCTCCCTGGACTTCTTCTGTTTCCTTTTCAATGTTATCTTAAGCTTTCAGGTTCCCTTTCCTAACCATCTGCTTGGAAAATGGGCTGCCATTTCTAAGCCATCTCCCCAGTGATCCATGGTTTAGAAATGTTTGTTTTTCAAATACCCTAATTGTATGGTCTACCCAGCAGTGATCAGCACCAAAAATTATATTTCAGAGCTAAACACAACCAGATGGAGAGAGAACAGCCAGCCATTTGAAAAAGCCTAAAAACTCTCTGAGCTCCCCGTGTGGTTTGCTTGATCACTGGTTAATTTCATAATGATTTCTCTTTCAGATGGGTGAAAATTATCTGGGTTATATTTATCTATCAGAAGAAAGAACCAGGCTTTCAAGGACTAATCAAGACATATCAATATCAGACAGGCTGTGGAGCTGGTACAAATGCAGCTACTCCTTGCTTCAGGGAAACATAAAACTATTTTCAGAAGTGTAGTTTTTCTTTGTAACACACTCTCATTAGCACTCGCCCTATTTGAAGACAGAGATTCCTTGCACCTTCCTTTTGTTCTCAGGTGGGTTGAGTTACTTGCTTTTTTAATTCAGAGGGGAATGTAACAGAATAAAATATCATAAAAGATATTAATCATACCAAGGAGAAATACTCTGTGTCACTTACCACATTCACACAGACTTTATATTGAAATATATACATGTTGGACAGTGCCAGATTGATCCTCAGGAATCTTTTTACTGGCATAAGTGAGTTTGTTCTTTTCTCTACAAGCTCTTCTGAATGACAATTTATGTCCCACTCTCCTCAAGCAGAGTCCTACTTCATTGTCAGTTTTCATGTAAAGTCCTTTGACGATTTAGCAAGGTGGTGGAGGACAGGTGGACAGCCCCTCCAGTGGTCCAAAATTTTCCATAGTCTCTATGGATGAGAGTGGGACACCTTCTAGAAGACAGGTCTAGCAGCAGGAAATAACCTTGATGATCTTATACCAGTCCCTTCTGCTCTGGACAGTCAAAGGTATTTGCTCACTGTTGCAGTCTGGAAGGGAGAGAAGCTTCAAGAACCAATACCTTAATCAGGACTCAAAAAAACCCTCACTCTGTGGAAAGAGATGCATCAAGAGGAAGTCAGGAGAAGGGATGGAGGGCAAAAAAGGGCACTGGGATTACAGGTCCTTGCATATATTTTGAGAGCAGTGTCATAGTCATCTCCATTTGCCATCAGAACAGGATAATTCCATGCCCTGAACTTGAAGTAATCACTCAGCTCTTGAAAGCTCCCTGGGCTGAACTTCAAAGTGGGCTTGTTATGAAAAGTCTTCAAAACTGTCTTTTCCATAACTTGCTGGGACTGAAATGAGTTGGAGTAGTTGAATGAACAGGCCAAAGAACTAAATTACACCTGCAGAGTAGTTTAAAGACAAATATTTGTTTTCATTTCCCCTGTCTGTAGAAGTGGGAAGCCATGTCCAATAAGCACTGGAGGAGGAATGTTGGCATTATAGATTTGCTTAGGTGCTTTGCTCAGGAGGTACAGGGAATTTTTTCAATATTCCTTTTTCTGTTCAGCCCAGTAGATACCTAGAAAAGTACAGGGTGTTCTGAGCAACTTTGCACTGGTTTGATACCCTTAGTACTTCCCAGCTGGTGTCAACGACACCCAGTGCAAGCAAGACCTAACTCAAGACAGTTGATTTTACACGTGTTGCCTGAGAGAAGATAGGCACTTGTAGTTCAAAAAACCCAAAAATAAATAAATCAACTGCTATGAAGTTGCCTCAAGCAGAAGCTCTATTTAAGGCTTGCATTTAAAGGAACAAGTGAGCTGCTGTGGAAGTAAAATAAGCCCCCAGATACAAAGCCAACAACCCGCAGGGTTTCTTACCAGAAAGTGACCCTCTGGAGTCTCTGCAGCTGTTGGACAGTTTCTGATACCCTCACTCCAAAGGGGACTGAGGGAGGAAATGTCTGGTATCTCTTCATGAACATGTTTGCCTGAGAAGGGGGGCTGGGAGGATGTAAATAGGTGAGTAGAGGGATAGAGGAGAGGGGGCTCACTCAACCCCCTCCCACACAAACTCCATGAGCCTCACTGATTTCAGTGTGAAGAGCAGGCTGTGGAGTGAGTGGACTGGACTGGTCAGAAAAGAATGTGAAAGGGACCTGGGTGAGGCTGATTTTACTCCTCACTGAAGAATTAGAGTAACACAAGTCAGATTAAGTACACTTGATAGGAGGTAACATCCAGGAGAAGTGTATGACAGAAGAGAAGGAAAGAAGGAAAATAATATGTTGGCAGATCACAGATCAGTCATCTTGAGATTTAAGGAAATTACTGGTATGGTTTCTAGTTATCAGAGACCACTACATTTTGTCTGCCACTTCTTTTATTGAGCCATCAATGTCCTTGCCTCCACTTTTTGACAAATTTTCATTGTTTTTTATGCTTCCATGTGATATTAAGTGTAGAGGAATATAATAAATTCCTTCCTGGCTGCTGCAGATTACTGAATGACAGAGAAACTCTGCAGTCCAACAGAGAGACAGTATTCTTAATCAAGACTCTGCTGAGAGAGGTAGTTGAAATGGGCTGGTGCACTGCTCCTGTGCAGCAAGGCTGACACACATCTCAAAAGGTTTGACAAATACAACTAGAGAATAACAAACCTTTTTTGTTCCATCACGAAACAAAATATTGCTGAAGAAAAACACACTTTATTTTGTGCTGAGATGTTGTTTTTGAGAAAAAAAGTCACAAAATTAGCTGGTTCAAAGAAAATGATTAGGCTTCATTTTGAAGTAATTCAACACTTTTAAAATCTTCTGTGAAACTTTTATCTTTAAAAATATCAACTTTAATATAAAATATAATTTCAAAGCAAGAAATAAAATACATTTATTTGATAATATCAAACCAAAATTTTTCATTAATATAGATAACATTCCCACTTCCTTTGACTGAAGCTATTGCCTAAAGGAAAACCAAATGTACATATTGTTTACATTGTCCCTGCAAACTTTAAGCTTCAATGAAATGTTTTCTGTATCATAATTTACATCATTCTGCTGAAGAAAGCAAGAGCAGTGACACTGGATACAAAGCTCATCCCTGTATAAGAGTCGCAACTCTACTTCCAATTAACACTCCTTCCTGTATTTTTATAACAACTATTGGATTATGTCTTTCACTAAAATGTTCATAAATTAGAGTGACCTCAAGACTCCTTTCCAGCCTACCTCTCTACCTAAATTCAGGATCAATTCCAACTGTTTTATCTCTACAGATGTTTCTCTAATTTGTTCTTAAAGACTTCCAGTAATTCTCCCAGGGAACTAACACCCCAGGCAGTGCACTGGAGTGATTGACTGCCTTCTGCCTTCTTGGAAAGCTTTTCACCCTCATTCCTGTCTGTGATCCTCTCCTGTCATTTAAGCCATGACTTTGGCTTGCCATAAGTATGAGGAAACGTAGCATCCTTTTCTTTCCTGCAGCATCCTTTTACACATCTATGGTCTAGGATAAACAACATCTCCTTTTATAGACTTCTGACCTTATCACCCACCTCTCAGTTTCCTCCAGCTGATTTGCCTCTTGTTTGGCATCAGAGGTCTAAAGTTGCCCTCAGGACTTTGGAAGAGCCTCCAGCTAGGGCTTTATCAACTCTGAATTCTGGGAAAGAATTACTCCATGTATTTTGCAGGTGACACTTGTGTTTATACATCCCCCACACTGTTTGTCTTTTTTGCAATATTAAGACACTGGTGACTCATGTTCAGATCATGTTCTGGTGCAATCCAAGATCCTCACTACCCATAGAGCACTATTCATCCCATATCTGGGAAAATTATAGTTGCTGCCTAAGGAATGAGTATTTATAATCATTCCTACTGAGATCACCTTTTTTCAGATTTCTCCAGTTTTCTATAATCATACTAAATACATGTTCTCCTGCCTTCTGGCATCTCCAGTTGCTCCCAGGTTGGTGTCATCTGCAAATTTAATACCAAAAGTCCATCATTCAGTCATTAATGAAAATATTGAATAGCACAGGAAACAGGAACAAATCCTTGTAGAGCTTTATTCCGATATCCTTCCATTTTGTCAGTGAACCATTAATAATCACTCTCTGAGTACAATTTTCCCACATGTTCAATCACTTGCCCACTATCACCATTTCAGAGCCACCACTTTTCAGAAAACAGTCCTCTTTATTGAAGGTATCTCCAAAATTATTTGTTTGTTCTTGTGTATGTACTTCATTTAAATAGGTCTGGTTTATGAAGCATCTTGATCTTTTTAATCAATGTCTCTCTTCACTTTAGAGAGAGAAAAAATTTGATTGCAGTAACTCATAAGAGTCTGAAATACTGGTTTTGTTCTCAATCAAGTTAAAATTAGGCTAAGATTCATATTTTTTTAACTCTTTTCCATTGCTTCCTTGCATGGCAGGAATGTTCATGTGTGGGAGGATTGTTCTGAGCTTTATAAAATAAAATAAAGTATAATTGAATACTTCTGCTAGTTCTTGCAGTTTTGTTCGATCAAGATATTGGTTAACACTAGGAAAATATTTGATTTCCTCATCTCCTCATCTAACTTCTCCAGAAAACCCTCATTTGTAAAAGTGCCCTAATTCACAAGGGTTTTTTAATAGAGCAGTTTAATCAGCTCCAACTTAGTGCAGAATTTATGGGAATGAGACAAAGCAACTTGCTTTTGAAATGACGATATTGGGAAAGACAAAATCCTTTAAAGGCTGTTATCTTTTTACCATGGCATTTGCTAACAAAATTAGTGGTCTCATTACTAGTGAAATTGTCTTAGTTCTACATGGGTCATTGCTATTAAACAATATTGACTGACAGTAAGTACAAGTGATCTCTAATTTTTAATTATTTAACTCCTATTTTTGTGGTTTGGGCTTTTTTTTCTTTCAGTTTTTATTTTTGTCTAAAACTGGTGCCAAGCTAACTGGCTTACTATTAGTTGGGTCATCTTTCTTGGCCTCTTGAATATTGGCACAAAATTAGCTTCTATGATCTACTGGAATTTACTGGCTAGGCCAAGACTTACTCAAAACTGAAATAAGTTGGCTAGAGGGATCTTCAGACAACCTTTTTAGGACTCTTGGGTGCCAAGTTATCCAGGCCTACTGATTCCAAAATGTTTATCCTTTACCCAAGTTGTTTAAAACCTTACTTAGCTACTAATGGACTGGGATCTGAGTTCACTATTCTCATGTTGTAAGAGTGCAACATCCCACTTCTTTCTAAATTTAGAAACATTTGTAAAAAAAATGTTTTATTTTTCCACATTGTTGATTGCAAGAATTTTACAACTCTAATCCCGCCATGGACCCCTATCACTGTGATGAATCAGATATGGTGTTGTGAAATCTCTGCAGCTCTCAATGCACAGGAAAAGAAGAAAAAAAATGTTTGCTGGTTTGTTCAGTAAGCATAATTTATGTCTACCGGATCCTGTTTTCTTATCTCCATTGTCATTTGTTCTTTCTTAAAGGGAGAGAGCTGTTGGATTGACATAGTGTAAACATGCCACCTGTCTAAAAGGGGCTTCTGCTCAGCCAAAATGCAATAACAGAGAACAATATGGTGCTGCCGCTTCCTGCAAATGCCTTTTATAAATAGATACACTTGATCAGTCATATCCAAGATCCAGATAAATTCTGGATATAGCTGTTACTGTGGGGACCAAATTTCTTCTCTCTTCTGCCAACTTGACCTCACAAAGACGCGCAACTCTCTTTCATATTTCAACAACTGAACTGCTGGGACAAACGTTTTTGTGGACAGATGTCTCTTGCCACGTTGCAAGATACAGATCAAAGCAAATCTTCTCACAGAGACTTTTCTGTGTTTATTTGTGTTTTCCTCTCTGACCATTATAATACAAACCAAAACCTCAGGAAAACAAAAGACAATGTGCTGAGGAAAACCAAAAAGCAGAGACACTAAGCTGGCCTACATGTGTTGAGGGCCTTGGAAAAATCTGATGGTGTTACAGTTTGGTGATGGAGACTAAATAAAATCATGTAACCAGATTAAAAGTGATCGGCTGATAAATTTGCACAGTCAGACTAGCTCATGTAAAATCAGTAGCATCTGTCCATGCCCATAGCAAACATGATAAAGGTGTGTGAAACATTTTGGTCAGCCCATACAGGGAAAAGTGCATGTCCAGAACAGCATTGACTGATTTTACACATTCCTTAGTCTTGGGAGATGCTTTACTCCCAGTTACTCTCACCCAGAATACAAACCATTCTTCAACCTTTACAAAGTTACACTAGATATAAGATTTTCTAGGGGCCTGATGTTACTGAACATAGATCAGAATAAAATGTCTTGTATTCTTTCTGTGTCCTACATATCCCTATTACTCTAGTACACTCAGGGTATTCCTCTGTCTCAGGAGCAACTCCAGGTGCTTTTTTAGGGCAAATTGCCAGGTGTTTTGTGCTACCTGGGCCTACAGACAGGGCTGGAGGTTTAGTCCAAAAACTGTTATTCTCCATGGGGAAAGGAGAAGGTCTCTCTAGGTTTGGATTTCACATTAAAGCTGCTGCTGAAGGCTCACCTGGCATTATTCAGCCAGACACCGTGTTTTTGCAGGTGCAGAGTGCTGAGCCCTGAAGGGTGGAAGGATAAAGGGAAGTTGCTGCTTCGTAGTGATGAAAGGGTTAAACTAAGCAAATTCCCACGGGGAGGAGGGAAAGAAAAAGGAAGTTGCATGCAGTGAAAGTTTCTCTTGGTGTTTTATACATGAATAATGGTTTCCCCCGGGGTTAGCTCCTGGGTTCAGAGAAGGATGTTATCTTGTCTAGACATACGATCTGAACATCCCCAAAGAGCTGGCGCCTGAATCTCGCAGGAATCACCCTGCTGACTCCCATGGGATGCATCCAAAAGATTTCTATTTCAGAAGCACCTGCAGGTAGATGAAAGGAGAAAGGGGAAATGGGAACAAGAATTCAGTCTATTTTCTGTTGGTGTCATTGCTTTTTAATGTAAGTAATATCCAAACTCTTGTGTCCCTGCATGCGGGAACTGTGAAGCTGTAGTGGTCTCACAGGTGACTAATAAAAGGAAACATAAAAGGAAACCAGATGCCTTCTCGGTAGCTTGGTTCCAGCTTCATATATGATCAGTTCATATTTTACATGAGCTTGTGACAATGGAAGGAGTCCCTGGTGCAGTGAGGGTCACAGGGTCCAAGGACTTTAACACTGGCTTTGACTTTATTTTACCACTAGCATCCTATATCTGTCCAGAGGACAATTACTCTGGTTTTGGTGGATATTGAGTCCTCCTTTGTCACATCACCATCAAATATTTTTTACAGATACTTGCAAAAGGCTGATTTGATACTTGGAGCAGAATTCTGATGAAATCAGCTAGGACCATGAAAGGCATCTCTGTATATGGCGTATATTTATACACCATGTTTCACCTCAAAAATTGCACATAGGTAAAATCCTTTAAAACTATGAGAAAAAATCTACAGAAGAAAAAAGGCTAAAAGAAGATAAGGAGTCTTCAGTCATCACACCAGAAGTTACCTTAGCATAAGGGAGCACCAGACGTAAGTCATTAGTGATTTGCTGAATAGAAGGAAATGTTAGTGTTTAGGTTTAGTGTATCCTGTTACTTCACAGATCAGATCTTGATGCTCTGGGGACTTCATGTGACTCATGTAGACAATTGCTCTCTCATTCTTTCCCTTACTCTGCCTCAGTTTCCTAAAATGGGCATGATAACACTTTCTTGACTTTTTTTTGCTTTGTTGCCAGATACACAGACTATCAAAAAAGGCCAACAAAAAGACCAAAGTCTTTTCTCTAAAAAAACCAAGTCAGACGAATTCTCTGTGTTCAGCCAATGGAACCACATCAGAAAAGTCAAAAAGGACCTTTTCATACTGAGGTCAGAATAAAGGTCCAGTATATGTGACAGAATGATGGAACATGGATACAAAAAAGCAAGAAACTCAAGTGAAAGGCATGGTACAAGACAGAAGGCAGTGAGTAAATCTTAAGGATAAGGAACCAAGGAGGATACCAAAGACATGTCAGCTGAGTAAGAACCTGAAGAATAATGCTCTGAGATATGATGGGAAAACGGCATAGTGCTTAGAGAGTTTAGGAGGTCTCACTCCCTCTGAAATTAATACAATTTGGCTACCTAAATATATCTCAAAAAATCTGTGTCATCATGTGTATGATTTCTGCATCTCCCTGCTAAACCAGACAGTTTATGAACCAGGTACTCTTGCTGTGATAACTGCTTTTAGCAAAAAAAAACCAACCTAAAAGTCTGTGACTGTAATTCATCATCCCCAAAGTCTTTTCACAACAATGACTAAAAAAAAAAAAAACCATCTGCATGCACACGGCCTTGACTTTGTTTCACAAAACTTCCTACCAGTGATGCTGTGAAATGAATTAGTGAGCTCAGCACAGCTCTCACTGAGCAGGTGTCCACATCAGAAGAACCATTATGATAAAATTACCTTAAGGGCAGCTAGAAAGTGACCTGACAAAGGAATTTTCTCCTTTTATGCTTTTTCTCTTTTGTCTTTTTGCTTTCTTTTTGATAGTGAAAACAGGCTTTATGTGTTTGAAAGATGTGGACACAAAAGCAACTAGTGAGTCTGCAGCTTGTGTATTACACATCATTCTTGCTCCATCTGCCATTTACCTGGCTAGCATGACCAGACCCAGGTGGGAAACACAGCTACAAATTGTTTGTTTTTCCTTCTTCTGCTTCCTCTATGTTTCTAATCACTTGTTTGTCTGTTACAAGTATATTTTTATTTTCTAATAATGTGTCTGGGAAGAAATCTCTGATAGCAGAGAAGAATATGCAAACAATCCATGACTTCCAGAACTATAGAAACATGTAGAAGCAATTTTGGTGAGAAAAAACCCAACCAAACCCAAACAAAATATTCCCATTTATTTATTTGCAGGAAATATCTTTGTTTAACTCTTTTCTTATCCTCTTCCCTTCTTTGCTTGATCAAGCAAAACATTGCATTGCATGAATATTCCGGTTTTACCATGACTTTGGAAGATTTTACATCACAAATGCAGATAGGATTTAAGTAAGGGGAAAATTCACTGTGATGAGGCTGTTTTGCAGGAGTGGGTTTTCTTAATCTGTTTATGGTTTGCAAATGCAGTCCCTGGAGAAGCTGTTCATGAAACCCATGGCCCCTGTCTAACTTTGGAATATTGAAAGATACTAAATTTCCTGTCTTTGTTCCAAGAGGAATTATTACTGAATGGCTATTTTACTTCTGCATTGCTGGATTAGTTTATAAATTTGCCAATTAGTGCTTGCCAATTAGTGTTGTCATATAGTCCACAAAACCTTAAAGCTTAGTTGCTTAGTCAGAAAAAAAATGTCTTTGTATTTTGCAAAGATGTCTTCCCATATTTTCATCCTTTCTAGGCTCTCTGGGTGCTGGTTTATATTTTAACTCTGTAAAAGGTCAAAATCTGGCTGGATCAATTTATTTACTAAAAAAAAATAAAAACAGCCACAGCAAATGTCTTCCTGGTGAGAATACAAATGCTCTGGAGGTCATGTTTGAAAGAGATTTATTAGAAGACAATGCAATGTTGCTGTGCCAGCTCAGCCCTGCCCATACATTATCACACATTTCAGCCCCTGTGTGATCCATGCCCTGTCTCTGATCCAAGCCTGGGACTCCGTGAACTCATCTCATCACAGCTTAAAAGCACCCTGGGGAAAATTTTCCACTGGAGTTTTTGAAAGGAAATTATCTTCAATGTCAGCCCCAGTCCCAGGGGAGATATCTGGGCAGGTATCAAGTTAAACTAGTAGCATGCAGGATCAAAACAAAAAACCAACAAAAAACCAAACAAACAAACAAACAAACAAACAAAAAAAAAAAACAAACAAACAAACAAACAAAAAATAAACCAAAAAAGGTGGCTTCTCCCACAACAGGTAACTCAGCTGTGTCCTGCCTCAGGACACCACAAGTGATTGGATTAGTTTGTGAGGGAGAAATCAATGTAAAGACATTATAGCCAAAGAAATCCATGAGACTTGAAACTGCTAGAAGAAAGTCTACTATAGGATTGCCTTCTGTCATGCTCTTCTCCAGGCATGCACTTGTGCCTAGTATCAGGGAAGGGTTTCTCTGGATGGGGACTATTGTGACAATAATTGTTCTTATGTTTGCAGCTTATTCCCTTGAGAGAGAGATCAAAATATCAACAGCAGCAATCCTAATCCTCCAAGGCACAAAATCTCCACCAGTTTATAACCAGTAGGTAAAGATAAAAGTGGAAAAGGTTGTAGCATCCTTGTAGCAGTCCAGATTCATTTTAATGGCCCAGGAGAAAAGATCCTTTTTTCACATAGACCTTTGTCATCAGGAGGATGGACTTCTGTCCAGGAGAATGATTGAAAGTATCAAAGTACTACAAGTGGGCATGTCTCATAGATGGTTTTCAGTAGATTCTGTCTACCATCAACTTTCTTTTCTTCAAATGACCCTTGAAACAACCTCTGCAAAGGCCTAAAACAAGGAGCATCCTAGCTAGCAAGCATAAAAAAAATTAAAATTAATCTTCAACAAATGAGGCAAGACAGAGCAGTTCTTGTTTTTCATGTTTTGCCAGAGCTGCACTACTGTTCAAGCCTCACCCCTGACTACCCATTCTTCTAAATCTTCTTCCCTAAACACTGCAAAAGACACTGTCACAAAGCACAGAACCAGTCACAATATTAACCAACCATGACCTTTGTTGCTGATTTGATGAAACAGAAAAATTGATCTATAGCTGGAAAAGAATTCAAACCTGTGGGGCCTTTAGCAAAATTTTACTCCAAAGCTGTAATATCCCCAGTGGGCTAGGAAATTTAAGCTTAGCAATCTAGTTCAGCCCCCTTATTAAAACAAGCATGAACCTGGGAAATTCTAATCTTGATTGAAATCTACAGGTGACCTTCATTTTTTTTTGTTTTTTTTTTTTTTTTGTCTCCAGTGGGGGCTGAATTTGGGTACCCTAGCTCTGAATTAGCCTGCAGCTTCCTTTGCCTTGGCAGACAGCTTGTCCTTTCCCAGACAGGCTGGACATTTGCTCTCCAAGGAGGGATGGGAGTTCTGGGTCACTTCAATTATTGCATGGCAGAGACGTGTTGCTCAATGTGCTGGGAAGGGACGGAATATCTCATTGAGAAGGAAATAAAGACACCAGATCTGATATAAAAATGGGGAGGGGCTTTTCCACTGGGGAAAAAAATTTTAAAAAAATAATCAAAAAAGAGAAACATTTTAAAAATTAGAGGAGAAGAGGAGATCATTAATCTTTAAACAGTGTACTTGGTAGGTATTACCCTGCATCCCCCTCCACAGCTCATGTGTGTGTGTGAATAAGTTGCTTTTTCTCCCTTGGGCCTAGTGTGTCTTTTGCTGAATTCTGCACTGAAGTTTGAGTATGAGATGGGCCCAAGCCCAGCCCCACCACCCTGAGCTTTGGATACAGATTCTGCTCTTGTGGCTCAGGCCCCATCTCTCACTATAATCCTGGGCAGATGATTTCACCATCTACTGTCATCACGCCTGTGCCTGGAGCTCCCTCCCTCTCTCAGCGTGCCAGACACACATTATCGTCCTTGTCACAGCCCTCCAGCCATAAAGCCCACACAGGCAAAGGAGCGTCATTAACATCGTTGTCACCTACACCCGTACCCTGTGCTGGGGCTGGAAGGGACGGAGTGGGGAGGGGGCAGGGGGAGGTGCATTGCACAGGACTAACAAATTGAACCAGCATCTCTGGAGGCAGGAAGATCTCACCAGCCCTCCACGGTACACTTGTCAACCTCCCTGCCTGCCTGCAGCTACAAGGATGGGCAGGATTAGGACACGGAGGGTGTGATCAGGGTTTCGACGTGCCTCAGGATCTCAGATTACTTTAGCGTCTCCTGGTGGATATTGCTAGCCAGTATAATTTAAAGTTAAATTCAGGCAGGAGAAGGCACCAGGGAAGGGACTAAAGGCTCCGTTGGAACATTTAACGTGTTTCCCACGTATGGCTGAAGATCATATTTAAATGCAAAAATCTATGCTGTTCTTCTGCATCAGAATCATGCATTTTATGGTATGTTCCTGTATGAGACCATTTAAGCAAGCTATGAAAATATATGCCACATCACGACTGCTCTTTGGAGCTTAGAAATTAGACTTCAGCTGAAAATTAAAACTTTTCTAATAATAGAGGCAGTCACATCACAGCAAATTATCACAATTATATCATTTTGTTAGAATAGGTCTGGGAGGGGTACAAGGTCTTGAGGTGAGGATATTGAGGTGGAGTAAAGGACTGACTCTCCAGCTCCTCACAGCTTGTACAGGCACTCATAGAAGCTGAGCAGCTGGTGATGAGACCTGTTCAAGATTTTTCTCCTTGCTCCAAAGCAGACAGAGGATGATGCCCTCACTTTGATACTGACAATGCATCACAGTTCTGGGAAAAACCATGGAGACAACAGCTCTCTGACCACCTTATGAAGAACATCTCTGCCTGTTTTTGGGGCCAGTAGTGGAAGAGATGAAGAAGACACAGATGAGTCCCACATATATGTCTTCCCAGAGGACGGACTTGAGCTTGTGAGGGACAAGGGGCTTTCATACTTTTAATCTTTATCATTTCATGCTTTGCTGGTCTAATTCTGCCCTTTACTGTTGTCCCCAAGGGAAGGTCTGTTTCCTGCTTAGCCTTGAATCTGGTGTCATGTGGTGTCTTTTTGTCAAGAAGCTCCACAAACTCGAAAGAGAATGAAAAGGGCTCTGCTGTTCATGTCACTGCCTGATCTTACTTTTCTCTGAATTTTGTGCAATCTGGCTATACAGGAGTCTCTGGTCCTGTGAGGACTAAAGCTCCAGCACTCAGTGCACCCAATACTGTAGGAGGGATGTGACTACAGTAAGCTACACAAAGCCAAGTAAGAGATGCCCACAAAAATTTATCCTCTTTGCTTGTGATAAACACAGGGCTGCATGTAAAACATCAGATCCTGCAGAGTTTATACGACCCATCATCTCAACCACTTCCTCTTCAGAATGAAAAATCAGAAGGGTCTCCAGAAGCGCCCCTCTACCATGCTGCATTAACAGTCCTTCATGTGGAGACTTCCAGTCTCCAGTCTCCTTCATGTAGAGACTTCTCCACTGGTTGGATTTTCTGAAAATCCCTGCTAGAACACCAGTTCAGTTCCTCTCTGGGCCAGACTGAGTCAAATTTCTCATAACTGAAACACAAATGAACTGGAATAACAGCCTGGTTCTGAAAGTACAAATATTCATCATCTCAGCCACCTCTAGGCTGTCAGGCCAAGGATGATGCTTCTCTAGGTTTTAGCCTGAAACATGAAGACAGTTCCCATTGTTGTTTGTTCTGCAGATACAATTGGCCAAATCTGCAGGATTTGGAGTAAGACCCACCAGAGACCAGATGTTCTGTGTCTGGAAAAAAAATGCTCAGAGGTCTGGACTGTCATTCTGTGTATGTTTTGCCTCCATGGGCAATCCCTCCACAAACATCCCCCAGGTACAAAGTGAGCTGCTTTTAGATGCTAGAACAACTCTAGGGGTAGGCAGCACTGCCATGAATTTCTAGTTGACATTTGGAAACCAGAGAACTGGAAAACCCTCCAGGAATCTCACCAGTCTCATGAGTTCTACAGGCTTAATTGAAGTCCTACATTAGCTTTATCTAAGTCTGGACTGAGATCATATTAAAACGCAAGGAAAGGAGGTGTTGAGAACCAGAGAACTGTTCAAAAAAACTCTATAAATAGTATCAAGCTTATTAACTCAGGAAATACAGTTGAAAAGGGGGCATACAGAAACTGCTTATTCTAATTGGAGCTTTGCAATTCTGCTCTGAGGAATGTATATACACACACTTTTATGCATATATATTTATTTGTGCGATACTTATTTGCTTATTCATATAGCTGGATGGACAGTGATTCTGCAGTACTTTTGGCATTCAACAGGCTACCAGCATCAAATATATTCCTAAATCTGCTCTTCCAACAGAAGAGGTTTCAGAGAATGCCTTGCCTAATGCACACATGTTTGCATCTGTTTCTCATGCCTTTCCAAAATGGAATTCCATTCATTTCTGTCTTTGTTAAGGAGGTGGTAGAAAGCCAGTAAAAGGAATAAAATTAAAATAAATGTAGAAATCCATTCAAAAATAGTGCTAAAGATTTCAATTTGTCCTCATGTGTATTTTAGAAAGGGAAATAAAAAATTGCTGAGGTTTTGAAAAAGGTCAGTAATAAAAAATAAATCTTGCAGATCCCATCACCTGCTGATTTCTGCCTCCTTCATGAAAAGGAAAAGGTAGAGGGATTGCAAATCAGCTCTCAAACATTGTTAGGAATAATTATAATATTGTCCAGCTCTTACAGAGTGTGTTGTGTCAGCAGATCTTACAACAAACTTGCAAAGGAGATTCCAAAATAATTTCATTTATTTTCCAGAGGAGGAAACAGCTTGGCACAATGTCACCAGCCTGGTGGCAGAGATAGGACTAAAATGACAGCTTTTGAAGGCTGAGCTATCCAGGACAGCACCGTGTCATATTAGTCACCTCTAGCCCTGAATGATTATAGGAAAATTACTGAAAATGAAGCAAGATTAGTGGGGAAAAAACATTGTTGTAGCTATAAGTGGTTTAACAGTTTATGGGGAAAGGCTGAAAGTTGATAAGAAACATAATGGCAGGGACATTGATATCACAGAAAAGTAATGCAACTGCCCCTTCTTTCTTTTATCCCATCTCCAAAAATACACTAGGCTAGCTCTTTTTATGACAGCTGTAACATTATCCTGTAAGACATTCTTTCCTCATATTTTAAAATCAACTGCTTGTGCAAACCAATACCAAATGGGGCAATCCCTTATAAAGAATTTCAGTGTCTGCAGAAAGTATGTCTGTATGAGGAAGCAATTCAACAAAGGCTAACCAGAACAGTTTGTACTTGTTTTAATACCTACTCCTATAGAGGAATGCTTTGCAGACACACAGTCAGTGATCTAGATTTCCAGAAGAAAGTTTAGAAGAACTGGTGATTTCATGAATGGGGATGCATGTTTAAAAGAGGCATAAAAAAGGGAAGAGGCTAAAGATGTATTGACAATTGCAAAGACCTGCTCAACTTTCTAAATCTGGAGATGTCCATTGCTGCTGGGAAAAAAATGGAAGATTCTCCTGGCAATTTCAATCCTTTGCTTTTTGTGAAGAGACTGCCCACATTGCCAGAGCACTGCTGCTACCATCTGGATGTGAAATTTGCCTTGGTTCAATCATAAAACATCTACGTTATGCTACCATGTGCCTGGCAAATAAATGCCTGATTCAAATGAAAGCAGAGGTGAAAAATTTCCTTAGTCATACCTGTCATATGAAGTTGTAGATTGCTATATCAATCTATTATTGATAGACCACTAATCTGTTTGGGTGACAACCGTGGCTGTGGTTAAAGTGGCTCTCTGTTACAAGATAAACTGCTTCTCTGCTATGTTACTAATGAAGCCTAATGATCAGGGATTTCAGTTCCACAAATACACTTTGGATAAATGCAAAGCAAGGCACATGGGGATGGGATCTTTAGTACCGGATGAGTTTAAATCACACAGATGCCATGGCAGGACTCTAAAGAGGAGGATCATGCTCTATCTGCCTTGTTTTCTATACTTCTCCCCCAGATATGTCCTATGCCCCTTTCCCGGAGGTAAGGCAATGGGCTGGATTGTGATTTAATTTTATATGACTGTTGCTCTGTGTTGTGTTCAATGTATGCTGTCGGTTCCAGGTGGCACCTTGGCAAGAACCCAAGACCTGTGCCAAAGGTATGTCAGTGCAAAAATATTAATGCACATGACCCACATTATTTGTTGTCTCTCCAGGAAGAGAAGCCAGTGGGGTTTTTTTAAGTTCATCAGCAATGGGTGCTTACAATTAGTTTACTTTATCTTTTTTCAGAAAACACAATTGTTTGATGGCATTTCGGAGACCACTTGGCAGAAGTTAAACTTGGTATCCAAGTGGAAGATTGTTTTAGAAGAAGGGATCATATAATAAACATGGCAGCCACTCATCAGTGCCCATGGTATGGAAATACTTTCAATCAGAACTCCCTTTTCCTTGCAGCTTACTGTAGCACCAGCTTTTGGCTTGATGTTTCCTATCCATTATCTATTCTGGAAGGTGGCCACTAGTGGAAAATATGTAGATAGATAATTTTGTCAGGTTCAAATCTGTCAATGAAATTATATCAAATTTATGCTAATTTTAAATGTCTAACACTGGTTCTACTTCTAAACAATGCAATTTTAAGTGTACTTTAATCATATATCTAGCCTGAAATTAGTGTGACTGTAGCTTTGTTATTTGTACTTGAAGTTACGTTTTAAATGGTCATTCCAAATCAGGTTCCAATTCTTGCTCTATTAAAAAATTGGTTTTCAACAAATGTGACTGTGACTAGTCAAAAAATAAAAAACAAACTGGTGCAGTGCAATGCGTTTTTTCAGTCATGTTATAAAGATGCTTTGGGGACATGTGTGTCTATTTAACACTGCACTTTCTGGAAAGGCAAAACCTTTGAGAATTTTTTGTGTCCCTGCTTTTGCAGGCAAAGATGAGCAGCACTGCACTATTGGAGCTGTAAAGCAGCACTTGTTTATGATCTAAAAGACAGCATCTGGAAATCTACACATAAATAATCCTTGCCTGCATGAGATTTTGAACAAAGTCCTTTTGCTCGCTTGTATTGGTTCAAGGAACTCTGTCTTTAGAGATACCACCTAGACAGAGGTGAAGAAAGGAACTCTTAGCCTCAGGTGAACAGAGTGAGAAGAATAGTGTTCTAAGGCAAAGATCCAGCAGAGAATCTTTGTTTCTTTTTATCTGCTTAAATACCTACAAAATTAAAAACAAATTATTAGAATTCCAGCAATCAAGAACGTGATCTCCTTTATTGCTGGAGGTGCTTCCCTGCTGTTGATGTAATTATCAGGGTCGATGTAAGATTTTGGCTTTAGAAGTCTCACATATTCGTTATGTTGACAGTCAAAGGAACAGCTGTGCCATGAGTTTTCCCTGACTGAATACACTTCATTTTCCTGTGTGTTTAACTTACTGCTTTTCGTTTGAGATGCAAATAGCAAAAAAATTGGGAGAGGCAATGCACAATGCTTCACATTACCAAAGGAACCTTTGGTTTGGGAATTGGACTTTGGAGCCAAAGACCTTGTGAAGCCAATGACCTTGTGAAGCCAACCANGAAAATTGCACTCAGAATTTTTAGTCTGAGGTTTTGGAACCTCTTTTTGGAACCTCTTCCCATCTGTTCCTAGATATTCCCCTAATGGAGCAGTTAAACTAGTAATCCAGGAGTGACAAGACCAATTCTACTAAATCTGAATGGGAACCAGGGAGCTCCTGTCCAGCAAGAAAAGATGAGCCAAAAATAATCAGTCTTGTGCTCTCTCTGGCCAAGGGAAGCCTCTGTGATAGATGACGTGGAAATAGCACATGTTGTTTATGACTGTACTTGCTATAGGGCAGAAGCCATCTGGGCAAGTTCTTTTAAACTTACATGGTCTTAACACCCAATGGCTCTATGCCAGTACCTTAATGCCAGGCAGTCATGTCTTGGTTCCAGGCTTTCCTCTGAGCAATGTGTCTCATAGCTCTGTACGAGATAGGTCATCCTTTGCTGTGCTTGCTGATGTTTCAGCAGCTGTTACTCTCTTATCAGTTATGCTTGAATGCTACATGTAAGCTAGTGTATTTTTTCCAAACTCCATGCTCTCTTCATGCTGTTTCTCCTACACCTTTTGGAACAGTTCACCTCATGAAGCAAGGGTTTCATGTCTTGGTCTATGGATTATGCAGTGGGATGCGTTCCCCGCAAGATGAATCATTCTAATCCAGCCTAATTTATTAATAAATGCAATCAGATAAAGCTTTTGCAGTAGCTTCCCTAGTGGGTCCTCCTTTGCTGGCACTTATAAGTGAGATCAAAGAGTGAACAATGCCATTCAGGATGAACTCCTGGTAGATTCCTCCAGGCTGGATCAGAAGTACATTGTAAGTGGCCCTGTGTATGCGTGTGTGTATGTTTGTGTGTGTGTGTGTGTGTGTGTGTGTGTGTGTGTGTTTCACTAGGTTGCTGTTCTAGCTATGAGGACAAATAGCACCCTCCAGGCCCCATACCAGCATCAACTCAAAGACAACATCAAATATTAAGACAGATAAAAAAATACCAATCGTTCCACCTTCTTACCAGGAGAACTTCTTAAGGAAGGTTCTGCCAGAAATTACTCTCTATAACCTATCTAATTTAACATTGGACAATGACTCTTAAAGGAAAGTGGCTTGCTAGACTAAGTTCATTTGAAGTGTAACTATTGATAGCACACCAGGGAAGGAGTCTGGTTTTGCTTTTGTATCTTCAGCTGCAAAAGGGACAGCTCATGCTGTGGGCACTATGAACATGATCCTCCTGGAGGGCAATCCAGTAAAGTAAGGTGGCTGATTAAGGGATAGCAAAGAGTACAGCAATGGGAAAGAAACTTTTGGGCAGAGTTTGAATCACATCTTAAGAACATCCCCTCTCCTTGCAGGAAATCCATCCAGCACCAGCTTCTCTTGTCATTTGTCTCCCAAGAAGTCAAAGATTTCAGGGAACTGGCACTCTCTCTGTTTCAGCAGAAGTTGCTTTTTCTAAAAAGGAGTGTGGGTTGGCCAGCTTTTGCTGAAAAGGCCTCACTCAAGAAGAATATTTTGGTTCCCCAAGGCAGGTGCTATTTTGTTGGCAGCTCACTGGTGGACAGCTCTTCCAGCTACACAGAAAAGAGGCAATAGTGCAGCCCCTGAAATCAGACCTTTAAAGAATGTCCCCAAAGTTGCTTCATGATATTTCATCACTACCAGTCTAACTTCTTCACCCTTAGAGGTCCTTTCCAAAGTGCTTGGGTTGCTCTTTCAGAGCTTCGGGGCATGACACACCACCTGCTTCATTTTCTACTCCTGACACAGTGATGGAGACCCCCAGCTGACTCCTTCTTGGCCAGACCATCTCCTGGCTCCTTTCCATTAAAGGCAGGATGGTCCTCAGTAACAGCTGTTGCAGTAACGTCTGGATAAGACAAATCCAAGTTTAGTGGCAAGAAGTGTCTCAAAGCCGTTTACAACAGCTATGTACTCGCCCACATTATAGCACAGTGGTCTGTGATCCCTAGTACATGCATATAAAAGTATAAATATATACCATTATTTCAAACTGTCACTCATTAATAAATGCTTTCTGTCCTCATGAAAGATTCCTTATGCCTCTATGAGCTCCAAAGGAAATTAATTTTGTTTGACAAAGCTACTCTGATGGAGCAGATATTTCTTGCTGATCTAGATACAGCTTTTCAGGGTTCACAGGCTGCTCTCCAGCCCTTCTCCCTCAGCTAGTCCCATACTTTTGGGTACTGGCTTATTTAAGCCTATTCTCATGGCACCTCTCCGAGCTATGCCCTCCAGGTCAGACAACCACCCTGACGCCAACCAAATGGCCTGAAATCCCTCCAGTCTGGATTCCTGTCTGGAGCTACACTCTTCTACTACATCAATCTTTAAGGACATTCACCATGCCCGGCCCAGCTGCCTCTGCATTTCCCAGCTGCTCTTTTGGCAACCAGTGTTGGACAAACAAGCCCACCCCAGAATCCACTTTAGAAAAGGCTTGAGATCATGTGCCCCAAAGGCAGATGGGATTTGTGGGCTGGGTAAGCTCAGACTACACTTCTACACTCATAGGCTATCTATCAGCCAAAGGATGGATATCTAGACATGCATCAGAGGAGAGCACCAGAACTCAACCCGCTCCTTGACTTAGTCTCCCTGAAGAAAGTGTTAATGCAACTTCACCTCTTCTAGTCACATCTTGTGATGCTCCTCTGTTTTGTGTCTGCTCTTTGCCAACTGAGAAGGCACCATGCTGACAAATGATCCACTATGACTCTGCCAGAGTGGAGCAAGAGTGACTGGGAAAAACCAGGCTTCCTGTTTCATTCTGGAAGCAGCACGATAGGAGGCATATATGCCAAAACTGAAAACCAAAAAAAAAAGTATGTTTTTCTGTGAGGTTTACATTTGCACAGCTGAACTTTCAATGGAATATGAGCTTCAAATTCACTCTCTTCCCTCTCTCTCTGCATAATTTTTCTTCTACTTTTCCTCCTATATTTTTTCTATTTTTCCTCTATATCTTCTTTAACATCCCAAAGCGGGTGGGTTTGGATTTAATGTGAGGGTGTGGATGTAGCTGCTGCCTTTGATCCCCTACCCACCCTTTCCTTTCCCCTCCCCAGAAATCAAAGCTGGAGAGTAGCAAATGAAAAATTGCAGAGCACAGGCCCTGATCTGTCAGCATTTGGGTTCAGATCAAACTTGTCCAAAGCCATAGATGCAGCTGGAGATTGCTGGTGGTTGCAGCCACTTTTTTTCTTCTCCGAGATGACTGGGTTGAAGCATTTTGCAGGATACAGTTCAGGTCCGAAACACCTCTGATCAGCAATCATTTAAAAAATATTAATCCAAATATATTTTAAAAAATGGAGGGAAAAACCAACAGATGGGACTGTATAAAATCTTGCTGAACTCTGTTTTACTCCTTGTCCACTATATTTTTGTTAAAATAGGTGGGTTTTGTCCAGCTCACCAAAATCATAGACCATGAGAGTCTGCTGCTGTGGCTGAGTTATTATTTGTTGGTACAATAAAAGGAAATGTGAAACCAGAAATTGTTGGAGAACAGTTTTCATAACAGCAACATGTATGTTTCTCGTATGCCCATGTAACCAGCCTTTGCGTGCAGCTGCAACATGGGCTCCTCATCTACAGACCATTGAATGGAATCCTTTTTGCTTGGCAAAAAGGGGGGCAAGGGGACACAATCCCTTGAGGATATCTCAGACCCTTGAGGCCTGAGAAGCCTTCTAATCTAGGCTCCTAGGTGGAGCTGAATTTGGGAAAGGTCCCCTCACCAGAGCCAACAAGCCAGGCTCCACACTCGAGCTCCCCTCCCAGGGCCTGTTCAAAGCCTGCGCCGGGCCAACACTCCTCTGACTCCTGTTCTATTTCCATTCATTATTTCAGCTGTGCAAATTAAACCACAAGAGGAGAGAGAAAGGTCCCTGCCAGTAGGGAAATTAATTAGGATTTGGGAGATAATGCTTCAAATCACAGCTTTCTTTGGTGATCTTCCTCACAACCTCAGGCAGAGCACTTTGGACTCCATCCAGCCTCTACACCACAGGGATTATGGCAAGCTCAGGTGGCTGCAAATGGTGTATGCATTGAACAAGAGGAATGTCAAGGGACCCCAAGACTGCCAGACAAAGTCACTGGACACAGACAACTGTGGAGTTTCAGCTAAATAGCTATATGAGGCGGCCGAGACCCAGCCCCTTCCCCTCCATTATTGCTTATTGAAGAGTCAGTACCCAAGATACACCAGGCTTGGAAGATCACACTTACACCCCAGATGCAGGTGTGAGCCTGAAATGTGGCAAGTCTCAATTGCTTTTCCCGCCCCAGGCCATGCAGTTAGCACTTAATAAACAAACACAAACATGTGTAGGTGTGATTAAAGGAACTGCTGGCATGAATTTGGGAAGTGCAACTGCATGACAATAAATACAAGGGAGGCTTGAAGATCATTTGAAGGGAGTTCTGGATAAAGTTCACTTTCCCCTGTAGCTCTCAGGTGTCCCATACTAGCCCCCCTTGCTCCAAGAGTAGAGATAAATGTGCACACAATATTCATGCTCATAGATAGCTATAGGCAAGTCTTCCTGGGAGAGCTTGTTTCAGAAAAAGATACTCTGAATTTTTTTGACTGTGGCCATCATGATGACATTCTCATTTTCTGAAATGAAGCTTTGAACTGTTGGAAAGGAAATGATGAAAAGCCGCTTGATTTTGTTCTCTTGGATCTTATGCATTTTCAGTGCCATTGTTTTTGAGCCCCTGCCAGTAGGGCAGAAAACAACACAGCTGCCATCTGCCTAGCGTTGTTTGTGCCTTATCTAATTCCCTAGGGGAGATGCACATAGAGAAGAAGTCTTTGTTTGGGGTAGGTCTGTTTTGCTCTGGGTTTGGTTTTTTGGGGGAGGTGGGAGAAGGGTTGTCTAACCCTTCGCTCACCCTGGTTGTTTGGACAGCTTAGGTCACAAGTAACCATCATGAAGGAAGGGTGGATAGACAGAGATCAGACAATTTAATCAAAGAGAGTTGCTAATTGCTAATGCAATCCACCCTTTAGGCTATATTGCTTTGTGTGGTGTTCTGGCTTTAAGTGGTTCCTTAAGCTATTCACAAACCCAGTAACACATAATTGTGTGGCACAAAACTGAAGCAGGGGAAGGGAAACAGTCCTAGCTGTGGCCTTTCACACTCCACAATAACAGCACTTGCTAGTACTACAATATCACTGAGGAGTAAATCTGAGTGGATGATACATTTTTGGCTTTTCCAAAATTATTTCCTGAGATTGTACTCTAAAAACGATTGTGGCTGGCTTAACTGCAAACCTTGTTTCATGGAGACAGATGTGCCTACTTGGATTCTCCAAGAGTCTCATTTAACGTCTTCGTTAATCTCTGGAAATGGAAATAATCAGGCGCTTGATGAAATTTATAAACAGCAATAATTTGTGAGGATTGGAAAACAACCCCAGCAGAAAAGTAGAAGAAAGGCAATTTGGGGAACATTATTTGGGAATAAATAGTATACAGGAAGGTTGCAGTCTAGTTGTATTAATTGGTGCCATAACAAAAGAAAACTCCACAAAGAACTAATGGGAAAGTATGTTATAGGAGGCAGATAAAAAAAAAAGATCTGAGGGTTTATGGCACAATTTTGGGATGCATAAACTGTAAACAAGATAGGTCAGTGGGAATTGTGTGAAGGGATTAAGTCTCTGAGCCACAAAATCTAGAAAGATCAAAACCCTGAACAATTAATTAGATTCTTGAAAGGAAGACAATGACAAGATAATGAAATTAAAAAGAAAACATCTTTAAATGATGAAAGAACTGGAACACATGATATATGCAGAAAGGACGNGAAAAAAAACCAAACCAAAAACAAAAAAAACAAACCCTGAAAACCAGGCATTGAGTAAGCAGGGAGGAGAGATAATCATCCAGACTTCAGAAAGTGGAAAGAAATTTGTTATAAATAATGTAAGGAAATATAAACAAAGTAGAAATTTGGAGCTAGTTTTTTTTCTGTGGCACTATCATAAAGTCTTCAAGGGGTGCTTTGCGAAATCTGGGATTTAGAGCTGTCAGACCCCATCCTGAGAAAAAGCATGGATAATATCTATGTGCGAAACAATCTTCTGAAGGCAAGAAATCTGCCAGACATCCAGTGCTGGTTTTCCAGTTTCTGTGACTTCATATTTGATGGAGCATCCTCCATCTCACTCTTCAAACAACTTGCAGCAGATATTTCCTTCTCATTATATTCTAAAGTAAAGAAGGATCATATCAAGATGTGATAGGGGCATGGTAGAGACAAGCTGGTATTCACACTCATGTAACTAACCACTAATCCTGCTGGTATTATCTAAAAATGACTTGTCCATATTTGTAATTTTTTGGCTACATCTTTGTCACTACACTTTGTATGATGAACCATGCATTGAACTAAAAGCTTTCAGTAATGTTTCAATTCACACTTTGTGCAATTTATGGCTGGAAGAGACCATGTTAATAATCTGTCTGCTGTGCTGTACAACTGTGTTCAATTCATTTCTCCCATTTATCCAAGCCTGCATTCCCAGCTCAAGCCAGCTCTTCTTTGTATATATTAAATAATGACACGGTAGATGCAACGTTGCTAAGTGCCTGAAAAGGATATTAGGTAGATGGTGTTCAGAATTGCCAGAATTAAGGCATTTATATTTTCATGAACTCTTCTGTATAAACTCTGAGCTTGGTGCTATCTTTCTGTCAAGGGCATACAATAAACTCAGATTTGGCTTGAAAGCTGTTAGATAAATAGCGAGTCATTTCCTCTTGAATGTATCTAATTCTTGATTATGTGTGTGTGTCATTGCAAGTCTCTGAGCATGCATTTTATTTTGTTGGGGCTTTTTATGCTCTAAACTTCCAGATTTCTTCCCCCGTCCCCTTTTTCCTTTTGAATGGAGGCTCAACATTTCAGTTGCTTGTTTTATAAGGCAATGCATCATCTCTTCTCATTGCCATTAATTAGCCAGTGTAATATTTTCCACATGAAGTCACAGGACTTGAAATGAACATATTTCGGCATCAATTAGGTCTCTGCTCATGTGAGGGCCCAGCTGCACTTTAAATACTATTTATATAATGGTAATGAGCCAGTCATCACCACTGCTGGCTTCCAGCAGGTTTTGTACAGTGCCTACTTGAATATGATTAGAAGTGTGTGGATCCTTCCCCCAGCCTTTATTTTTTTTTCCTTCCCAGAAACTATGCTGAATAAAACTGACTGGTTTTTAAAGTCATAAAAAGGGCTGGCAACAGAAAATCGGATGTTATTCTTGGTGTCTGTTATATTTTCTTCTATTTTCCTTGGAAAATGCACCCATTAAAAGCAGGAGTTTCTCTTTTTAATGTTCCTCAGTCTTCCCCCTCATCACCCTCTCACCTTTTTTCAGGGTGTAGGGATGGTTTGTATTTGGCATCTTTCCTCTCATGTACCTATTATTTTAGGGAAAAGAACCTAAACACATCTAAGTAACTATGGTAAATGGTGTTATCAGAGGGATCCAAAGTTAAAAAATTAGTTTAAGGGAGCCCTGGCAGCACTCAGTGAGGATTAGGTAAAATCAAGGGAGGTAAAACAAGACCTGACCCAGATCCCAAACCCTAGATCAGACACAGTCAGACTGAGTGTTCAGAAAAGTTTCTTTTGAAATAAAACTCTGTGTTGTGGTGTCCACAAAAACCTTTCCTGGTGCAGCTGGAGTTAAGGGTGATTGTTGGTAGGTAATGCAGTCAGACTGAATCATGTGCTCCATGTGTGTGTCTTGCAGTCTCAAAAAAAAGGGAAAAAAATCCTTTGCAGATATACTTCCACAGTTCGATCTCCTCTCTCACTTGTGCTCTAAGTAGATTCCCCCATAGCTTGATACTCTCATGCCTCCCAAGAATTCCCAAGGAGAAGCTGCTAACAGCAGAAGCAGTTAGCAGCTGCTCCATCTGGCTTTTCATGGTTCAGGAGAATGACCTTACCTGCTTGCCTGTGTCTGTGTGGGTGGACAACAGATTAGGGGAAAAGCAAGTCACAAACTCTAGTTTTATTTCCTGGCATAGTGAGATTTCCAGCCTCAGCTGAGTAGCAAGAAGCTCCAAATTCTCAAGTTTTCAGGAAGGCCTTGCCTTCAGTGGCCCTTTCCTGTAAAGTGGCAATGTCATAGTCTTGGTGAACCACACTATGCAGGTGGGATGAACAATTAGCTCGATATGCCCTGGGCAGTTTTAAATCTGGGCAAGACATAAATGTGTTCATCATCTCAGCCATTGCCTCTGCTGGCTGGGTCCTGTGAGTCCTACCATCCTGGCAATCTCTTGTATGTCACTAGCTCTCACAAAATAAACCACAAAAATTACGTGCTCCTGTAGCAGACTATATCGAGTTCTTTTCCTTATGTAAAGGACGATAGGCCCTTCATAAGAAAAAAGAGCCACATCATCTTTTCTAATTAATGTAATCAGAAGTAAATGGTCTAGCCAGATGCTGCATGTAAGATGGGTCCTGTCATCCTCTTGTGGGTGATGGAAAAGCAGTTGCTGTGCTATGAAGTTTCTCCTGTGAGTATTAGCAGGATCCTAGAAAGTCTCCCCTCAAATGAAAAGTCTCCAGGCTAGCAAACAGAAGTAATCACTACAGACAGTCAGGACTTGCTTTTTTAGAAACACAGAAAATCTGTAGCCCAGGTCAGGTCTGGAAGTCACTACCAGATTGGTTGGGCCTTGGAGCAGGAGAGGACAGGAACAAAGCGATTTTATTCTGCTTTGATCGGAGCATTTCCGGAGGAAATCTGCTGTCCAGTCTCCCAGTCAACATCTCCACTTGTGGAGATGCAGGCAGGCACTGAGGCCAAGAGGAAATAACATCTAAATGCATCCTCACAGCATCTTGTTGGTTATTCCCTCCAAGTGTTTCATCTGCCTGTAGTGAAAACAAATAAACAAACAAAAATTGCTTCCTATATTCCAGCCATCAGCCATCAAAATCCAAGAGGATGGGTAGAGTTTAGGACACTTAGGTTTTTGTTTCTGATTAGTTTTTCCCCTCTGATCTCATACATTTTTATTTTCACTTTCATACAGCTTCCCTAATTTCAGCAAAGAGTGCTTTTTAGCAAGGGAGATATTTAAAGCCTGAGATGTGCAAGGAACATGCACAAAACAGAACAAAGGCAGTTGAAAACATGGGAGCTGAGAGGGAAACTTCAGCTTTTTGTGCATCAGAAATAGCTGCTAGTTTTGATTCCCATGGAAGGGAGTGAAGTCTGTGCTATTTTATCAGGTTACAATTCCCAAACTGCAATTTCGGCCTAATCTGTTCTCAAGGCTTTAATCACAAATTCTCAACAGCAAGAATATCAAACCCTTCTTCCTCATTCTTCTTGTCTGTCAGCCCAACTCCCTGGAAAAAAAACTACAAAGGCCAATGTGAGATACAGAAAAAGAACATCTCAAAGATGGAACAGACCCAGTGCAAATTCTTAGAAAGCATAAGAGAGCTTAAAAAAAATCAAGTTGTTTTATCCAGCTCTAACTGAGCAGATTTCTAGGCAGATGTTAGCACTGGTGAAACCAACCCACGTCACTGACTAACACCACTGGTGACTGTCATCATACCCCCAAAAAAGAGGAAAAACAGAGGGCAGCAACACAAAAGAGGCCAATCTGGCAATCATTTTGTGGCTCCGCTCAGAGGAAAGAACTCCAAAGAAAAGCCAACATTTTGGGATGGGTTTGACCAAGATCCAAAATATCATGATGTGGACCATGCTCTACCAGCAGCCCAGCTGAATAAACTTGATATTTTGCTGTCAGAATTCTCTAGCCTTTTCAGGGTCTGTCTCAGAGAAAGACCACAACTGGGAAGGGTGAGGAGTTTAATTGTCTATGAACAGCTCCTGGAGGAAGATATTTACATTTGTCTGGCTGTGATTCTATTGCTCTTTACTTTCCTCCCATTCCACAGTCTTTCCTTCTGTAAACAATATTTTACTTCTCTGTAAGTTACAAAGATTTGTGTGCAATGCTGAGGAGACAGTGCATAAAAAAAGTCCAGTGCATAAAAAAAGTCCAAAGCAAAAATTAAGAAAAGTTTTTATAGATCCCTATGAAAACTAGGGGAGCTCCATCCCATGGTGGTGCAGGTTAGTAGGGTATTAGACTCAGCAGTAACAAAACATAGTGCCTTAACTTCTCAGCTGGAGGGAAAAACCCCCAACAATCTAAATTGAAAATGGCTGTTTCATACATCCCACCTCCTTTGGACCATTTTCACATTGTGGTATAATCTGTATTGATCTCACAAAGAAGATGGTCATATTCCTGACAGCACAGTGTGATGTGGAATTTGTAGCAGGGAACACGGAAAGATGACATAATTTCATTTTTCACCCAAAAAGGTCATGAAATGAGTAATAATCAATTAATGAATAGTATTAAATCTCCAAAGCTGATTACTTCGCAAGGTAAGACAGCTAAAAGGACACATTAAGAAAGTATAAGGAATGCATGAGAGGAAATTCAGTGCCTGTTTCCTTATGAGAAATTTGTTCTTTCACTTGAATGAACAGAGGAGTTTATCTGAGTAGCTGTACTGTTTAAAAGCCTGGGAAGGAAACACCCTTCTCAAATACCCCTGACGTGGCCTTTAAGCACTGAACAAAATTACATGTCCCAAATGAAAAAACGTATCTTCTATGAAAATATCATTTAGTGTTCTATTTTCCTACTATAGGGCTGCTTTATCTGCAGTTTACTGTAGAATATAATCAGTTATTTATATGATTTAACTTTATTCCATGCACAAAGCTGTATTTAATTTAAGGCACACTTAAGGATGAGTCCAACATTTTGGTTAGAATGGGAATAACAAAGTTCATAGTTTCTAAAGTAGGGCGGAACCATTATAAGCTGCAAGGATTCTTAACTTGTGACTCCTGGAAGGCTTCAGTTATTTTTCTTTTCCATAATGCTAAGTGGGAAAAAGATCACAGGACCACAGGATCATAGAATGGCTTGAAGATGGAAGGGACCTTAATGTTCATCTAGTTCTAACCCCCCCTGCCATGTACAGGGACACCTTCCACTGGACGATGTTAGTCAGAGATCCATGTAACCTGGCCTTAAACTATTCCAGAGATGGGGCATCCACAACTTCTCTGGGCAACGTGTTCCAGTGTCTCACCATCCTCATAATAAAGAAGTTCTTCATAATATCTAACTTAATCCTACACCATATCGATTTAAAGCCATTCCCCCTTGTCCTATCACTTCATGCTCTTGTAAAAAGTCCCTTCTCCATCTCTCTTGTAGGCTCCCTTCAGGTGCTGGAAGGCCACAATTAGGTGAGAAGAATACCTGATAACAGGCTGTGTGACTGTCACTCTGAGCTGTAGAGGTCTGCAGTAAAATGGGGAGCATGTGCATGTGTGCATGCGTGCTTATGTGCTCATACATATAGAGGCAGTGAATGTGTGAATATATAAAAAAAATTTTATATATTTAATGCTTCAAACGGGCCAGTTTCATTAAGCCAAAAGTAATTATTACCCAAGTCAGTAGAGATGGGGAATTTAAAGCAGTGGCAAAAGCATGAATGGTGATAAGGAAACTCTTAAAGAAATCTTATTAAATTCCCCCAAAATGAAATTATGTAGCTCTAGATGCTGGTTATAAGACAGCACTGGCTTAACTCAGGTTTTGAAGATCTCACACAGTCAGTAGGTACACACATGCTCACACACTGTGTCCATACTTTATAAAGCAAATAAAAACTAGCAAAGTGAGTAGAAAGCTGCAAGGCAAAACATGTCGCAAAGAGCACTATGGACAACACAAATAGCTTGTTTTAAAATAAGTGGCACTAAAGGAAAACTAACTATTACTGGATGTGACAATTCAGTGTGGAAAAAAAGTGTTCAGAAAATCTGTCTCTCTCAAGTCCTTGACAAAAGGTATTGTATGAGGTCTGTACACTACATTCTAGGCTAAAGGGTAGATATTGTGATCAGGTGACATACACCCATAGGATCTGAAGACAGTAGACTGGGCATGCTCTCTTTCAGTTGGATGATTCTCACCAAATTTCCCATGTCCCGAAGTTAGTATTCTTGTTTAAAACAGACTTTGAGACTATCTCTGAGAAAATTAATGCAAAGGTACAGCTAAAATGATTTGTCCTATCCAAAGGTATTTCCTAATCTTCATTTAGAGTAGGGAGTATAGATGCAGCGTGGGATGCCTTCCCTACTTATTAAAGTATCAAGGTATGTAACATAATCAACAACAATTTTTGGTGTCGCTGTTTTCAGTGAGTTTGGTGCTTCAGTGAGCTTTCAGGAGCTGGAGTGTATCATGTACAGCAGGAAGCAGAGCAGGATGGATTTCTTCATCCTGGAGAGGGGAAGGCAAAGGGGAACATATTTCTGTCTTCAGCTGTCTAATGGAGTCTTACAGAGAAGATGGATCTAGAAAACGCTCAGAGATTCATAGGAAAAGGATGAGAAGTAATGGGCCCAGTTCACCTCCTGGGAAATTCATCTTGCCAATCAAGGACAAAATTTCTACAATGACTGTATTAAAGCACTGGGAGCACTTCCCAGAAAGGCTGTGAAATCTCTGCCCTCATAAAGACTCAAAATTGGACTGGACAAGGGCCTGAGCAGTTGGGCCTCCTTTGAGCTGTGGGTATTGGAGAAAATGACGTCCAGAGATTCCTTCCAAACAGAATTTCATGATTCTGTGTTTTCCCTTTATAGCTGTAAGTCTGACAGCTTGACATACATCTCGAGAGAAATCATGACATGGGTTCAGCTAATAAACAATTACATTAGGAAACATAAATTAGTCAAATCAACAGGATTTTATGGGAAACAGATCCTGTCAGATGGACTTGATATCTTCATTTGATAAAATTATCAGTTTGGTATCTAAAGATAATCTTGTTGATGTAACAGACTTCTGTAAGACATCTGACTTTGAACTGCAGGATGTTTTAATAAAGATACTAAGATGACACAGAATTCATTTGGCTTTCATTCAACAGCTCAGAAATGGCTGACTTGTGGGACTCAAATTAAGCTGTAAAAGAGAGAACTCTTATGAAGCAAAAGCATTTCAGGAAAGGCCCAGCTGGCAACCATTCCTGTCCCACTGCTCCTCAAGGAATCTGGGAGGAACTGTAATGCCAATACTCAGAAAGTTTTCATGGTGTCTAAAGTCTTAATAAAAAAATAAATGGGATGGGGAAACAAAAGCCAGTAAATAGTGAAGGCTGCTCATTGGCACTGATTGCCTTGGGTCAGCCAGCAAGCTCAGTGCAAGTAAACACAATGCAGCACAGGACAGATCCATCCAATGTAGTCATTCATCCAGGCAAAAGGGTGATGGAGTTTATGTATAGGATAAAGGACTCCACAAATGCATGCTCAAATTTAGGTAGTTATTTGAGGGCCTCTGGGTCAAGAAGAGGAAATGTGATTTCTGGAAAAAGATACACTACAAAGAAACAGAAGAGGCAATATGCAACTGCTTTTGTCACTGGTGTGACCACTGCTGAAGGACAGTGTCATATCTAGCATCAAGGACTCAGGCAGCAAGTAGACAATTTGCAGGGGATTAATGGTAGATCTGCTTGATTAGTTACATTATAAAACATTCCTCAGAAGGAAATAATTAAGATTAGCACATCAAGAGACTTTCAGAATCCCATTGAAGGGGTAGCATGATCCTTCAGAAACATCTCATCTGTTCCCTGCTCACTGCGGGATCAACAACAGTCATGTCACTTCTGACAGATGCTTCATAATCTTCTCTTAAAAACCTTGTATCAAGCATGTTACAATATTTATACAGAAAAAGCAGCTGCAGTGAAGAGAAAAATCATCTGTGCTATTTATTTGCTGAGGCAAAACAAGAAATCATGGTTTAAAGACAGTTATTCAGCCTGCCCTCAGACTTCTCTTATCTAGGGTGAAAACTCCCAATTTTTTCTCCTTTTGCCTATGACTCTGGTATTAGAAGACTCTGACCATCCTCAGCAGTTATCTCTGGACTGTCTAAATACTACTCACTTCTAAAAAGTATGATCCGTAAGAGAGGAGACAAGGACCTCTGTGTAGCTTTACCAATTAAGTAGAAGAGATCTTTTATTCCACACATTTGTAGATAATAATCCACTCTATACAGCCTAATATAATGCTTCCATTTTTCTTCTTGGCCTCTCATTGACTTATGATGACTAAAACCTGCAGTGTCACATCCATCAGTGGAAAAAAGTTCATCAAGAATGGACTCTTTTCTTCTTTCTTTCTTTCTTTTCTTCCTCGGTGATATTGTTAGGTACAAATGAGGATTAACTCAGAGAACTCAGTGATATATAGTAAATAACATGTAGATAATAACATGAGAGTACAAGAAGGATAAAACCTTAGCAGACATGGCCACAATAACACCCATTTGCTTAACCATTGACAACACTTAAAACCTCAGGGCTCGTGTGTCTCGAACCCATGAACAGGAATAATGCGTAATAAGCATGAGCTAGTTCCCATTGCTCTGAGCAGCCAGATAGAGAACCAGGGCTGCACAGTCAGCTCTTCACTGAACTGTTTTCCTTTAATGCACTTTCAGGAGGAAATCCTTTTCTCTATGCATCCTGTGCTCTCTTGGCCACAGGTGTGTTGCAAATCAGAATCGAAAATTCATATGATGAGAAGATATACAGGCTTTTCTGCTTCCAACAGCCCACCCAAAAATACAACTCAGGGACAGAAAAGGGATGATATCATGCAAATAAAAGACTGATACTTCTAAAGGCATGGAGAAAAAAGGAAAAAGTTATTGTTTTATCTGATCCAAATATATGGTGCATGCTCAGAAGCCAGAAAGCAAATGAAAAGAAGAAAAAAGCCCAAATATTTCTAGCTCATAAGTATATATTTCTTTATTTCTCCTCCTTTGTCTTAATCCTGTCAGGAAATTGAGACAAGCTGGAATCATTCTCTCCTTTCCTGCTTCTACAGCACTTTAATCTGCCTGATAGAATCTGTTTCAGAGTTGCTTAAGCTATGAGATCTTCCTAAGGGGCACAGTCACCCCTATTTCTCTGAGGTCTCATCACCTTACTGTTTGATGAGCACGTGTGACCCTCCACACAGAGGCACTCACAGACCTGCTTTCTTTGGCAGAATCTGCCTCCTTGCACATCTCTTGGGGGGAGAATTAATACCACATCTCTGACACATGCCTCAGTTCTTCCGAGCAGCACCAGCCTGAAAACCATGCAGGCATGAGCAAGCAAAGGCTATTTTAGATGTGAATTTGGCATGGAGGAAATGTGGTCAAGGTGATTCAGTGTGGAGTAAGCCATGACAAGTGTCTGACTGTCTGTGTGGCTAATTCTGAAGAGACCTGTGGACATTAGGAAAGTTGTTGAACAATTCCCACTGTGGAAATCTGCTTGCAGCTTTGACAGATTTTCATCATCAATGTTGCACTTGCCAGTGGATGTCTCAAGCTTATTACCTATAAAAGTCTGCATAAGTGTGCACCTGTGTGAGTGTGCATATGTATGTAAATGATTATGCATACATATATTTGTGTATGTGTTGGCCAAAATATCTTACTTACCTTGCAAGACTTGGTGGGCTAAATGCTTTGATTCACAGTATTGATTTGTGATGTGTCTTTTCTCCTAAGTTACATGACTTAGACTAAGCTATTCCAAGAAACTCCCTTAAAAGGATTAAAGGCACTACTGGCAATAACTAATGATGGGAAGGTGCTGATAAGTAACACTCTATCTCTGACAACTTTAGTGTCAAAGACAAAATGGAAATTGTTCTTTTGAAAGGCTTCATTTTCTGTGCTACCCATCAGGCTTTTGATGTGTAGGACTAGAGATTACTGTTGTGTCAGCCAGCACCTGTGTCATTTTTTATACCTGTGAACATCCACTCAAATTTGCCACATTGTTTTAACAAGACTCCTGGAGTTTATCTGTGCTCTGTCAAGATTTCTTAGATTTTATTATTCAAAATCTCCAAAGTCTTTATCCCCTGAGCTTGTGTCCCTCACAGTCTAGAATGTCTGTGCTTTTCACATGCCATCCCCATAAATCAGTGGTATGTTTCACTTCCCTTCCACACTCCCCATTCATAGCTGAACTGCACATGTGCTGTGCTGATGAGAAGCACAGACTAAGATATTCCTGGAAAATGACAGCTCAAATGCATCTGTTCAAGGAAAGACCATGAAGCAAGTATGAGAGGGTTTGGATGGCATGCAGTCAGTATGGCATGAAGTATTAATGACCAATAAAGTAAAAAAAAAAATAAAAGAAAAAGCTCTATATTGAGCTGTTCTCTGCATAGAAGCATGGTGTGCCAGAAGGCAAGTATTGTACTATAAAAGACTGTATCTGTAAGGCAAGACTGTAAAAGAAGGACTAAAGATGGCCATTCACTCCTGTCCAGTGAAGAAGTTTAAACATTCCTCACTATAGCTGGTATGACAAGAATGAGGAGTGTCATTTGTCTAAATACAAAGAATTCCCCCTAGTTCTAGTTTCTGCTTACCTCAAGTAGTAAAATCTTAGCTCTTCTGGCTTACTAGAAATATAAAATGTAGCCCTAGTGGACGAATTAAGCAGTTATTAAAAACTTGGGTACCTCTTTCAGAGCACTGATTTATATTTATAAAATCCAGATTCACTGCAGGAGCCCTGCATTGGATTATTTCCCTTGTTCTAAAGCCTCTCTCAGTGCTGCATGTTTTGAGCCCTCTGCAGTTTTACTGATGAGAGAGGAACCTTGCAACCCACCATCTCCTGCATTTAGGAAAGATGCAACAGTCCAGCTGGACTTAGCTCCCTTCCCAAAGTCGCAAGTGAAAGTACCATCTAACTAGAATTTAAGACCTGGATCTCATCTTGCTCATGTTTGGAGACTTTTTCCAAATCTGAGCAGCTACAGAGCAGAGTGGGGAATGTCCACCAAAATCAGCGTGGAGGAGAAAGGACTTATTCAAGAGCAGCAAAAAATTGCACAGGACAAAAAGCAGACCAGGACAGCTAATTTGACCAAACCAACTTCAGACAAGCCCAGATTTTAACATATTTCTTGAAAATGTCACCAATAGACATCTGAAATCCATTAGGACAGAAGAACTCTATTTGTGATTCACTTGAATCTGCTTTTGTAAGATTTCTTCACATTACAACTCTCTGTGCACTAATATGACCAGCTAAAACTTTAATAACTGTCTCTAAACAGACACTGCCTTCTCTAAGGCTAATTCTTTAAATTACTCTGTGTCCCAGCACCTCCAGAGAGAAGGCAAGGATTCTTCACTCACCATGCCAGAAGCTGGGCTGTGTTTGTGGTGTAGATAACCCTGCCACTGGGTTTGTTATCCCCTAGCTCAGACTGGCTGCTTTGGGTGATACGTCATTGAGTGACAGATTTTTGTGACTGACTCTATACTACCACCTTAATTTCAGCAGAAAGCATCTCAGTTCCTGGAAATCACAAATATTAGTTTTATAAACCTCTCTGCCTGCAGACCAGACCAGAGATACCGACCATTGCTTAAACAATGCACAAAGGTTTTAAGTTTTTTGCTAAGCAATCCACAACCTTTCCCCTCAAAAAAGTCATACCTTTTCCATATGTGTGTTATGTGTTTCATATAATTTATTGCACACATGGTAAAAATATATCTGACAATCTTTAAAATGCAATTTTTAAAAGAAGAAGAAAAAATAGAATTGGCCTATTGTTCTGCTGCTTAAAAATGGGACACCACACGATATACATTAAAATTATAAGAATATGTTGAAAATATTTTATGTCATTCCATGTAATATATTTGCAATATCATGACAGCTGCTACAGGCTGTAATATGTTCCATATTGTCTCTTATATTCTAAATGTCTGTGTAATACATTCCATGAAACACATGGCAGTTGAGAAAATGAATCAAACTTTTCCCTTTGCTTAATCAGAGTGCATGTAATAATAAATTTACATGTATATTAATGAAAGAAATAAATAAAACAACTTGTTTATTCCTAACACCTTTCATGTTCCTATTAATTGACATATGGGTAAACAAGCTCTTATTTATAGTAAACAAGGATTTCACAGAAACCATAAATTTACTTCAGTACACAAATTCTTCAATTAAGGGTTTGAAATGATCAAATGCAGAGTATACATAATATTCGGTGATTTACATAAACCAATGAAAACAGAATATGGAATAAAACTAGACAATCAGTCACACTTGCAGAAGCCACTTTACAAATATTTCATTGAAGCCATAAAGCTGTTTGATGAAAATCATCCTTCACACATATGCCACAAAAGAGCGTCGCCCACCCAAAAGTCCAATGTATTGTTACCAATTGCCTGACATGTTGTTGTGCCAAAGGACTCAGAATATTATGTTCCATTCCAGTGCAAAAATAGAAAACCATAGAGATGGAAAAGATTTATTAGCTTCCCTTTCTTCTCTTTCCTAGCAGCCTGATCAGGATGATTTCCCATTGTATGTGACACTGAAAAAATTCCCTGTGTTCTTATGCTTGTGGTGCTTTACAATGGAGGGGAAGGAGGACCAGCTCCACACACAGAGAAGGTGGCATCCCAGGAAGGTAGCAGCATGTTCTCTATATACACTAGTGACAGGAGAAGTCAGGAGCTCACCTTCCCACAGAGCTAGAAATTAGGAAACTTAACAGGGGCAGGTTATCAAATCTCACAGGGAGATGACCTGGGGGTTTGGGGCACCCCTTTGGTTGGAGGTTTCACACACCAGATAGAAAAACACCTATCAGAGGAAGTGATATAGAGGAATGGGCTGTGATATCACTGAAGCCGCTTTTCCCTCTGGTCCGTTCAATGATTATATGATTATAAAAATGCAATTATTGCTATGTCAAGAGAATACCTTAGGCAGCTTAATATGCAGAAAGCCATTTTTATAACTATGGTTTCTGGACAGGCATGCTACAAACTCTTTTGAATCTAGACATGATGCAGAAAAGCTGCTGGATATGAAAGGAAATAACTGCTCCAACCCAGAGGATAATTTTAAGGCTTATGGATTTGGCCAAAATTCAGGTAATCTTGGCCCACTCCACCAGTTTTCTTCCTGTTTGCTTGCGTACTCGGTCTTTAAATTGCAGTTTCCCTGTTGACCTACCCCCAACCTCTCCCTTGTTTAATTATCAGAACAAGGATTTTTCATTGCCATGCTAACATGCCAAAGTGGCCAGCAGGGCTGTGGATCTCACAGGCTGTTCTCGCACTCCACTGCAGCACAGTTCTCCATTTGACCACTCCTCTAGCTCAGATTTTTCCCAGTGCTCAGACTTCCAGTGTGTTTTTTAAGAACTTAGGTTACAAATCTGCTATTCACGTGTCTACACATACTAGTTAAACCCACCTGTATCCTACTAAGAAAATATGCCTTTCTGGATGCTGGAAATGGACTGCTGTGGAACTATGTGCACCTATGTCTCTGCAACCAGAGTTTCAAAACAATGTACCATAATGTCTTTTTGCCTCAATTTCCCTATACATGCCAGAAAATAAGAACACCTATAATTCAGGTGGCAAGTGAAATCATAGAATAATTTCTTATTTCATGGTCTAAGACAGAACCATGAGCAGCTCAAGACTTATATGCAAAATACTCTAAATGTATGAATAGAGCCAATATCCCAATTCTTTTTGCAAGGCAGTCAAAATCCAATGTTGAATTTTTTCCAGATTTAGCACACTTTTATGTGTTTATAGCTCATAAAAAGTAGCAGGGTTTGTGCACACATTAAAGTGCTTTGGAAGATAGAGATGGGTTATGTACATATGGTGATACTTCAGGGATAGACCTTCCTTGTATGTGCTATGATAGGATAGTCAGGGTTAAGCAACTTTGAACCAGTTCACATTTTAGAGGCTGGGATGCACTTATCTTCCCAGTGAGTCATTATTTCCTTGCTGCTAGCTATTAATAACCCTTAGAGGAACTTTTCAAGCTGATAACCATTTCCTATCATTTTTGGCATTTTGAACATGCTTTTATTTTATTTTCCCATTTCTCCCAGTCTCCCAAAGGCAGCCAGATTCCCAGAACCCTTGGGGAGTAAAGAGATCACTTCCTGCCCTTCCCATTCTCCTGCTTCCTCCACCCTTTCCAGGCCAATAAAAGAACTTTAAGTTATTGAGATCATATTTTTCTTTTTTGGTTCTATTCTGATTTGTTATTTTTATTGTGGTCTGTTACCAAGTACTTTCTCATTTTCTGGCCCTGACTTTCATCTCCTCAATAGTCTAGATGCAACATGAACCAGTGAACTTTAAATATTTGGGGCCAGCAAGAGATCTTATAGCAAGGTGTATTTAATGAAGCAATATATATATATATATATATAATTATAGTTAACTTCCCACCTGCTAAGGGTTAAAGTTCAAACATTGGCTGATAAGAAAGTTTCACCTCTAGCTTAGTAAATTTCTGATTTTATTATGTCTTGTGCTGTCCTTGCTTCTTTAGTTCAGAAAGGGAATATCGGCAGTAACGAAGAGCCAGTCCATGAATGGGGCAGAATTTAGAGTGATTTCACTTTGCAGTTTCACTTCTAAATTAAGCATGAAAGATGGGGGCTAGGGTAATCCTCAGTACACTTTGTTCCTGCTCAGGATCAGCTTGCTTCCTGGAGTTAAGTCTTTTTTACAAAAGGGAATTTCAGCATACGGACATTTGCAGGGTAAGATAAAATCTCCTCTATTTTGCACAGTCTTGAGGAAAGCAGTAATGTTTCATTTGTTAAGAGCAAAAGTGGGAAACATGTTAGCACAGATGCCCCCAGAAAGATGCAAATAGGGGAGAAGAAGGTCTAGAGGGATTATCAGGATTGTGCTTTAAACACATTCCACCTCACAGATGTACAAGAGAGAGAATGGGGAAAAAGACCAGGAAAGTTAAAGATAAAATAACTTCCAGATGCAGCTCTTGCCCTGATGCAGCCAGATCCCTTCTGCCTCTCCAACACAACATTTCAGCCTCTCAGAGCTCATTAGGATCTAAAAGAGGGTCATAGACAATAACTGTGTGCCTTAAATCTTGTCCATCTTACAGGCATCTTGTCTCAAGCAATCAAAGGCAGCCTATGCTGGCACAGCCCAGTAATTAGCCGGCTGTGCTTCCAGCTGGTTTGCAGGCACATGGCAGGTTAAACAATAAATAAATCAGATTAGGCTGAAATCTGTTAAGCAAGAGTGGTCCTGGCATTCAAAGCCATTTCTTCAAAGCTTTGCAGATCAGTGCTCAGGTTTTATATTCCAAAGCCTGTTATCATGGGTATGGCTACATGTTATTTTGCAGACAGACACAAGTTCATTTTGTCTGAGCTTTGAGTAGGAGCTATGGATTGGCTTTAGACCAGATGCAATATAACCTCCTGAGAGGGCAGGTATGGAACTCTGGTTGGTTTGTGGCTGATCCAAAGCCTGAATAGAGAAATCTTCTATCTTGTGTGGAAGGATTTTTCCCTTCATGTCCTTGGGTAATTCTTGTGCTCATTTGCAAACCACACAGCTTCCATCCAAATGAACATTACCAGTTCTGACTGCTCCGTAGACTTTCCTGTGTGCTGCAAGAGTGTTTCATGAGGAGCTCAGATTCTGTGCATAAAAAAGTACGTGTTATTTCTTTGTTAAAGTCAAAGACTCTTTGCAATTTTTGAGAAGATAAAACATGGGGTTTTTTCCAATAAATAAAACAAGGGTTACCCATTCCTCTGGGATCTAGGGTTTTCAGAGAATTCCAATGGAACTGACTCTACTCTCAGCTCTCTCACATGGCCCTACCACTAATGGAGAAAATACTTCACCCTCAAGAAGAGCCCCAAACCACCTCTACCCTCACTCTCCAGCAGCTTCTCCAGAAGTCTCTGCTCACAATCTCTTTTGTCTCCATCTTCACCGAAGGAGTCTGAGGTGTCCCAGGTGGAGACATGAGTGAACAACAAATGACAGAGCAAACTGTCAGGTCACTGGGGCTCCTGGAGAAAGACTCTGTGTACAAAGAAGTTCTTGGGGAAACCCAGGGGTCACATTAAGTGGAAAGGGAGCACTATCTCGGGAAACACTTAAGTTATAGAAAATGTCTTTTTACTCTGCTTCTATATAGTTTAAACTTTGGTAACATCTACCAGTTCTTCTTGTGCTCAGCACTACATCAACAAAGCTGAGGAAGCTGCTCCCTGGCCACACAACATACAGTGCCGCACCACCACAGAAAAAGGGATAAGCAGTTCTGAGGTGAAAGGGACTCTTTCCTGACACAGCCCGTGAAGAACTGTTTCTGTATCAGTCAATATGCTATTGGTCTTATCTCATATCTGCCATTTTCCTCATGTTCCCTCCGGTTCTTTTCTACGCAGGCTTTAGTGAAATTCTCGCAAAAAATCACTAATTCTCAGAAAGACTAAATGGCAGTGCCATAAAGAAAATATTTTTCCACGCCCAGGTTGCAGGCAGCTTCTAAACCATGCAGTTTCTTTTCCCATACCTCCTGGCTGTCTCTTTGCTTTGGGGGAAGAAGTCAGGAATCTGCCCAAATTAAAATATGCAGGCTTTTTTCCCCAGAGTAAATATACATACATCACAGCTAGCAGGTTGGTTATAGAAGCACTTTTGAACTTCTTCAGGCTGTGTTTTGCCTCCTGGAGTGGAGGGATCTTCTTTCCCTCTTCACAGTACCTTACTGGCCAGGCACATTGTTTTAGTTAGGAGTTGTTCTACCCAATGGAATAAATATCCACTTTAAATTATTTTCAGATGGAAATAACTGGTTTTCTTTCACTCTGCCATCTTCCTCCCTTCCCCATCCCCCTGTGGAACATTAACCATGGGCTGCATCGAGAGATGGTGAAAATTTGTCGGGTTTTTATCTTGTTGGAAATCTGTCAGAAATCCCAGCTCCAATATTTTTTTTCCTCATAAAGCTTCTCCATTTTTCCCCCCTCTCCTTCAAAAAAACAAAAACAAAACAGCTTCCGTGAAGGAGAGAAGGTCAGAGCTCAGCTGCTTTGAGAGCTCATCCTCTGTCTGTGACAGGGTGGCTGTGGTTTTCCCTCTCTTCCCCAGTGAATGCAGGAAAGGTTGGCTGTCAGCAGGGACATGCTCAAAGGCACAAGGCCATCCTGACGTCGTGGGTACTTGGCAGCTGGAGAGCTGGTGCCTTGCCTGGACTTGCTGCTCTGATAAGTGGTGACAGTTTGGGATCTCGCCCTTCCTTCCTATTGTTGGCTGATTCTGCACTTATCTGACTGCATTCAGGACAGCTTCTTCGGCTATGTTTATCAATGACAGATCTACAGGGGCTGATGGAGATATTTCACGGGTTTGGCAGTCAGAGCTGTGGCAGTGCTACATATCTTCTCACTCAGCTGACCCCAATAAATAAAACTGGTGAAGCACGCACTCACAACTTAACTAGCCAATGCTTAACTTTAACTAGCTGATGCTGACATATCACATTGTGAGTGTTAAGAGGAATATGTTAAATAAGGTTGATTTTCATCTGAAGCAGAGACAATTCCCAAGTTTTCAATTTACTCTTACTCTTAGACATTAAGTTAATTTCCCAGAGGTATATGAAAACATGCATTCATCCATCTAACCTTTAGATGGATATTTTGTTTACCTATCAATGTTGTTTTAAATCTGTGACATAATCCTATATTACTCTGATTTAATTTTGTTTTCCCAAGTCCTTGAAGAGAATAAACTAACTTCGGGTTGTATTTGGCTGGAGGCTCTACTTGCAAGAAGCCAGATTTGCTGTCCAAACAATTGGGCCAAAGATTAAGGACACATACCTTAGCAATGTCATATCAGATGTGTTGTTTCTCATTTTCCACTTCACCCTCTTCTCTAACCTCTGAAACGATTATGAAAATCAGCCCCTGATCTTGACTTCAGGTAGGCAAAGATGGGATGGACTCTTTTCTCAACACCCAACTGCTTCTGTGCATTAACCAGCAGGATTTGTGTAGGATATTTCTCCCTTGACTGCTCTGGCTCTCATCTCTGCCATTTTTTTCCAATTGTTTCTCTCATGCCAACTTTTGGAAGGACTCAAGCAGGGTGGTAGGAAACTCTTTAGCAGAAAGAGCACTTCACTATGGCACTCTTATTGCATCATATAAATGTTACTCCATGGATATCCACAGGATTATTGCCAGGAGTTACAGACCACTAGAGTTTGCTTCCTTGCTAAGCTGTGTGTCAGCTTTTGCTTTGGCCATGATTCTGCATTCACAACAGAGAGAGTTCCCATTAAGCCTGACTGAAATGTGAATGAGGAGACAGTTTTGAGTTTAACTCCTTGCTCATAAAATTTCAGGACGGAAGGCCAAGCTCTTTTGGGAAAGTGGTTCAAGAGACTTGCATTTTGGGTTTTCTCCTCCACAGCATGAAGCAAAACCCCGCATCTCAGTACAGCATGTGTAGCAAGAAATTTTAGGGAGTTTTGTGTCAGAATTCATCAACCAGAGATTATTAAAATCCTTAGTCATTTTTGACAGCCATGGCTGAGCACACTTCTAGGATGAAGAAGCAGTGACTGAATTTGCATGAGCTTCGTGTTCTTTTGGCAACTTGGAATATTGCTACAGCTGCCAGAAATAAATCAATTCTTTTTTTTTTTTTTTTTTACAATTTTTTTCTTTCTCAACTTTTAAGGAGGAAATAATATTTGGAGATTTTGTCAGTGTCTAAACACTTCTTTCCTGTGGCCCTTTTTATTTTCCCAGCCTGCAACTGAAGAGTACACCATTGTTCAGAGCTTGTTAGTGATGGAAATAAATAAATAATTGTCACTGCAACAAGCATGTATCTCCCCATGTATGCTGCTCCACTCACTCAGCGCTGAGAACAAAACCTTAGTTGTTCTGTGCTATCTGACTGATCCTCTCCTTTTGCCTCTCTCTCTCAAATGCATGTGTAACGTGGCTTTATTTGCAGTTCTGTCAGCCTAAGCAAGATTAGTGTTTGCATGGGGTGCAAAGCTAGCTCAGAACAATATCTGCTTTGAGAGCTTTGCTCTAGAGATGGGTGCAGGAGCCACTTGGTATATTATTCCTTATTTGTTTATTTATTTATTTATATTTGAATGTCTTAGTTCTTCTGTAGCAAGCGCTGGCTGCAGGCCCACAGCCAGATGGGAACTGAACTGCTTTCTAAGAAAAACATGAGGAGGGAATTGCATTTTGGTGTTGTAATTTCTTCATAAGGGTATTTATTTCCAGTGGGTTTTTTTCCCCTCTCACTCCTCCCTACCTCTGGAATTTGATGTACAAAAGTCAAGGAAGCTATCAAACTGCTGCTGTTGTTGCTGGTTTTGTTTGCATCTGGTTTTAATACTAAAAAGTTTGGGGCAGACAGCTCCAGAAAGGGAAATTCACAGATTGGACAGTGAAAGCGGTGACAGATTGCATCATGGTGTTCTGGTCCAGTGAAGAACAGGAGTCTTTTGAGTAGCTCTTTTCTCACAGCTTCACAGTCCTTTTGCTGGTGGAGAGTCTGCAAAGATCCTGCATGCACTGCGAGGAACTGGTCGGGATCCACCAACTCATTTCATCCATCTAAACTGACAAGGAGCCATCAAGTGGTAACTTTATGTCATTACTATGTGGGCTAAATTAGAAGTGGATGTTGAAGGCTCTACATGGAGTTTTTACATCCCAAAGAAGCAATTCCAGTTTAGTACGGGGATCAACTCCATTCAAACCAGCAGTACTAGCCTGTTTTTCACCCAATGTCTCTGTTCTTCTCTTTCAGTGAACATATTTCAAATGCCCAAGAAAACCAGACATGTTTTCTGAGTGTCAGATGTTCCTTTTTCTGGTTGAAACAGAACAATCCCAAATGCTGCTACTCAGTTCCCTCAGCAGAACAGCTGGCTGAGGCAACATGCAGTTGTTTAAGTATTCTGCCTTTTCAGAGCACAAATGCAATATTTTTGTTCAGAATCAGCTTGAAGACATGACTTCTTTTTGAGAAAAAAAAAAAAACTCCAAAAAAAAACCAAAAAAAAACAACAAAAAAAAAAAAAAAAAAAAAACACACACAAAAAAATAAAACCACAAAACAAAAACAAAAACCAGAAGATCAAGTAGCTCTGGTTTTGTTATTTTTTTGCACCAAATAATGATTATGAAATATACCTTTTCATTCTTTGGTGCTGCTTGGAAAGGGATTATTAGTGAAATAAACTGCTCTGCCTTTAAGGTGTACTTTATGTAAACTTACTGCATGAGCAGGCCTTTCTTCAGCATTTCAATGTGTGTCCTGACTTTTTAGGACCCGTAAGTCCTGAGCACTAAAAATAATCATTCTCCTGCTCATTTTGCATCTCTCTGGACATTGGGGAGGAAAGAAAGATTAAACAAGAATTATGGGCTTATGATAAATAATTATAAATAATTCATCATGAGATGGATCTCTTTCATAAGGAATGAGGAGGAGCAACTTTGCCTCTAAAAGCAATACATTGTATTTATGAGCACTATAAAGTGCTTTCTGACTGTCTCACAGAGGAGGAGCAGAGAATGACAGAACAGTGAATTTCTTTGCAAAATAAAATATTCAACTAACTTAAATTATATTTTTCTGCAGTTCTTTCTGGGACTGAGGTAGTCCAAATGAAGAGCTGAGCTGAAGAGGTAAGGGATCGCAAGAGCTTACACAATATTACAAATAGAATCTGGACATTTTTCCTTACTGAAAAGAATTGAGCAATAAATGAACCTCACACTCATATTAGCTGACTAACCTCTAATTACTCAGAGACTGTAGAAGAAAGACTTGAGAGTGCTCCCTTCACATCTTCAAAGGCACTGACCTTAAAAACTCATCCCCCCACTGATTTTGAGAGAGCTCAGAGGCTGCAGCATAACCACTGTTATAGGATGCTACAGCTCCAGCCAGCCTGCTCTCTCCCAAGCTTTTGCTTCTCTTCCCTAGTCATGAGGTTGCAGGAGTAAATGTAGAAGAGGTGGCTTTAGGATTTATTTTGGTTTTGCTTCAGTCATGAAGTGTTTGCTGTTGCAAAGTGCATGACCCCAAGGAATGTTCCTCACCACTGCTGTCAAATTCTGTGCTAGAGAATGACAATACATTCTGTAAACACATTGGAGGGTAGATGCCTTGTCAGAAGAGAACAGGAGGCATTAATTTTGTAAAGGTTCTTAATTTCCAAAGGTCACCTTTTGCATACCATTTGTTTCTAATCTCTTGGTTGCTGGTTTAGAAACAAACAAGTGGCAGGAAAGAACAAGGCGACAGAGCAGTTTGAAGGTAAAAGGGTAGAATGAGCTCATGAACCTAGAGTTGATAATAGTTTCTGGTACTTTGGGATTGGGGTTCATCCAAGTGCAGCATATGCTTAGTTACCTGTGCATGTTCTTTCCTCAGCAATAAATAAGAATCTGACACATCAGGGGAAAAAGAAGCTATAATACTTTCTCAGTATTATTTCCTCCACCTCTTCAAAAATAGGGGTGTTGCTTTCCTCTTCCCTTTGTCTTTCCATCTATCTGATTAATGTGGAATTTGGAACAGTAAAGTAACCTTTCTTTGACACATTATTCAGGGATGCCTAAGCAGTTCTGGGATCAATGGTGCTGCTTCTCCAACAATGAGCTTGTTCATCCTCAGGTCTCCAGCTTGGGGAAAATAACTCACAGAAATAAAAACCATGGGCAAAAGATATTACAACATTGCTAATGAAACACTTTTCTTGTGAGAGATCAGGGAAAATAAAATATCCTTAGCACTGAGCATTAATTCTACTCTGTAAGAAGAATTGAAAAGCAGGTTTCAGAGATTCTTTTTGGGCATAAAGAGAAAAGTTTGGAAAGTGGGTTGGTCAGTGGATGATGCCTGTAGAAAGCATTAAGGACAGTGATGATCTATTCCAGGTATATCTTGGTGTCTTAATTCATACCTGTGTACCAACAAGTGAATGATAGCATTATCAAAATATAATCTGTACATAACATTAGTGAATTACATGCAACATTTTTTCCCCAGCAGATTACATGTAATTACATAAAGAAGTAGAAACAACTGCATATGATCTACAGTCCTGTGAAAACAACAGGGGACATAGGATTAGCTAAAATTTTGGACAAAACCAAGAAAAACTCCTCCTAGAACAATTCAAAGTTTACAGATGTCCGTTCTAAGACATTCTCAGTGCTTAGGACTAGCAAGGTGAGACTTTACAACTGGAGTCTTGCACACCTTTCCTGCTGTTTTACTTCTGAGAACAGAATGGTACTTTAAGATCTCCTCCCAAATAAACTGTGTGAGACTTCTTTGTTGCCTGCCAGAAACCTCAGCAGTGCAGTGCTCCGTGTGTCATGGGCGCTGCTACCACAGCGCCTTTCTAGCAGATGTAACCCCTCACTGCAGTTTTGAAGCCAGCTGCCATCTCCTCCTGCTCTTTCCTGTCCTGCAACTGTAGTGGCCTTTCACCTGACAACCCTGCCCACAACAGACAGCAAAGAAATCACCTTCATTGTCTTTTTCTTCCCATGTTGGATCACCATTTCTGAGTAGGAGGTCAGTGATGGAGCCATTGGGTTAGAGGCTGTTTGTCATGAAGATGCAAAGTCTCATTTTTTTGTTCACACAGGAGGAGTAATTCTCTGCCTTCTGAGATCTTCAAGACACAAGTGGGCCTGTCTACAAACTGCACACCCACCTCTGCATTGAACAAGAGTGAACCACCAAGTGTGAATAGCTGCACTTGCACTTACAGGAAATTTGCTTTCTGCATGTCCACACAGTTGTATCTCCAACAGGAATTTCCTCAGGCATCATGATGTACTAACTGCACTGTGGTGGATTATATAGCCTTGCCATCCAAGTCTTCTTCTTCATGATCATTCCATATCTTTGTAGAAATCTCCAGAAATTGGGTTTGAGGCAGTTCCTGTCTGTTCTTGTATCAAGTCTGTAACCACAAGATGCCCTATTCATTCTTTTCCTGTGATCTGTCTGTATATCACGTGCAGGAAACAGCTTCCAGCATCCTTGTGTGAGTGTACAGACCATGCTTCCTTAGGTTTCCTATGTGTTTCTGTCAAGGAGAAAGATCCCTGGATTCATGTTTCTCTTTTGATTTATTGCCCTTAAGATGAGAAGTGGCAAAAGAGCTAGACCTGAAAAATTATTCTATGGGGAATTGACCATAGCAGCTTTATTCTCTCAAGTTACATCAGACTGTGGATAAAGGTTTTTCACATTTGTGCTGCATTTTTTGAGCCAGTTTAGAAAGACTGAACCACGTAGTTGAACAGTCTTTTCCCACCAAAGGCAGAAGAAGCTGTGGGAAGCACAGGCAGGAAAGTCTTCATCCAGCTGGAAAAGCCAGAGAGTGGGCAGGAAAAGTTCAGGGATCAAGAGAAGAATAACCCCAGAAATAGCCACCGTTGAGGCCACATACCACCATTTCTTATTTCCTGCAAGGTAAAGTAGGTTTTTATGGATGGCAATCCAGTGGATGGTCTTTTGATCATGGTGTATATTGAGGTTGACCATTCCTGAGGTTTTTAACATTTCCAAAAACTATCCCCCTGTCTTGGTTTTGAAAGATAGGTGCTTGTTAAGGAAGGCAGGAGTTTTTTTTAGAACAGAAAAAAAATGCAAACCCCCTCTCTCCAAATTATTAAAAGGGGCTCTCAGGCAAACATATGAGGATAAGAATAACAGTTCTTTAATATGTATAAACAAAATAAAGTAAAACAAAAACCAACAAACTACAACCTAATAGAAAAATTAGAATAAGATGCAGTATCAAACAAAAAGATAAAACCTGACAGTTAGAATATAACCTGACACCCTGTCAGTCAGGGTGTTGGTAGCAATCTGGTTTGAATGGTGGCTCTAGTCGTCTTTTTGGAGTAATAGATGGTTTTGNGTGATGATGGGAAGAGGCTGTTGGTGATACCTTGTTGCTTTGGTCTCTTTGTAATTCCTTGCTTGCCTGAGCCAGAGTGCACTGTAGTGGAACAATTGTACACCAGCAGCCATGGGCATTTAGGACTGTTAAGTGCAGAAGAATTCTTCATAATTCACATGAAGAACTGCTTCCTCATAGTAAAAAAAAAAAAAAAAATAAAAATAAACCCAACAACAAAACAAACCAAAACAAACAAACAAACAAAACCACAAAGCAAAACAAAAAAAAGTTAATTGATAAAGTCAGGCAGTATGTCGTATTACTCCATTAGGAAAGAGGTTTCACATGCTGACTTTCTGAAACACAAAGGGAAAATGCCAGACTAGAACTCTCAAAAAATACTATTTGCTCTGATAAGAGTGAGAGATTCATATATTGCATGCAAAGTCACTCTTATAAATTGTTGACACTTCTTCCTTGGAACAATCAATTAAAAGAAAAACATAAGCAGAAAAAGTCCCTATATTTTAATTATCACAGCAGCTCTTGAAACATTGTGGCCTCAGGGCAGCTTTAAAATTCAAAATTCGGAATATATCTTATATATCTTAAGACAATAACCTTTATTATTACTAGTTTTAATATTAATATTATTACTATTTTGGGGTGATGCTGCATGGGTTTTTTAATGTTTGAAAGTGTCAGAGCTCTATTTTCTATGGAATGCATTGTTCTGAGACAAAGAATAAAAGATTCTATGTTTATAATTTAAAGTAATCAGAACAATAGCCAGAAAATTATCCTGACCTGCAAATCAGAAAGGAAATATAAAGTACCATATGAAGTGCTCTATTTTAAACTCTAGAACAGGTAAGATATACAAGAGAAAATCCAGTTTGTGAAAAGTTAATACAAATGCAATAATTACTTTAAATTGCTTCCTTATTGCTTTTCCAGAGTTGTTACTAAAACAGGAAAGGATTTTTCAGCACAGTATGTTCATCCTGAGTGTCCTTTGTAGTCTCATTCACAAAACTCATAGCTTTCAGCCCAAAACAAGCTCACTCATATGGTTATTTCAATTTTAGTGCTCTTCACACTAGAAATAGCATGTGCTCCCAGCATCACAGCCACCAAAACATCAAGAGCAAGACAAATTCACTTTTAGTAGGGGGAAAAATGTATTAATCAATTGGGAATCATTTAATCTGGTACAAGTGTCCTCTGGATTCCAGTGCCAGGTCTAAGCTCTAGAACTAGTCGTAGAATAAAATGGGAGAGAAAATTAAAACTAGAGATGTTTGTTACTGTTGTCTGGTACCAGTCTCTATGTTCCAAATGTGAGTTTTCTGTGACTGGAGGCACCAGGAGAAAAGAAATGAAAGTCACCATGAAGGTGTTAAATCTACAGAAATATTTTACCTTCAATTTTTGGGTATGATGCTGTCAATTCACATCAGTTGTTTCTTGAGATGAAACTTCTGGAAGAGATTTGAGTTCATTTAAGAAAAAATTAGATACAGACTCTTGATTCTGGAAGAACCTGTTGCATTTCTAAATGTTATCTTTAAGAATACAAAAGGAGACAAATCTATCATTTAGCACAACAGACCATTTCAAAGCCTACAAAGCAGAACAGAAGTTCCAGAACAGTGGTTTGCAGTTTCTACCTTGTCTGTCAGTTCCATATCACACTCACATCAATGCATTTGCTCTACCCCCATGGGTGAAGTGATGGGCATTTAGTACTGAGATAACTGTGACTTTCTAACCACACATTGCACGAACAAGAAATAGTGGGAGCTATTGCCCAGAGGCAGTCAGACTATTTTGACAAAAATAAATCCACTGTCTCAGACAGAAACTAAATTCAAGGCAGATATTTGTTAGTTTTTCCCTCTTCTCCATCCTTTTTTGACTAGCTGCGCTATTGATCCAGGCTCCCTGGAGCTGTCCACAACTGCATTTTCTACACGGCCTTTACTTGACTGATATTTATGATATGCCTTGGGACCACAGCTTACCAGAGGGAGTTATTTGGCTGAATGAGTATGGCAGGACTCTAGACCACGAGAGGTGCATTTAACACAAGGTGGCTTTCTTACCAGGACTGATTTACTACCGAGTTCATGACTCTTCAATGAATTCAATTGGAGGTGTCTTGCTCATGTTATTGCACAGCATTGTGGACAGAGAAACTTGTGACTGAAACCTTTCTGAGGGGAGAGGTTTTTGTTACATGAGGGGCAAAGCTGGTATCATGGGCTTTGACCCATGCTCTCAGGAAAAAGGTGGTTTGGAAGTGTTCAAAAATACCCTTCTGTCAGGGCTGTATTTCTGCTATTCCCAGCACTCATTTACAGGCCAAAAAACACCTAATTTTCTCTGGATGATTCTCAGACACCAAGTCCACCTTGAAAATAGCAGCCTAAAAATAAACTTATAGATTGAAAAAAACCAAGGACTAGCAGACCTGACTTCAGAAACATAGCAACCACGCAAAACACTCCCTGAAATGTGTAATGTTCAGCCAAACCTCCAGACACTATCAGATTGGCAGTGAAGAGAATACCCTTGATAACAGGAGTACCAGCCCTTAAACATTCAGCAAACAAGGTAACTCCTCCACAGACAGAGATCACAAATGTAGATGAGCCTCCTGAAGAACATATGTAAACTCCACTATAATATAATAAAGTGAATTCCTATTAACAGCACACTTCATTTTCACATTTCAAACTAGATTGGAGTCTGTCCAGAATATCCTGAAACTATATCCTTTGCTAGCTGATGATCATTTGAGAGAAATTGTCCTCAAACTTTCCCTTTGAACTTTCCAAATTGCACTTGCCTCGCAAAATACTTTATTAGAAGCAAAATTTCTCATGGCAAACATATCCCAAGCAGAGCTGGGCCATGCCAAAGTAATAGATTTAAAACTTGCTGACACATGTACATACCCCATAGAATAAGAGCCCCATTCCCATCCAAAAGAAACCATCAAAGCCTTGCATCCTACATGTACTCATTCCAGAACGTGATCTATCCAAAGCACCAAATGCCCTTGTGGAAAGTATGTGGGGGAAACCCATCAACCACTGTGCATCGCAGCATTTTCAAGCACTCAGTGAAAGACAGAAATAGCCGGTGGGAGAACATTTCTCACAATGCAACCACGCTCTGTTTGACTTCTTAGTCTTGATCTTCAAAGGCATTCCACAGTACACCTTCAAAAGAAGAGCTTTGGATATCAAATTCCTAACTCTATTTCATTCTCAGAACTACAGCACAATGGAGATGCAGATTTTATGTCACAATTTTTCTATGCTACAGTTAAAGCAATTTCCATCTGTCTCTGTGATACAAAAATTATTAACTTGCCACTTCTGCTAACATCTCTTTCATTTTCATAGATACCATATACCCCTGTCTTACCAAACATCAAACTGATTATCACAATTCAGCCCAAGCTGCAAAGCAAGTTTCACCCATCTTTGTTAGCTGGAATGTTGCTTCTTCAGTTTCAGGCCCAAGAAATGCCTGGTCTTTGCTACTTACCAGTTGCTCTAACCAGGGTTGTCATCTCTCCCTACAGATCTCTCCTTGCTTACTTCATTAGTGATGGTGTTATTGTAGATGTGGGGTCAGTCCCACTACCTACAGAAACAAAAAGCAGACAGATAATAGGCTCGAGTCAATCTGTTTCTCCACAAAATATACGTATCACAGACAGCTCACATTTTCTCAGAGCAGCTGGTTTGATCCTTTATATCCTTCATGGATTTGCTAGGAAAAAATCCACTTTACCCAGAAATCCTCACCTCCAGTGGTTTAAAATGCCCATGAGAATGGTCAAGAAGTTATCCTTGCTCATAGATAGCAAAGTCCAGATTGGGATGAGGGAAGAAGCAAGAACCAGTGTTGTGTCAATCTGAACCTTCAGCAATACTACACCATGAAGAAGCACCTCTTGCCTAATACACATGTTGATCGGTGATGACATAAGCTTTTGTTCCATAACTGTTTCCAGCCCTGTGAGCATCATCTCAAACTGCTGGCAGTTTTAAGACAAAGGGAACATAACTAACTGCACTGACATTGATCCATTTATCAACACAAAGAGTAAACAAAGCTGAAAGCAGTTCTTGTGAGCTGCAAGACTAATGAGTCCTCCATAGACTGAAAGACCCAACATGACTAGATATAGGAAAAGATGCATTAATTTAAGCTATTTTGTTGTGTAGTCAGAGAGCAGTCTGCATGTGTGGGGGAATTATTATGAGATAATTTTTGGAAGCTTGCTAATCATGTAATTGCTTTTCAGAATTCAGCTTATGCTCTAAACCCTCCTGGTTTAAGATGGACACTTTTATTAAGATGGACACTTTGATGCTTCAGGTTCCTCTACTCCAAGATGGACATAGAAATTGCTACAGCAGGGAATTCTGACAACCTCTCTCTCAATAGCTTTGCTTTAAGAGTGGCTGGATGATTCAAGAGAAAGGATAAGCCTCTCAGTACAATGCTAACTGTAGAAAATAAATTTTTTGCCAGACCATCATACATGCTATGTGTGCTGCAGCATTGGACTGTGACTCATAATTTTTCTAAACCATAGAAAATATAAAGCCTAGAGTTTTAGACTGTAAAAGCTGTCTGCATTTCTTCTGTGTGGACCAGATGGGACCCTGGGAGGTTTCTCAATGTGAAAGATGGGTCAGCTTCAACTCCATGTGAATGTCAGGACCCTCACTAGGACACCTGACTCATTAGCTATTTCAGACACTTCATAAGCCTATAGCATGGGTGGCTGCATGGGAGGGTGTCCCTTTCCAAAAACAGAATCCTCAAAACAAGTTTGATTAGTCCATGATCTGTTGTACATCCTCAAAAAGGTTCCTTAGAGTATCCAGAAGTAGTTTTGAATCTACATATTTATACAGCTGGCGGGCACAAACCTCTCGTCTCTGCTGTGCATTCATACATCTCCGTTCTACATGCACAAGGTATGTTATTCCCATTTTAGAGCTGGGTGAAATGAGAAAGAATAGATTATTTGCCCCAGGGAACCCAGAATTTCCAGCTAAATATAATTTGTCCCCTTGAGTTGCAGAACTTAGATTTTCTTTTTTTTTTTTCCTCTCAAGGCTTGGCAATATGACAGATAGACTCCTACATTCAGCAGAGCAGAGAGAACAACACTGTTCTTCATCCATCGCCTGCAATAAAGATAACCACTCAAGCAGAGCTGTCTGCATATAGAGAAAGATTTTATGGACTCAAGGTCTCTGTTTCTGGCAGGTGCAGGCCAGGCTGCTAGAAAGGGTAGGAAGGGTTAAAACAGCACTTGGTTCTGGAAGATGTTCAGGAATTGGAAAAGACAGAGGAATTTGCTGGATCCTGGAGTGCATGAATTTAATAACTTACATTATTCCATTCTACCTAGAGAGGACTGGGCCTGAACCATGCACACGATAGAACAGGGAAGGGATGACTTAACCCAGGCTTAAGTGGACAAAGGCGCACTGGAGAATTGCAGCTGATCTGGGGAAGTGAACTAAGCTTTTCCTAAGCTCAAATTCACTCTTGACAAAGAAATATCTGAAAAATATTCCACATGGAAACAAAACATTTTCTTCCTCTACTGCAAAGGGAAAGCAAAGAGAGCAGGAGAATATTTTTCACCCTGTCCTGTTCTTTTGCTCTGCAGGTTTGCGTGACTTCCGTTTCACCCAGCCCAGAGGCAGAGACTATGCAGAAATAAAGATAACCTTCTTCTGTTTCTTGCACACTGCGATGAGTAACATAATGTTGCAGAAAGAAGCCCCATGAGGGAACAGGAGTTTTGGTGTTGTTAGTTACTGTTTAATAATTTTCTCCTGGGAACAGAAAAAAAAGGCAGCAGCAACAGGTCCTCACTTGTGAGTCAAGAAAACACAAAAGGAATAGATCAACTGAATTAGTTTGGGGGTTTTGTTAATTATCTCCAAAGCTTTTAGCTTAAACTCATGCTCAGCTAATCCGTGTCAGCTGCATCTTCCCTTGTCAGCTGCATCTTCCCTTGCCAATACAGAGGTGAGTGTGAGGAATTTCTGGGTGATACTTATTTAGCTGTTGCCTTTTATGAATCTCTGTGTCTCCCACTGACTTTCTGGCTGCAGATGGGTTGGCAAAAGAAAAACTTAAAACAATACTTTTCTGAAAACTTTAAAACTCAGGCAGAGTAAAGAACAGATTCTGACAAAAGAAGGAGACACCTGTGAAATCTGTGCTTGGACCTGGGCTGCTACTTTCAGGGCTGGAACCACAAACACAAGAGTATTGTCTCTGTTTAAAGCCATGTCTGCTTATCCCATTAAACTTTGGGAATTCACTGGTCCCTTTTTTTTTAATGCAACTTTTATTCAGTAATTTTCAGTCCTAACTTGCACATTTATTATAAAGCTTACATGCAGACAATGAAAAATATCTCATTTTTTCACATAGTGTTCAAAACCAAAGGTGGAAACAGACCTGCTTCTTGTGGGAACTGTCTAAGCAGACAAAGATTAGCCATGAGTGGGGGAGAAAGAGATTCCCATTTCACAATAAACAGTGATCCTCCAGAGAGAGGCAGACAGTGAGGTGGTCAGTGGTCAATTAACAGACCAAACAAGGATTGCAGAGACAAGACATGATCTAAGAGGGTAGAGCTGAAGTGAACATGCTCTGAGGGAACCAAATGGAGTAAGGAATCCAATTACCCAGCCCAGGGGAGAATCCAAAATCAAATTCTCCAAGTGCCCGAAGCACCTGGCTATTGCTGGAGCACATGCTGGCTCAGTGTGCAGCCTCCTGCCCATGAACATCAAATAGTTTTTATGTTGGGCTCTCCTTCTCCAGGGAACCGGTTCATTCTTACAGATTCCATTTGTATTTATAAAGTTACTACAAAAGTGTTGCTGCTGTGCTGTGAATGCTTCTTTTTTGGTGTTTATTAACCTTGGCCAAGAAGCATCCTTCAGTCTGGGAACAACAAGGAGCATTTAATGATGGCAATGAACAAGCTAAGAAGGTGATTACAACCAGAAGAGCCTGATTTTTTACTTACTTGAAGGAGAAAGGTTGGGAGCAATGGAAAGAATGAAAGGTGTCAGGTTATAGGTGACGTGCCTGGGTCAGGAAGGGAAGAAGGAAATTCAGAGAGAGCCTAGTCAGAAGGAAGAAGTGGTAGGCAGCATTATTTTGTCTTAGAGGACCTGGGCTAGTTGTGAGAAAAGTCAAGCCCAGAAAAGAAACTAGAGGAGACTAACAACAGATAAAAACATGGAGGAAGAACTTAAATGGGTCAGGAACCGCCACGAAAGACACTGGTCAGGAAGGTAATTTCATAGAAAGGTTAAACATTTGATGGTCCTTGGAAGTAAAGTTCTGTTCTGAAATGATGAAATCTTGGAAGTTCAGTTCTGAAATTATGTTCAACAGATTTCCACAAATCTGCTCTTTGCAATCTCCAACAGAAAGGCAAATCACAGACTTACAACTCCAGTAGCAAGGTGGAATTCTGCAAAAATCTGCAGGTTTCAATAACAGGAGAATTGAAGGCTACTAATGGGACAGAGACCCCCAACAAGTAAACCTCAAGATAAGAAAAAAAAAAAAGGATAAATTGAGATGCAGATCATCAGCACCTGTTAGGTGCCCTAAAGCACTGGAATTGCTGGAGACTGCTCAGATTCCATAGGTGTAAAGATACTTCTGTACCCCACCAGCAGGACAGCAAGGACTGTGAAGGAAATTCCTGCAAAATATGCTGATTCTTCCACTCTGTCTTGCCTAGCTGCAATGTAGACCTCTGAAGAGTCTTCTTGCAGCCCTCGCTGGCAATGTTGACTCTAGAAGAACATTCACACACCAGATCTGGGACGTTTCAGAGCCATTTTTACAATTTGAGCTATTTCAGTATTTTAGGATTTGTCTGAGGTGTGAAGATTGTATCCAGCACAATGATTAATGGGGGTTACAACCAGCACATACTCCATGTGGGCCAGAAAAAGCCATGAGTTTTCTCCATTGACAACAGCTTGTCAGCACAACTGACACCTCAGTTACCAATCCTAGCACAAAGTGAATAGGCCAGAGACTGAAACTGCAGATGCCTGTCTGCATGGGTCTGGGATGTGATGTGTATTCTTGGGGAACAGGGCCAGGCCATACTTTCCCAAGGATAGACAAAACACAGGGTTTTTTTATCCCATAAGCATCATCCTGCCCAATGCTTACACACCTCCCAAATGGCAAGAGTGTCTTAGAAAGTCCAGGATATAAAGATTTTCGCTGCTGTTTCCATGCTAAGAAGTAAGAGCAAATCCTTTGTTTGGTACATCATTGATCTGATGCCATGGCTGCACATGTCTAGAAAAGACTGCACCACTCCTGAATTTTTATTTTGACTCAATGTGCTTGCAGAAGGAACTTCTGGCTATTTCTGTTTTTCCTGGAGGATCCAAGCAGTGAGGAAATTCAAATGTGTGGAAGCACACCCAAGAACAGACGATCTCTTGAACCAGAGATTGGCTAGAAAACTGGAGGCTCAGTTTGGCCAAACCTCATCACTCAGACTTTGTTTTTGCCAAACCAAATCCCACACCAGAAATGGGTTTGGAATTGGCTTCCATTTTCTTGAAGCTACCAAAGTCCTGAGGTTATTCACAGGTCTCTCTATCACCCCTCTGCAATCTAAAACTTTTTTCTGGAACATGTTTTCTGCAGATTGACTTGACATGCAAACAGAGGGTGAGAGGCTGAAGCTGTCTGCAAGTTTTTCAGTGTTTCCTAGTTCTGGATGTGCCCCGGATACTTCAGGAATAGCCTTTCAAGTGGTGGTTTGGCCCTTGTAGGCACACACAGTTCTGGGAGGAAGAGAATCTCATGTTCATAGAAAATAAGATTAAGAAAAAAAAATATTGAACAAATGGCTTTGAATCTGGAAAAAATATGCTAAAGTTGGGTTGAAAATTCCAGTTGGTTTTAAATGAGCTAATTTGTTCTTTCCTGTACATCAAATGTGGGAAGAAAAGGGGAAAAAGAGAATAAAAGCAAAACAAAAAAACTTTACTTTTTAATCTGCCAGTTGTTCCTTCTGGAAAAACTTTGTTTCTGTGCTTTAAGTGTTATACTGTGACATAAAGAGGGCTGGGTTCAGCTTGCTGATGTGCCAAAAAATCCCTGCATGACCTTGGGCAAGTCACTTAGCCTTTCCCAGTACACTTTGCTAATATGGGCCTAAGACAACTTCCCCTCTCCTGTTCATATACTCTCACTGCAAGGCCTGTGGAACAGGCTTGACTCTTTCAATAAATTTGCACAACAGAGCATTAAATATTGCTGTTCTTCTAGTTGGAGCTCAGGAGCAAGTGTATGATCCAAATCATGTTAACATCCATTAAAAATCCTTCAAAGTCCAATTCTGGACTGGTTTCCAGCCCAGGCCAGTCTTAAGGGAAGAGAAGATTATATCTTATAAAGAAGTCTGTAGATGTCACTCTCCCCAAAGAGGCTTTCCCTCTCTCTGCCTTGAGCTCTGTTGTTGGTTTAGGCTATTGTCAGAATGCACTTGCTCACACTTGTGGGATGTTTAGTTTAAGAAAACCCACAGGTGGCCCCAGGTTATTTTGCACTCACAGTATTTTACACAAAATCCCAGGGATGTGAAAGGGACTGTCTAGGAAGCATCACTGTGATTTCATATGAGGTGCGAGTCAAGCCATTACCTGGAATTCAAGATTTACAAAAAGTATTTTTGTGTTGTTTGTTGGGGTTTTGTTTTGTAAAACACTTGAGTGTGAACTGGGAAGACCACACACATGCGGCAGTTTTTCCACCACCCATGATCTGACAAGCCACTTTAACCCTTGTGGTTTGCAACCAGCACTCACCACACTGCTCATTGAGAGCCCATTGAGAGCTCGTACTGGGGGAAAAAAATACCGAGGGAATTTCCCAGCTTATGAGATCTTGCCCATCAAAATTCAAGTGAAAGATTCAAGTATTAGGTTTTAGGAATGGGCAGACTTTAGGTGGGAAAGAGAAGGCCCATTCCTTTTCCCTGACGCAGAAGATCTGTGTTTTCCAGGGCTGTCTTCCAAACCCAGCACAGCCTGAAGAAAGAACCAGAAAGGACCACAGGAGAAAGCCAGCCAAGCTTCTCAGGCACTGGTGGTTTTGACGATTCAGGACCAAGGAACTCAAGATGAGACAGAGTTGCTTCAATCATCACAGCTATTCCTTAACTAACACAGACGACCCAGGGAGGAATTTTATTCCATATCCTCTGTGGATAGACATTTTGAAGTACCCTTTGACAAACTGCAAGAACTGTGTTTAAAAGCCAAAAAACAGAGTGTACCTGCAGAGAGAAGGAATGATGGTGAAGATCACCAACCATTCCTGCAACTGCAAAGAACTTTACAAATAACTTCTAAAAGCAGATGAGGCTTAAAGTGGTTCTCTGGGCTGTTGTTGCTGTCATCATTGGGATGCTCTTTTCCAAAGTCCATATTGGTGTCTCCTCAGATGGAAGTTGGAATAAGCATGAAGAGACTTCCTCAGATGTTCTCCATGAAAGGTCTCTTAGAACTGCTGGTCCAGAAGCTGTTTTTGTTTCCCAAGCTGCTACACAATCCAAGGAGAAATTCATAATGCTTTGAACTTGGTGACCAGCAGTGTTTGCAGACAGGATTTCTACAGTCCTTGGAGACAAGAGTCTCATGACTGTGGACATAAATGGACCTTTCATTGATGTTGGTGACAGCCATGCTGGATCTAGTATGTGTGTAACTGAATATTAATGCAATTAAAAGTGACTAACACAGTTAAATAGCTGTCAGATTCAGCCAGCTTTGTGTCAGGTCATGGAGAAATACAAACCTATGCCCCAGTTCCTTAAAGGAAGTTAGCTGGTCAATATCTGCAGCACAAGATTGACTCTCATGCCCTGGAGATGTTTGAATGCCCATGCCCAGATAGTAGGGAAGGAAAACCAACTTATCCTTCTTCTGCTTCAGCCTTTTCTCCTCTGGGTGTCTATCCAGTGCAGAAAGACTTGCAAAGAGAGGTAATGTCTTTTTTGAAGTCAACCAACATAGCTGGGAAAAAAATCCACTTTGTCAGTCTCCAGCAAGGAGGATCAGCCTAAGCCTCTCAAAGATGAAGAGCAGTGAAACAATGATGAGTGCACTGAGCTCTGTGGAGATGCAAGTATCACACACTGATGTCAGCCAGGGGTGCTCGGGATTGGAATATGACCCTTCTTACCTCCCTGCTTGGTTTTACACAGAGTGGCTAAATTAGCAATGGCTCAGGGCTGTTACCATGAGATCATTTAGCAGTTAATCTTTTATTTGGAAAGCTGTTCCTTCCCACAGAAGTAAACACCCACCTTATCAGGCTTGCCATGGCAAAGGATGTTGTCCAGCTCCCCACCTACTGTCCTTCCTCTCATTAGTGGCATCCCTCCCATTGCAGCCATTCCCACCCACCACCTGTCAGAACATGCTGCACACCCACAGCCCCACCAGCGATGCTTGTGGACACGGCCTGGTCACAGCAGCCCAGCCTGTATCAGGAAACAGCCTGTTCCAAGCAGGAATGGGAACATGCCTGGCAGACATGAGAGCATCTGACCCTCTGCTCCGGGGCAGGGCAGTGCCTAGCCACTCCCCAGAGCCCTTTGCCGCTCTGAAAGGCCATCAGTGAAACCACAGATGATTCCTATCACTCATTCAAGGAAATAGAGAGCGTCAAGGCCAGGGATAGCCTTTCATTGCCACAGGCAGAGAACGTTTTGGAGATGATACATTGTATCTCCACCATCAAGCCCTTTTTCACTATCCTCCATTAAGTTCTAAAGGAGCCTGCTGGGAGGACCGAACCTGACTCAATTATAATTACTTTCCCCTGTTGGCAAAAATCATTTAATTTGGTTGCTTTTATAGAAAAATCAATAATGTATTTCATAAGAAGTTATTGTTCCAGAAGAAAAATAAATAATTATTTTGAATACATTAGGCTAGATGGGTTACAGCATGACACAAATTCTTCTGCTATTTGGAAGAGTTCACTTACATAAAACATATGTCAGAAAGCAAACAGCAGTACAGTGTGTGTCTTGTTTTTCCATGTTTTATTACATCTCACGGTGCAGTTTTGCAGCTTTCCTTGTAAACACTCATTGTCTTTCTACAGCACAAGGAAGGTGTCTCCCAGGTAACCAGTACCATACTGCCCGAACTAGCAATGCCAAAGCAAACGGAAGTCAACTTTTCCCAAGAGCACCTTCATGTCTTATGGACACAAACACTGAGTCCTGGAAAAAGGACAGTCAGGAAGAAACAGAAAAAACAGTCAGGAAAAAACAAACAAACCACTGTGGTTAGTAACACTCCAGTTGTTTATGGGTGAAATCACTTTCGTCAGCACTTTTAAGAATTGTCTGGGACCTATTATGATATTTAAACTTTTGTGCCATAGTGATTACCCAGAAATAAGCAGCTGAATTATATGAAATGAAAGGATTTACAGTCCTGCACCTTTAGTTTTATACTAGTTTTTTGGCTTTTTTTTCCCCTTGAACAATGGTTATGGGTCTTCATCATTTGTATAGTTGACTGCTTTGTGGGAGAACCTTAAAGATAACCAGAGCACCCACCACTACTTCTTTAGTCCCCACATCCCATTCCTGCATCCTGCTGACACCTATGCTCCCTTTTTTTCTTCTCTTTAATCTCCCTGAACCCCAAACACCCATGATTCCATTGAACCAATATTGAAATTCAGTCTGTCAATCTGGATAACCCAGGTGCTGAATTGAACCATAATTGGTTGGGGACATCTGCAGGCAAAACATTTAGCACTACAAATTTCACAGACACAGACACACACACACACATACACACAACACACTCATACACACAAGCCTGTTCTTTTAAAAAGAGCCTAAATTACAAAAAATCTATTTTCAGACCTTTCATTAAGCAGACAAATACAATAGCCAACCCATTTCTCCTAATTACTTCTTGGGAATTCAAAAGTACTATCCTAAAGGATAGTCATGGCAGGAACTACATCCAAAGCAATAATTAATACACTGAAAAAATCCCTTCTCAAACATCCCAGCCTGCCCACTTCCATTGGTGAGCAGAGCTGTGTCAATGAATTTGTGATGTGATGTCAGTCCCATGGCAAAAGTGGCAACTTTTGTATTTGCATCCATTTTTCAATAAGCTGCTCACGTCTCTTCTCTAAACCAAACTTTACTAAAATCGGAAAGATGCACTCGAGTGTTTTTCCAGAAAAGAGAGGTTATTCAGACTTGATACTGCAAAGTAATTCACTCTGGTAAGGAAATGAAGAACTGCAAAGTGCTTAAAGAGACATATTTAATGCCTTAAGCCCTCATATTAAGTTAACAACTAGCATGGTCTTGGCTTTAAGGATAAAAATTGATTCTCAGACTCCCTTATTTCAATAATCCCCAAGAAGAAACTCAGCTACAACTCTTTTTCTCTATAGCAGATGATATAGGGAGTTTTAGTTATTTAATTTCTTTTAAAGAGATGTCACAATAGCTAAAAGATACCAAGATGTTTTACAGAGCAATGTGTAGAAGAGTATCACTGTCCTCATGAGAGCACACAGGTGTTCACTGTACCCCGAGGAGAAAGCAAAAGGATGTGAGGAGGTTGTTGCTCCCATAAAGGAAAGGAGCAACAGGCAGCCCCAGTGACACAATAAAGGAATAGGAATGGGAGAAGGCAGGGGTGGACTGGACATTAAGAAAAAGATTATGTTGTTGCCAGGAGCTCTGGGTAGATGTTAATGAGGAGGAAGGTGACCATTAGACTGATATCAGTGGAAATCTGGCCATGAGCCAATGAGATACTCTATATATCTTTTTAGGTTCCTGTTAGCCCTGTTTTCCATCTCATTCTCAGAGTGTGAAGTTGCTTAGCTGTGCATGGAAGAGCAAGAAGGCATCACAGAGCCTTTTTTTTTTTTTTTTTTTTTTTTTTTGTATCAAGCTCCTTCCTGCTTCAAACCATCTGTAGACCCACTCAGGGACACCTAAGCAAACTGTGCAAAGCTCAACCCTAAAGCTACACTTATTACAGATGAGGATACTTTGGGAAAGAACTTGTGTAGTGTGGAGGCAAAAACAGTCAGCTTTGCCTGAAACAGATTTGGGGAAAAACTTTGACCCTTCATTTCTGACTGCAACATGTCTGAGCTTTTTTCTTACTGCAAATGCAAGCCACCCTTCTAGAAAAGACAGAGATAAAACACGGGACACTTGCTCCAACTTGTTCTATTTACCTTGCTCAGTTTGAGAAAGTGTTCAGATATCTGAAGAGAATATGTAAAGGACAACACTGACAATACCTTTAGAGTTATATTTACCCACAGATATTCATCTAGAAGGTACTTGGGGAGTTGATAGATAAATAACAATAAGCTTCATACTCAGCATAGATACAGATTTTATACCAGTAGCAAAAACATAAGCAAGCAGGCATGAGCTATAGCCAACAAGGGCTTAGATGAACTGAATAACTGTGAATTTTAAAATCAGAAGGGCACCTATGAGCTCTCCTCTGATCTCCCGTGTATAAAACCCAAAGAATTCAAAAGAAGCTTTTAGCATTTACCTAGTAAGTTCTATTGAAACTAAGGAGGAGATTTTAAGAAGATAAAATATTAATAAAATATTTCAAGTTTGGGAAATCCCAACACAAGTCCAGAGAGTTTGTTGGAATGATTGAACACCTTCCATTGTTTAAAAAAGTAGTAATCTGAAATTTATTTCTATACTAAATTCGTGTGAAATTTACTTCCAGCTGCTAAATCTCATCATGCCTTTTCTGCTAGACCAGGATTATCCTAAGTCAATTGTATCAAGAAAGCACTCAACAGCTTAATGGGGCTATACTGTAAAGAAAAAAAAGGGTAATGCTAAAGGGAAAAATAACACATCCCACCCACTTGCTGTGCTGTCTGTGGCTGCAAGCTATTCCTGGGGTCTTGACCAGCTGGGTGAAATACCTTTTATGGCCAAGTGGGAGTTGCCCCAGATTGATTTACAAATGACAGTTGTTTCAACAGCACTGCACGTGATGAGCTCAGAGCAGGCTGCCAGTGGTCTGCACTTAGCTGGTCTGGTCTATAATTCCTCACACCCTGTGGAGCTTTTAGGAGGGAATCACCACCACAGTACTTAATGGCTTTAGAAATGCTATTTACCTTTTTTCCAGCCAAGGGAAAATGGCTGTTCAGCTGCAGTGATAATATTATCAAGTGCCCCTTTTCAAGGCTGCTGCAGTCATCTCTTGGACAAAACTCCCTTGAAAGCACTTGACAAAGAAGAGGTGTAGAATATAGTGAACAATCATTAGCAGTAGTGAACAATCCCTAACAGTTGCTGCCTTTAGAATTGGGGAAGCATTTTCCCAGCACTAAGGTTGTCTGGTCCTCACCTGTGTCAGAAGTGTGCCTGTTCTGAGCTCCCACACAGCACTGTCACCACCTGCCCCAGCTTCCCTGCAGAGAGATGTCCAGCCAGCCATTGTCTAAAAGAATCAGCTGATTCCATGAGATGAATAATTTCTTTCTCTCATCAGGAGGCAAAGGAATAAGGAATGAGGCAAGAAGGCCAGGAGAGAAGACAAAGGGTATTGGCTATCAGTATTTAGGGAGGGACATACAAGCAACTAAGACTGAAGATTATGTCAAAACTTTGATTTAAAAAGGCAAGTGCTGGGAAAGAGATGAGTTTTTCTTTTAAATCACATGGAAAATTCATCTTCTCTGTGTGTCCCATGGGAAAAGAGACCAGCAAAAGAGATCTATCCTGCTTCAGAGTTTGGCATGTATCTGAATACAGATTTGGACTGCGCTGATCCCTGCCAATGACACTTGAGTCAGACCAGACTTAGCTCAATCTGTGCCTCTGAAAACATAGTTCTCTGCAAAGCCTATGAGCACTCATACTCTGATTTGTAAATGGAATTAATTTCCTTTAGTATCATGAAGAAAGAAGAACTGGGGGTTGTGCCTGCCTGGATCCCCTTCATGTCATTTTAACAGAGTGGCTTTTAAAAGCATAAACACCCACTCAAAATTAGTACAAACGTTTCCTTCATCATCTTGCTCTGACACTAATGGGTAAAACATATTTCCAAAGTGCACATCCAGCATTCTCACTGCACAGCTCTCCTGTCACTAACAGCAGCCCATGCATTCAAATGAACAATTGGCAATAAATAAAACTGACAAGAGCAAATTACAAAAGCAGGAGCTGTAGCGTGGGGAATACTCACAAGCCAGAGAAGCATTACAGTCCTTTCGCCTTTAGGTCACTACTATCCCTAACACCCTCTTTGTCAAGTTAGGCTGACTCTTTCTTGTCCTTGGGCCTGGAAGATTCCTACAGAAATGAAGGGCTTGTGGCCAAGAGGAGATCCCCCCCTCCCTTTTCTGTGGGCTGGTGTTTATTTCTTTCCTACAAGTCTGCTCCCCACTCACATACTTTATTCCTCGCAGTTTTCTCATCTGACCTAATTTGTGAAAAATGGAATTATATTCAGTGCAATGAGTTCTTGAGCTATCTGTATAAGCAACTTCACAGGGCACTGCAGACTATGTATATCTATTTGGCAACATTTCTAATTGTGTTTGGCTTTACACGTTAATAAATGTATCTTCCAGTACTCTGGACAGAATATTTACCAGGAGAAATTTCCAATCAGTCCTTCTGAGCTCCATGTGAAAAATATCCAAGACAGAGGTAAATTGAATGTTGTCATAATGAGACTTTTTAGTCTCGATGGATGTTTTGAGTGCTGACATATGTGGAAGATCAGAGCAGAAGTATTTGTTAACAAGTTTGGGCTCAATTTCTTAAAGACAATTTGCTGCTCTGGGCCTGAGCGGAGGAACCAAGCTGCTCCCACCCATCCCTTCATTGTGGCCAAATGTTCTCAGAGAAACAAATATTTGTGTCATCTCCAAACAATTGTCTTTCACCTGCATATCCCAGATTCTTCTTTCTCTCTACCTCTCTTTGGAGAAGGAACCTCTCTGTTGAGACAGGCTGCCTGCATTTCCATATTTTGGATATTATGTAGGTGACAATATCAATTGTCATCATGCCAGGGATAAAGTGAGAACTCCACGTATGACTCCCCAAGATCGTGTGTGTCTTAGCTCCCTTCAGGTTCATGATGAAAAGTCTCCCTTTTCATAATGTGTACACAAACGTGAACAGTTGCTGATGCACAAGGGATTACTATCCACATTAAAGGACCAATATAATCTTTGTATCCTTCCTCTTTTTGGAAGATCCAGTTGTCTCTTATAGAAATTTGTAAGGTTGGGAGCATATGGGCTGATTTGTTCTGCTTCCCTGAAAAAAAACAACCCAAGGCTCTATGTAGCTCTCAGAGACTGCGGTGTGTTATCTGCCACTGACAGCAAGAAGCTCAGTAACAGGCAATAAAATGCAAGCTACTAAGATCCAGGCTCACACAGACATAGGAGTACCCTTTTTCACATGCTCATGTAAACCAATATTAAGTACCTAATGCTTGCCAGAACAGTTTTAAGAAGAAACTCGTTAATGAAACCTGATATCTGGCGGCAGGTTGTTAAGTCAGTGCTTGCCATTTGTGCGAAAACAAATAAACAAAAAAAGATAATCAAGAACCAGATGAACCAGTCTTAATGTTCTCAATAAGAAACTAAATCAATCTGCATATATATTGTAAATGCAGTTACTTATCAAGATCCCAGGGAAGATCAGATTTTCAATCCTATTTCTGTGTAAATTACTTGATTGTTGTATTCTACTAAGACATTGCTGAAGTAATTTTAACTTGTCAAATTTTGACATAGCATTTCAATGAAATTTAGTAAGATTCTTTGAAGACTAATGTGTCTTAGTGTGTCTTCTGCACCCAAGATTTGTGATATTTAATTATACCATATGCAGCCAAATCTCCCAAAAGAAGTGTGAAAATGTACTAATTAATAGTGCGGTGGAGGGAGAAAGACGAACAGCTAGTCAGAGGATAATACCTCTATGCACGGGTGTGTTCCAGGGTAAATTAGCTCCTGTTAAGCTTGAGAAGTCTTTATAGGGTTTCATTTCCCATCTAGGAGATGTCAGTGAGGCCTCAATGAAAGCTGCCAAGGGATGAAGTGAAGAAGCATTCTAAGGGATTAGGCTGTGCTTCCTGGAATTCTGCCTGGCTTGAACAACTCTTCCTTGACTCCTCCTTTCTGGGAAAGGGTTAAGAAGAAAGATTGAGTTTGGACGTATTTATTATCATACCTTGAAAGTGAACTCACCAAGCAAGAGACAGGAAGAAGGGAAGACTAATTTGTTCTCAAGGATGCTTGATTAGAACAGATATTTTCAATTATGTATGATTGTTTTATCTGGATATTATAAAGATCAAAGTAATTTAATCTGTCAGTCAGATCAGGTCTCCATCTCACATCTGGAAGAGGAAAAACAAACAACTGAATGCAAGGTGCTGTTCTCAATTACAGTCATCTAGGTAAATAATAATTATATTATTTGCTCTTGTTAGGGATAAACCTCAGGGTGATCCACAGAAATGGTCTATTAGAAACACTGGTTTGTGAATTTAAGTTTAGACATTAATAAGTTACATTTCATTAGAGAAACACCCAGAACTGCTGGGTGTCAGAACTACTTGTGTTATCTTTTCTTTAACCAATTTGTTTCAGCCCTAAAAAAAAAAAATCAAAATCTTGTATTATTCTTTTACTCTCTTTCTATTTTTATTTTTTTAGAGAAGAACCAAATGTTTCAACAGAAATTAGCTTTGTGATTGCTAAGTTTTTGGCAGTAATTTATAATTTTTGGTTCTGCCTAATAAGTATCTTGAGCCGTGGATCTTCAGTTCACTAGTGGAATCTTTATGGCCAAGCTTCAGACTTCTGGTTTGTAACTTACATTCAGCTTTGCCCCGATCAAATGTTAAGATATTGAGATGTGACTGTTGGCAGTTAGAGAAGGTGCCAGCTTAGAAACTGTCTCCTGCTCTATTGCATAAGAGTGAAAGCTGGCAAGAGCTGACAGCTAGCAAGCACATACCAGATGAGTTACAGCACAGAACTCTACAGCAGGAGAGGTTTTTATGTCACTTTAATAGCACTTAGAACCAGAATTTAATAAAATGGAGCTTTGCAGGGCTCTAGCAGTTTTCAACCAACCAGTAGGTTCAATGAACGCCTTTTAAGAAATTAACATAACAAAACTAAGAAAAATGACCCATTATCATCAGATTTAAGTACCTATGATGTACTAGCAAGGGAAAGTATGCATGGGTCCACAAACTCATGAGGCTAAAGACCTGAGCAGCAGGCTCTTGAGTCAGAGTAGAAGAGTGCAACTACCCGAAGTTACATCAATCACAGTCTCACACAACCAAAGCCTTCTCCTCCCTCCTCTTCTGTATTGACAGAGCACAGACTTCTCTGGACTGCTGTCAGACAGCCAGAGATCTTGTCATTAAATACTTTCTTTCTACTGTGGCAGAGAACTGTTCAGCAGCCACTTCAACATGGGGCTGGCAAAGCAGCTCTGACAACCTCACTCATCTGACCAGGAATCCCTTGTCAAGACTCTGCTCTACCCTTGTCTCACTGAAATGGGCAAACAGCCCTTGCTTCTGCAAAAATTACCTGGCTTTTATGCACGCTCTTGGGAACACCCATTCTTCACATCACACAGTCCTGCTAATGACGGCAGCCTAGTGGTAAAGAAAACAAAATCAAACACTCCACCATTTAGTGAAACTCAAAGATTTCACTGTGCCCACCCACAATGAGGCCAATCCAAACTTGTCTGAATTCAGAATTGATGTTGGACTCGCACAATGAGTAGGTAAACTTGGCATCTTGCTGCTTTCCAAAGACTTAAGGCAATCAGCTGGATGCTCTTCTTGGGAGACCACGCAGCATTTTTGAACCCATCTATGAGAGCAGAGGTCACCTTGATGTGTAAATAGCCTTTCACTTCCTTTCAGAACTTCTCTATCTCAGTCTATTTGCATAGGAGTTAAAGGTCCATTCTGATCAATTACTGTACTGCTGCTTCTGTTAAGCCCAGTAACTTCAAAATTTAGTTGGTAGTTACTAAATTTTCTGTGCAGATGACAAGTGATGTGGATTTACTACATCTTTGGCATAAAACTAATTACTTTATTAAACTTTCTAAGGAAATAAAAAATTTGATAAAAGCACACACACAAAAAATAAACACACACACACACACAAAACAAAACTGAAACCAAACCTACGGCAACAAGAAAAAAAAAAAACCAACAACAACCAAAAAACCCTCTGCAATTTAATATTCACAGATTTCTGGCTTCTGCAATTTCTTCAACTATTCAGTTACACATCCAATTTTTCTGCCTGCACATCTGCTTATTGGCAGTGCTTAAGTCACTCCTTAATCCTTTTTGTCATAAAGTAAGTTTACCTAGCTCCTGTTTTATCTGCCTGCAAGGCATATTTACCATATGTGAAACTGAAACCAACTTTATAGGTATTATGGTCAGTGTCATCAGAAATTAGGCCATTCATATGTAAGATGCTTCTAATGGTTTAAAATTGTGCTGGGGAAAAAAAAAACAAACAACAAAACAACAACCTGCTTAGCCATGTAGATTCATTCCTGTGGCAAAGTTTGTAGGAAGAGGTAAGGTTTTTAATTAGACCAACTGATATGTTGGGAAAATAGCAGGCACGTGCTTCCAGGCACATGAGGCCTTTGTCAGGTGTGGAATAAAAGAAAAACACTTCAGGCTAAATACAGGTTGAGAACATGCTGCCTTGAATCTAAATTTATTATGTTAATCAGTCAATTTGAGTGAAAGGTGTGCTTTGTGTTGTAATTCCTCAGCTCATTACATGTGGAAAAGTTCTTAAATTCCAACGTGTTGATATGCCTAGAACACAATTCATTGTACAATTGGCTCATCATTCAGCCTAATAAGGAAAACACCTAGGAAATGAAACCGAGGAAGAGCTAAGGGCACTCGATGCCTATCTGTTTCTGGTCACTAACACTGTATTTGGGAATGTGGACCAGTTCAGTGACTCCAAATACCTCCCTTCCCATCCCATAACAACATTGCCTTTATTGGAAATAAAAGAGAGATCAAGGAAACAATTTCACCAAATATCGGCTTTGCGATAATCTAAATGGACAAGCCTACATTCACTTCACTGGCTCTACTGACATGAATTGCATGGCAACATAGTGCGTGTATTTCAAGGGCAGGAAGACCCATTAGATCATCTGCTCTGACCTCCTGCAGAGCTGCACGTTGTATTATTTAATAAAAAACAACTGTATTGAGCAGGTGCTCCAAGCCAGACCCCTTTATTTCTCATTCAGTTCTTAAGCTTCCTATTCTTTTCCACAGTTACTTAAATCTTTGCATGTTGCAATACGATACAATAGGCAAAAAAATGTCCTGACCTGAACTCCTTCAGGGTGTCAGTATCAGGAAAGCAAATATTTAGACAAATGGTTGTGATATTTAGTGTAAATAATGAAGCAATAACAGCGAAACACAGATATTTCCTGGAGGTTTAATGCCTAGCCAGGAGGAGCTGATGCTCTGACTTTGTTCAGTTAATAAATGTCTTGCCATTGTCTATAAATAGATTATTGTTGCTATTTTTATATCACGAAAACAGAAAATTAGGTATACGTTTAGAGTCCTGGGGCATATGGCTTGATTTCTGGAACACAATTACCACATACATCATGCAGAACAAATGTGTGCAGCCCTGACTGGTTGAATCATTTCTCCAGAATCCATCATTTCATGTCAAAATTCCTCATTGGCTCATGAGGCTCTTGTTTTGCATGACCTGTTACTTTCCTGAAAACAGGGGAAAAAAAACAGCTGAAGGAAGGCCTTTGTCTTGAGGTCCCATTTCTGTCTCTCTGAATAATGTTACTGTGGGACCTACAGGTCATCTGGCAACATTACGGGAATATTCAATTATCCCTGGGAAATGCCGTGTCCCATTGCTGTGGCACTGATGAGCAAACCACATAAAACTAAAAAATGAATTTGAAAAGCAAACCCTTAAAGGCTTGGACATTTCTGTGAGTATAGTCTTGAGAATTTTTTAGTGTCTCTGCCAGCAAAACTGTTTTATAAATTTTCAGTGTTCTGCCTATTGCTTTGATGTCTTCTTTTTTTTCCCCCATCCCTGCCTAATCGTGCTGGTCACAGGAAGCAATGAAACAAAAAAAGACCATTGTCTATTAAAGAGGCACAAACTGCAATTGTTATAAATCCCTGCCACATTTTTGGAACTGTTGCATTCTTGCACTTCACCTGAGAAGCAGTTCTGGAAAATCTGGTAACTTCAGATCCATTTGGGTTAAGATTCTACACATTGACCTGACCCAATACATAATAAATTAGAAGAAGCAGAGTCCCGTTTTGCGTTGCTTCCCTTCTTTGGTGTCAGACTACTGAAAGATCTGTGACAAAATAGGACGACTTTGAACCTATTTCTTGTCCTGTTCCTCAGAACTGGCCAGTTCACCACAGTGATTTAACAGTAACTGGCAACTAAATATCATATGCACCTCACCCCATCACCCAGTGGGATGGGGAGGAGAACTGGAAAAAATAGAAGGTAAAATCCTTTGGTAGAGATAACAGCAGTTTTAACAATTTAAATAAATTAAAAATAAAATAATAATTGTAATGAAAATGGAAGCAACAAAATGAGAGGGAAATAAAACTGAAGAAATGCAAGTGATCTACAGTACAAATGCTCGTCACCTGATGACCAATGCCCAGCCAGGTCCTGAGCAGTGACCAGCACCAGCTGACCAATTTTCCCCAGTTTATATACTGAGCATGGCATTCCATGGTATGGAATATCCCTCTAGGTCAGTTCAGGTCAGCTGTCCTGACCACACTTCCCCCCAGCTCACTGTGCACCTGCTCACTGGCAAAGCCTGGGAAACTGAAAAGTCCTTTACTGAGAGTAAGCACTGCTTAGCAACAACTAAAACATCAGTGTGTTATCAACATTATTCTCATACTGAATCCAAAGAAACAGGACTGTATCAACTACTAGGAATTAACTCCATCCCAACTGAAACCAGAGCATCCAGCTCCAGAGCTCAAAGGCAGAAGGGATGGAAAAGAGATGCAGTCAACACTTGTCTCTCAGCATTAAGACAGCAGTTCTCAGTTTAATTTCAGGACAGCACGACTGAGCTCTTGGAAACATATATGTCCCTATTCTGTGGGCACAGAAATATTTGTCATTTTTTATAGATGGCTGAAATATATTTGGAAGCTCTAAGACTGTGGCCATCCTATATCAAATGCTGCTTCATAACAAAACACTGTACCAGTCCATTAATAGAAACAGCATACTCCACTCTGGCTGCTGTGGGTATAACCAAACACCCTCCCTGCCTTCCTAAAACAGTAGAAACAACACAACCTTCTTCCAGAAGGGCCATTTCCATAAAAGAAATAAAATTAAAGAGGGAAAACTCGTCCTGAAGGAAGAAGTTTGGGACAAAAAAGCAATGTTTTCAACCCAAAATTGTCACATGAGCAGGTGGTGGATGGCAGAAGGCAGAAACCAGGGGAATATTCTGTGGCTATGTAATTTGCTAAACTGAGGTGGACACAAGGAAGAAGGTTGAGGGAGGACAGGCATTTATTATAGAAGGGTAATTTGAATCCCATTAGGATGACCACAGTGGAATGAATCCAGCCAAGAGAAGTGAAATGGGGGTCATAAATAACAGGAATCACAGGTCAAGCGACAAGGTACTGCTGCAAAATCCATCTGATGGAGGCTTCCAGAAGCACATAACTCTGAGCTCTCAAGGACTCCAGACTCCCAAGACCACCAAGGATGTCTGTAAGTATGTAACTAACACTCAAGATATTACTTGACATCTCTTCCAGCTCTTCTGGTCTTCTCATTGGATGTGTGTTCTAGGTTACAATGTCAAAATATTCCAGAAGGTCTGTATTCTATCTCCAGCTTCATTAACTGTTAAAATCAGGGGGATGCAATGTTTTCCTTACCTCCTCC
>VXBU01017886.1:901-11028 GCA_013400315.1 Bombycilla garrulus | reverse complement strand
GGAGAATTTGGGATCCTCCTGCTCCCAGATCTGGGGCCAGAGGAGAATTTGGGATCCTCCTGCTCCCGGATCTGGGGCCAGGGGAGAATTTGGGATCCTCCTGCTCCCGGATCTGGGGCCAGAGGAGAATTTGGGATCCTCCTGCTCCCGGATCTGGGGCCAGAGGAGAATTTGGGATCCTCCTGCTCCCTGGATCTGATCCAAAATCAAGGCAGGGAGAAGGACCAGACGTGGTTTTCGTAAAGCCGAGCTTGGCCGAGCTGCTGAAACCCAACACGGGAGATTTTAGCTGGAAACCAGGAAGATCCATGTCAGGCCGTGCTTTTGATTCTGATTTATTTGCTGCTGGAATTCCTGGTGAATCCGAGCCTGCCCGGTAATTAAATTACATTTAATTGGATTAGATCAGAGCTGAGGGGAGCTTCCCTCTCCCTCCATAATGCCAGGGAAAGAAAAATGAAACATTACAAGAGAAAAACACGACTTAGGCTTGAAAAAGGGGGGAAAACTGGGCGAATTTATCCGGATGAAGGAAGGGAAAAGTGATGAATTCCCATTGAGCAGGAAGCCTGGAGAGAGAACCCGAAGTTGGGGGATTCATCGAGGCCATAATTGCCCCGTGTTTATTGATTTTCCAGAGATAACAAAACAAATGTTTGTGCAGATTGGGCTCCATTTATTCCATTTATTTCCCTGTGGAGTTGATGCTTCTCTCTTAGAAAAAAAAAAAAAACAAAAAAAAAACCAACAACAAAAAAACCCCACAAACAAACAGAAAAACAACAACAAAAAACCAAACCAAGAAATGCTCTTAAATTCACTGTTGTTTTTCCGAGCTGGTTATTAAATTATTGCTGGATCTCACCAGCTCCATCTCCCTGCAAATTGGTTTGTTTGGAAGGAGCTTCCACTTTGCAGCCGTTTATGAAGCAGCTTTTTATTTTTCTCCTCTTAATTGCTGGCATTAAAGGAGCAGGATTTGGCTTTGCCTGGTGGAATTCCATAATCCTGGAATGGTTTTGGTTGGGAGGGATTTAAATCCCATCCATTTCCAATCCTGACACCTTCCACGGGACTGGGTGGATCCGAGCTGGTCTTGGGCCCTTCCAGGAATCCAGGGGCAGCCACAGCTCCTCTGGGAATTCCATCCACAGCTTCTCTGGGAATTCCAGCCACAGCTTCTCTGGGAATTCCATCCACAGATTCTCTGGGAATTCCATCCCAGCCCCTCCCAGCCAGGAATTCCTTCCCAAAATCCCCTTTCCTGGTTTCAATCCATTCCCTGTGTCCCTCCATTCCTTATCCCAAATCCTCTCCAGCTCCTCTGCAGTNACAGCTTCTCTGGGAATTCCATCCACAGCTCCTCTGGGAATTCCAGCCACAGATTCTCTGGGAATTCCAGCCCATTCCATCCCAGCTAGGAATTCCTTCCCAAAATCCCACCCACAATCCCCTTGCCCAGTTTCAATCCATTTCCTGTGTCCTGTTCCTCCATCCCTTATCCCAAATCCTCTGCAGCTCCTCTGGAGCCCCTTCAGCCCCTGGAATGTTCTGGAAGCTCTCCCTGCACTTTCCCTTCTCCAGGTGAACATTCCCAGCTCTCCCAGCGCGGCTCCAGCCCTGGAGCAGCTCCGTGTTTGGCTCTGAACCGGCTCCAGCAGCTCCAGCTCCTTGTGCTGTTGGTGGCCCTGGAGCTGCGGGGCTGGAATTCCAGCTGATGATTCCAGCTGATAACTCCAATTAATTCCAGCTGATAACTCCAGTTAATTCCAACTGATAACTCCAGTTGATAACTCCCGTTAATTCCAGTTGATAATTCCAGTTGATAATTCAAACTGATAACTTCAGCCAATAACTCCATCTGATAATTCCAGTTGATAATTCCAGTTAATTCCAACTGATAGCTCCAGTTAATTCCAGTTGATAATTCCAGTTGATAATTTCAACTGATAATTACATTTGATAATTCCAGCTGATAATTCCAGCTGATAACTCTATCTGATAACTTCAGCCAATAACTCCATCTCATAATTCCAGCCAATAATTCCAGCTGATAATTCCAGTTAATTCCAGTTGATAATTCCAGCTGATAAATCCATTTGATAATTTCAACTGATAATTACATTTGATAATTCCAGCTGATAATTCCAGCTGATAACTCTGTCTGATAACTTCAGCCAATAACTCCATCTGATAATTCCAGCTGATAATTACAGTTAATTCCATCTGATAACTCCACTTAATTCCAGCTGATAATTCTATTTTATAACTTCAGCCAATAACTCCATCTGATAATTCTAGCCAATAATTCCATCTGATAATTCCAGCCAATAATTCCAGCTGATAACTCCAGCTAATCATTCCAGTGGACAATTCCAGCTCATAACTCCATCTGATAATTTCACTCCATCTGATCACACCCCACCGCCCCCTGGGCCCCCCAAATCCTGCTCCTTTTCCCTGCGGAAAGCCGGGAATGAGCTGTCCATGGTACCCGACCCTTGGAAAAACTCATCCCGGATTTCTGGCTCCCGCCCTGCACAAATCCCCCGCATTCCCAAAGCTCCCGGAGCCTTTTCCTGGATCACCAATCCCTCTCTTTAATCACAGCTCAGGCCCCACCGTCTGCACCGCAGCAACACTTCCAGCTCTGATTGATTGGGATTTAAGTCCTGATTTTCTCTCCCAGCATAATCAGGCCTGGATGGGGAGATTTTGCCGGTGACAATTAAAATAATGAAAATGAACTTTAAGTGACATTCAAACACCGTCACCTGCTCCCGGCTCCACTCTCCCCCCCCCGGCATCCCGGGAGCTGCAATTTGGAGCATCATTCACCGCAGGCTGATTACAGCTGCATCCATTCAGCTCAAATCCTGCAGCAGCCTGAAAAGAAGCTGGGGAAAAAAAAGAAAAAAAAAGAAAAAAAAAAAAAAAAAGAGTTTTCAGGGGTCAGGACCTGCCCCTGTGCTGGATTTCCAGGAAAGCTCAGTATTGGGATACTCAGAAAAACCTGGAAGGGGTTCTGGAGGGATTTTTGTGGTGTTTGGGGGTGAAGATGGGTTCATTGTGTTTGTGTAGGGGGTTCTGGAGGATTTTTTTGTGGTGTTTGGGGGTGAGGATGGGTTTGTTGTGTTTGTGGAGAGGTTCTGGAGGAGTTTTTGTGGTTTTTAGGGGTGGGGATGGGTTCATGGTGTCTGTGGAGNTTCATTGTGTTTGTGGAGAGGTTCTGGAGGAGTTTTTGTGGTGTTTGGGGGTGGGGATGGGTTTGTTGTGTTTGTGGAGTGGGTTCTGGAGGAGTTTTTCTGGTGCTTAGGGGAGGGGATCAGTTTGTTGTGTTTGTGGGGTGTGACTGTGAGTGGTTATCGATTCCCAGGTTGTTGTTTCTGCATCCAGACCATGACAATCCATGGAATCACTCACGTGGACGGGGTCAGGGCTGCTCTAGAGTCTGGGTTTTCCATCCTGCTGGCAGCCAGGGCTGGAGAAATCCGAGCCCAGCATGGCCCAGCTCCTCCTGCTCCGTTTCTTGGAGAGTTTTGAGGCTTCCACCTCATCCAGGATGTGAATTCCCAGCCCTTCCTCGTGGTTCTGGAAGGGTTTTCGTGCCTCTCCACCATCCCAGCATGGAATTGCTCCCTCCTGGGCTTGGCAGCTGCCGTGAGGAACTCAGAGGGGGTTGGGGGAGGGGTTGTGGTTCTCCAGCACAGGGAAATCAGTGAGTTCTGGGAAAAAAGAGCTGGAAATCCCTCACCCCCCATCCCACCCCATTCCAGAGTTATTTGGGAAGGGATTTACCTCTCCAAATCCCTGGCACCGGGATTCTCCCAGGCTTGGCTTCCTCCTCCGTGGAATCGGCTCCAGGCTGGGATCCCACCGCTGCGCTCTGCTCCAGGAAAGGAAAGCGAATCTGCCATCCGTGCCCGTCGCTCCAAGCCTCCCAACACCTCCCAGGCTGGCAGGGATGCCAGGATTGGGAATTTTCCCTCCCTCGGATGCCAGGTTTGCCCCTGAGGTGGCAGCTCGCTGACAAGGAGGGGTTGGGAGCGGCTCTCCCCAGCCAGGAGAGCTCTGCCGAGGGATGGCGGGGATCGAAGGGTGGCTGCAAAAGCTGGGAGCGCTGGGAATGTTCAGCTGGAGAAGGGAAAGCTCCAGGGAGAGCTCAGAGCTCCTTCCAGGGCTTAAAGAGTTTCCAGGAGAGCTGGAGAGGGACTGGGGACAGGGGATGGAGGGGCAGGACACAGGGAATTGCATCCAGCTGGCAGGGAACAGGGATAGGTGGGATTTTGGGAAGGAATTCCTGGCTGGGATGGTGGGGAAGGGCTGGGATGGAATTCCCAGAGGAGCTGAGGCTGCCCCAGGATCCCTGGCAGTGCCCAAAACCAGATTGGGACACTCTGGGACAGTGGGAGGTGTCCCTGGGCGTGGCTGGGGTGGCACTGGATGACATTTGAGGTTGTTTCCAACCCAAATCATTGTGGGATTCTGGGATTCTCCAACCCCCAGCAGGAGCAGGACACAGCCCCAGCCCCTGTGACACCTCAGGATGTGGCAGGGATTTTTCTCAGGGATGTTTTGTCCCCGAGATCGTGTCCTGCGTTCTCCCTGTCCCCAGGCAGAGCAGCTTTATCTCCGGCTCGGCCCTGACCCCTTCCACATGAGTGATTCCATGGATTGTGATTTGTCTGGATGCATCGGGAAAATCGATAACCACTCACAGTCACACCCCACAAACACAACAAACCCATCCCCTCCCCTAAACACCACAAAAACTTGTCCAGAACCCACTCCAGGCTTTTCTGAGCATCCCAATATTGAGCTTTCCTGGAAATCCAGCACGGGGGCAGATCCTGACACCTGAAAATTCATTTTTAAAATTTTTTTCCCTAGGGAAGGGCTGGGAAGCGCTGCCAGGCAGAAGCTCTCTGGGCTCCCTGGAAAACTCCCCTCCATCTGCTGGGGGAGGTGGCAAAGATTTGGCTCGGGTGCCACCAGTCCCAGCGGATCCCAGGGATTGGCAAATTTCAGGAATGCTGCTGGACACAAAAAAAAGGGATTTGAGGGCTCCAAAGCCGCGGCTCAGCTGTCAGGGACACGCAGTGCATTGTCCCTGCTTTCAAAGGGGGACAATGGACAGCGTTGCTATTGCTATAGTTACCACTGCACTTATCCTTTCTAAAGAACAGCCCTCTTAAAAATGCAAAAACCTGGTTTACGGATGAAAATAACTACGTCAGCAACAAGAAATAAAAATATAATATAGTATATAAAATATATAAATATGTAACATTTAACATATATAATAAATATAATATATAATATATAGCATAGAATATATAATATATAGCATAGAATATATAATATATAGCATAGAATATATAATATATAGCATAGAATATATAATATATAGCATAGAATATATAATATATAGCATAGAATATATAATATATAGCATAGAATATATAATATATAGCATAGAATATATAATATATAGCATATAATATATAATATATAGCATAGAATATATTATTATCTATTATTATATATTATATTATCCATAATTTATATCTAAAATATATAATATATAATCACTACTTACAAAAAAATAGAGTCTAGACCCTTACCAACAAACACCTCTACACAAAAGGCGAAAATAATTGCTTTAACCTCTGCCTTAAAAATAACAAAAAAAACACCAAAAACTTTTACAGAAACTCAAAATATACATTTAAATTTGCATACACATATAAAGCCATCTGGAAAGAACGAGGACTATTAAACTCACAAAAAACCCACATTGAATAGCGCTGGCTTAGGGGCTGAGGGACCTTGTGCTGCTCCTTCATTCATTTCCTGAACATCCCCAAAATTTCCTTTGCCAACTTCTGGGAATGCCCATCCCATCCAGTCCATGCTCTGGCCCAACTTTTAACCAGTTTATCCCAGTTTGTGTCGGGATGGGATGGGTGAGGGAAATTGTGCTGGTTTGAAAGCAAAACCAGTGAGACTCCAAGTCGGAAATACAATTGAATAGGAAAAAACAAAAGTAGGAGACATACAAAAGAAAAACAACCACTGTCAGAGTCAGAATACAACCTGACATCCTGCTAGTTGGGGTGGTGGTAACAGTCCAGATGAGGTGATCTTGCTGAANTCATGGGGCAGGCATTGATGGCCCATTAACAGGAGATAGTCCAGGGAAGGAGGCAAGGAAAACACTGCCCCTCCTGATCAATCAATGAACCAATCAATCAATGAACCAATCCTTCAATGAACCAATTAATCAATGAATCAATCATGGGGCAGGCATTGATGACCCATTAACAGGAGATGGTCCAGGGGAGGAGGCAAGGAAAACACTGCCCGTCCTGGTTTCAACAGCTCATGAAGATGGAGATAGAATACAGACCTTCTGGAATATTTTTACATTTTAACCTAGGACAGAAGTGCTTGAGGAGTTCCAGGAGGAGGGGACGAAACCCACGGGCAAAGGGTGGAGCTGGTCCTGGGAAATCACGGCTGATTTTCCACATGAGGAGCCCTGGAATTCTCCCAAAATTGGATGCAGAGATTTGGGGATGGCACCTGTGGAGGTGTGGAAGGGCTGGGAATACAGGGAAGGACCAGAAGCAGGAGATGAGGAAAAAACCCCAATCTGTGCCATCAAAAATCAAATTGTCACAGTCCCCTATCAGCTCTTCACTCCTAATTACCCACAGATAACGAGCGAGCACAAGAGTGGGAGATATCAGGATAATTTACTGCTCATCAAAGGAAAAAAATATTGGAATTGTTCGCCTTCAATGTCTCCAGTTCCGCACCAAGGATCCTGCCCAGGAGACCCTCCTGACAGCCCTGCCAAAAATCCGTCACAGCCATTAGCAACGAAGTTATTAGCTGGTAATTAACTCCGTAATTAACTCTGGCAATCGACATGGAGATCTAACGTGAACTCGAGTTCAGTCAAGGGCCATTAATGTGCGCCAAGATCTCTCCACGGCGGCTGCGGTGACAACACCGAAGGTTCCCGGGAGGGGCGTTGGGAGCTGTCGGGATCATCCCGAGGGTGCCAGGGCTTGGCAGAGCCTTCTGCTGCCTCTTTCCTGCGTTTCCAGCACGAGAATCCTGCATTTCCATCTTCCAGCATGAGAATCCTGTGTTTCCAGCACTAGAATTCTGCATTTCCAGCACAGGAATCCTGCATTTCCAGCACAGGAATCCCATGTTTCCAACTTCCAGTGTGGGAATACCACATTTCCAGTACGGGAATCCTGCTCTTCCCTCTGGAGTGAAATTCCTGCTCCCAGCCCTGCTGCTCTTCCCTCTCTGTGTGGATCTGGCGTTTCCCAGAGCTCTCCTCAAGGACACCGAGGTGGCGCTTCAGGAATGATCCAGTGCCTGGAATAACAAACAGCAGCTCCAGCAGCCTCCTGGATCTCCTGCAGCATTCCCGATATCCTAATCTGAAATGGGAATCAGGGGGAGGCCCAGCCCTTTCCAAGGGTGGTTTCTTTTTTTCTATTATTATTATTATTTTTTAATAATTCCTTTTTTCCTTTAGCTGTCAGATGTTTAACAAAAATGAACAGAGATTCTGGGAATCCTTTATCTCCAGCAGCAATCAGCTTAAACACAGCCTGTTATCAGCTGGGTGTGGATAACAAGGGGTAATTCCACGGCTTTCCAAAATAACCTTGGCTGGTGGAGAGCAGGGAAGAGCTGAGCAGGGAAAAGGTTTGGAAAAAGCACGTGGAGGGCTGGGAGCAGCTGGGAAAGGAGCACCCCATCCTTGTGATGGTGTCATCCCAGGATATCCCAGTGCTCCCAGCTGGAATCGTCCCAGGATATCCCAATGTTCCCAGCTCTCATCATCCCAGGATATCCCAATCTTCCCAGCTCTCATCATCCCAGGATATCCCAATGTTCCCAGCTCCCATCGTCCCGGGATATCCCAATGTTCCCAGGTCCCATCATCCCAGGACATCCCACTCCTGATTCCCATCATCCCAGGATATCGTGCTTGTCCTGATTCCCATCATCCCAGGAGATCCAAATCCTCCTGACTGCCAGCAGCACACTCTGATCTTCCTGGGTCCCATCATCCCAGGATATCCCGATCTTCCCAGCTCCCATCATCCCAGGACATGCCACTCCTCCTGACTCCCATCATCCCAGGAGATCCCGATCTTCCCAGCTCCCATCATCCCAGGAGATCCCGATCTTCCCAGCTCCCATCATCCCAGGACATCCTGATCTTTCCAGTGCCCATCATCCCAGGAGATCCCACTCCTCCTGACTGCCAGCAGGACATCCCAATCTTCATGGCTCCCATCATCCCAGGATATCCTGATCTTCCCAGCTCCCATCATCCCAGCATGACCCACTCCTGACTGCCAGGAAGACACTCTGATCTTCCCAGCTCCCATCATCCCAGGATATCCCGATCCTCCCAGTTCCCATCACCCCAGCATATTCTGCTCCTCCTGGCTCCCATCAGGACATCCTGATCCTCCCAGTTCCCACCATCCCAGGGCATCCCACTCCTCCTGATTCCCACCATCCCAGAACATCATGCTTCTCACAGTTCCCATTATCCCAGGACATCCTGATCCTCCCGGTTCCCATCAGGACATCCCACTCCTCCTGGTTCCCATCATCCCAGGATATCCCATTCCTCCTCCAGCCTTGGAATCACCTCAGGAGATCCCGATCCTCATGGCTCCCATTGTCCCAGGACATCCTGCTCCTCTCAGTTCCCATCACCCCAGGGGATCCCGATCCTCCTGGCTCCCATCAGGACATCTCACTCCTCCTGGTTCCCATCATCCCAGAATATCCCGATCCTCCTGGCTCCCATTGCCACAGGACATCCCGCTCCTCCTCCAGCCCTGGAATCCCCAAAATCCTGGATTATCCGCAGCCAATATCCAAGAAGCCATGAAAAATCTGCTGAGGTGTCCATGGCCTCACCCTGGTTCTCCCCAGATTTCAGAAATCCCCTCACAGTGAAGTTTTTCCCTGTGGGATGACATTCCCGGCACTTCCTGGCAGGAAGGATTCTCGGGATCTCAGTCAGGCACCATCTCCTCCCTCGTTTCCCCAACCCGGCAGCAGGGCAGAGCCTCTCCGTGTGCATTCCTTGATTTATCACTTAATAAAACTTTATGGAGCCAGCACGAGGAATCCACACGGAACAGATGAACTGGGATTGAAATATGGCCCAATTAAGGCTGGAACAGGCCCGGCTTTGCTTGGAGCATCCTCCAGCTTGAAATGAAATCCTCACCCAGGGAGATAAATCAGAGAAACCTCAACCCTGCCCCGCTCCTGAGCAAGCAGGGATCAGCCAGCCCTGGGATTGTTGGGAAAGGACGAATTCCAGTTGGGATGGGGGAGTTTGCAGCTTTTTCCTTTGGGCTGGGCTCTTCCTCAGCTTTTCCTGGCTCATCCCTGCAGGAGGAAAAACAAACCCAGCAAATCGTTTTGCCGTGGTGTTCCCACAGCTGCAATTAAAGCCCATTCAGGCTCCGGGTTTATTTTCCCTCCTTCCACGTCCGCTTTTTTTTTCCCTTCTAGAAAAGGAGATTATTTTTAATTACAGTTTTACACTCGATTAATGAACCTCAACAACGTGCTAATAAAGGGGATGGAGGCACCAGGGCATGAGGAGCTTCTGTGGATTCCAGCAGCTTCCTGAAGAATTATTTATCCCCAGGCTGCCCTGTGGAGTTTGGGAGGTGGGGATGGAAGACAGACAGGTTGTGTTCTCCGGAATTCAGGCTGGAATATCCCAAATATCCTCCCAAAGTGGTCCTGGGATGGCTCTGAGCATCCTGGGGGCACTGAGGGCGAGCTCAGGAGTTTTTCTGCCCCATCTCACACAAATATCCCGGCGTTAATGCAAATTACCCCGGTGTAATTCCATGGAGTTAAAACCCCCACAATTCCCGTTTTTTCGGTACACAAGGATCTCACCCGTGGAGTTGGAGGCTTTGTTTTTCATCAAACCCAGCTTTAGTCTCTCCCCTTCTGAATGCAAGGAAAGCTTTGAGTTTTGTGCCTGTGGAAAAGGTCATTCCAGCAAAAATCCCGGAGCCCGATGCGCGGCTTTTATTGAGGTGAGAGGG
>VXBU01017871.1:426700-437386 GCA_013400315.1 Bombycilla garrulus | reverse complement strand
AAAAAAAAAAATAGAAAAAAAAACAAACAAAAAAAAACCACTAAACAAAAACAGGAGGAGAACATAAGCCTAGCTGAAGTTAAATAAAAAATATAACCTAGGCTTTGTTTGCAACCCTGGAAGACCAAACATATGATAATTTGATGTGTGTAATGGTTTAAGAGTTTAATAAAATAATGGATTTGGAATAAAAAGATAATATAAGGGAAGAAGTGTGATAAACCCATGCAGATCACTTAGCTCTGCACTTGAACTGCTGAATGCAATTAATACTTTATCAAATTTGGGACTGTACGGGATAACTCAAAATGTTACTTATTCCATATGTCTCTGTACTATATCATATGTCAAAAATTGTTACTGTCTCTCAAAGACCTGGTGGCTGGAAAGGGAATTGTGGAGGACAGGAAATGCCAGAACCTTTCTTAATATCCGGGTTGCTCAGGCAGGAGCTCTCTTGCCTTTATCTTTCATTCTTGTGGGGAAGCTGGGATGGTGCAAGGCACAAGCCTATTTTTCCTCCTGGGCTCACAAGCAGGCTGCTTCAGGCAGAGCTCTGAGTGGCAACTCAAGAGATTGAATGTCGCCATCCTGAACTGTTTCAGGCAGATCCTACAATCCCTGTCCATAGACTGGATCTGGGGCTCTTGGGGGCCTGGCCACCGTTTGTCAGTGCTCAGTGGGACCATTCCTTTCCCCTCCCACACACCAGCAGCTCAGGAGCCACAGTGCCAGCAGCGGCTGGGTAAAGCTGGCCGAGGAAGAAGCACAGAGGTGGCCCTGAATATTCTGTGAGTTCCTCTGTTCCTGACTTCCAGACACAAGAGTCTGTTGTAGCTTTTGTCAACAGAGATTGACAGACAACAGCCGCCACCAGAGAGATGGAGGGGGCATTTATCTGGTTTTGGATTCCAGGGGGTTTTTTGTTTGTTTGTTTGGTCCTTGTTCCCTCTTGTTTGTGGGAAGAGGGATTTTTTTGTCATCGCTGTGGTTCAGCTGCTGTTGTTCATTCTCTCTCTGTTCTCTCGTTCCACACAAAGCTGTCTGCAGAGGGTGCCATCTTGGAGTGGTGACTTCTGAGCGACCTTCTTTTCTTTGTTCCTGAGCAGCCTGCAAGAACTCACCACTTTATGTCCACTGATTGTTTACTGTTGTTTTGCCTGTTATTTGTTTCAGATTTTTAGAAAACTTCTCTTTTTTCACTTACATCTTCTTGTATTCATATTTCTCCTTATTGCTAAAAAGGGGAGTGGTTAAAAATAAAAGTGATGATAACTAATTTTGGAATGTCTGCCCCTTAAATTGTGTTAAATCCAGACAGACATCCACTGCACCCTAAGAGCCTAGAAATATTTAACATATTTTCCGTGTTATTATCCGCTTGAATCCCTGCTGTGCTTTGTGGTGTTGTGTATGTCAGGTGTTTAGACCATTGCTGCAGCTTCCCTGTGACCAGCAGAAACGTCACTTCCAGATCCACGTGTGATACAGCTCCCACTTGTCTTGCTCATCATTCTCTTGGTTGCTGAAGCAGGGTCCCAATTGAGGAGCTGACCAGAAAAAAACACTCACACTGATACAGCTTCATGGTAAACTCAGCTTTATTCCTCACGATTCTATCTTTTATACTGATAAGATTGTTTATATTTTCTACTGTAGAACACCTTACCTAATTGGTCTCACTTCTTCAACCTGTATCTAACCTTATATTCTATTGGTATAATTACAAACAAAGAGGATCAAGTTTCAGGCTTTTCTTCACCTTCATGGCTTTATCCTTTTCAAGGTGACTCCAAGAGCATAGGCCCCTACAGGCCTTGCAGGCCTCTGCTAGGCCTCTGCAGCCAAACCTGGGTTGTCCAGACTCTCCAGGGGTATCCTGCGTACCTCGTCTATAAAAAATTCTTCTACATGATACAGCTCCCACTTGTCTTGCTCATCATCCTCTTGGATGCAACATTTCATAAATGTGTAATGGGGCAGTGGTTGTCGTCAGGGCTGGATCATGAGCCCTATAAAGCCAACAGATGCTACACCACCTCGCTGGGTATGAGCGATGTTGATTTTGGGCTGTGTCTTGTAGTTAAAACATCTGACAGTGTTTTTTACAAGGGTATTGGTAATTCCGGTGCAAAGGAGAGAGGCTTTCTGCACTTCCTCACACAGAACTCTTTGCTACCTGGGGTTACTTTTACTTTTCTGGTGAGTAATGGTAGCAGTTGTAGGATCAGACTCCCCTGTGCTCAATGGTAATTTCCCACTCAAGCAAAGGCATTTTTGACACTGTGACCAAAGGAAAGTTCCATCCTGGGAGTATACACAACCTGAGGTGGAAATGGAATAAGTCCTTGGAAAACAGTGCTGCCTGTTGTGACAAAAACTGGGAATAAAAAAAAAACAACAAAACCAAAACCCCCCAAGAATTCAAGAGTTGCAACAGTTTCCAAGAAGCTGTGCCTCATTACTGAAAATCATTGCTGGGTGATGAGGTAGTAAATTACATACCTTTTCTTGAGAAAATCACTGCCATCAAGGCATATTACCTGTCATAGCGACAGCATGATGTCAGTCCAACACTACCACCACCAACAAAACCTCATGGTTCTTTTTCTTTAATTAGTGCTAATAGTTAGCCCAGTATTACCCCACTACTAACTAAATGGTGCAACAGGCCAGGAGCACACACCTCCCATCCCTCAACAGAGGCTCAGAGGAAGTATGGGTGCCCTTCCAGCCATTTCTGCACTGGAAGAGAATCAGTGGCCTCATGCAAGGGGTCCTCTTAACTGAGTGGCTACAGTCAGGGACACTAGAAGGCAAGTAAAGCAGATGCCAGTTGATCTGTTCCTTTGATCTCCCCAGATTTTTCAAGTGTCACTCTATCCAGCCTGCTGCAGCAGACATCATTCCAAAACACCACAAAATCCTGAACAAAAGCCTCAGGACAGCTAAATTAGAAGAACACACCCACAACAACTTTTGGTACTATGTAGTGACTTCCCCTCTATTTCACAGTTGCTAACCCTGCAGCAATTGCTTTACTCACATTTTTAAGCTGTTTTTTTTTTCACCACCATGAGCAGTAGAAAACTTGTAAAAATGCATTTCTTGGGGCTTCATTCATGTTCATTCATTCAGTGTAGCCTCAAGCAAACAGCAGGAGATGGAAGACGAACAAGAGAAGTAGAACTATTAGACAGAAAAAAAAGCACAGGGAAAAACCCCCAACAATAATGTAAAATAGTTATTTTTCTTTCAATTTTAAATATTAATTTTGGACTATATTTATTAACCACTTTTGCCCACTGCTGTATATCATTATGAAGGCTACAGTCGCAGCAGCAATGTATAGTCTTGTGCTACAGCTGCCTGTGCAGTTGAAGAAACAATTTCATGAGGAGAGATGGGCTCAGGGCTGTATACAGTACTCTAGAAAAGGTGGAAAACTTACTGTTTGTGATGATGGGCAATGAGCTGTGGATCATAGCATCACAGAGTTCTTCTGGAGAAATGACATCAACCTAACCAAATCTGTTTCTTACTGTGTCAAAACAGATATAATACCATTGTGAGATATTAAGCTTTTCTTCAGAATTCCCAAATGGATTTGGATATAAAATAAGCCCTAAAAGAGATTTAGTCTCAGTGGGGATTCTTTTTTACGATATTATCTAGGAATTGCTGAATTTTCTGAAAATATTTTTTACCAACTCTGTAGAGTTTTGACCAAAAAAGCTGCAGGACTGAGATGAGACTGATGTCTCCTGATTTTTTGGTGCTCCTATTAGGTTGTATTCAGTGTGAGATAGTCAGAATGTAAATTAGTGAAATGTTGTAAGTTGCATATGTGAAAATAAAGGACACATTTTGAAATATTGAATTGGGTGGTAAATTTCTCTAAAAGCTTTGGCTGACACAAGGACTGTCATGGTTGTTACTCTATGCCAGGTTTGCAATTCCCTTGGCCCATGTGATCTTAATAAGAGCCACATTGCAAAAACGTCATGCAGTCTGTAGGGAAGTATACAACCTTGCATGTTTATTTAATGTTAGTTCAAGACTACTTAGGATGATGAGAAAGAAGAAGGCTTGGTTCCTGCATGTGCAAAAGTAAAGGCATATACAAGCTGCGTTACGAGATTAAGGCCATACTTGGAATTAATTCGTTTCTACATTGCTTTGAGAAAATTATATGCTGGTCTTGAGGAGTGCTGCTGATGTCATCTGCCACAAAGGCACAGCTGGAGTGCAGCACGAAGGCAGCAAATCCCTGAGAAAGAATCACATTCTTGATATTTCAGCCACGGCCTGTTGTGGTGAACTATATCTGATGTTTACATGGGGTTCTCTAGTTGCACTGGGTTTATATAAAGGTTTCACTAAGTAGCTGTATTTCCCCCACACTACCCGTGGTGGTCGGCCCCTCTTCTCCCCAGCCCTATCCCTGAAAGGTAGTTTGTTCCTGTAGTCCCATTGGCCAGGGGTCCCTTCCCAGGGTCCCCCTGTCCCTGGGGACAAAAACCCAGGACTCACCTGGGCCCGGGCTCTTTCCTTTCTGCTGGTAGGCGAGCTACCTGCACCCTTCCCTTCCCCCATGCTCTGCCTGAGAATGGACTTGGATTAAACAGAATTCAGCAGAAAGAATTGAGCGTCCTTTTGTTCCTCATCCTTGTATCGCCCTAATAAACCGAGGGCTTTCGAAGTATAGCCCCCGAGATTTATAGGGTCAGGTACAACGGCCATGTGTGGTTTTCTGGTAACTGAGCTACTTTACAAAGCACGTTTTTTTGGAAGCATAGATCTGCCCCCACAGGTAGGAGGGGTTTTTGCCCAAAGGCCAGGTGGCCCTCAGGGGCAGTATGGCACAGCCATGCACTGGCTCCCACACACTCAGTCAAGCCGTGGCCATTAGGTTCTGTCTGCACCTGCACACTAACCTCAGCAGAAAAAACAGTGAACATTTCTCATGTCTATGTTAAGGAGATATCTGTGTACCTGAGCAGGACAGAGGTACCATCAAAGTACATGGAACAATAGACTGAGAGCAGCAAAAAGGTGAGGAGTGATGGTCCAAGTTTAGCGATAGGAAGGAAAGGTTTTGACTGAAATTATATCACTCCAAGTCCTGTATATTGCCTTGAGCCACAGGCTAGGAATCTGAGTGCTGGATGATGGTAACATCCCCACTTGCCATGTAAATCCTAAGCCAAGAACTCTCTGTGCTAGGGCAGATCCTAACAAAGGAGTAGAGAGAAATACCTGGTTGAAATGGAGGCTAGCTCCACTCTAAATTTTCATGGATTAAGACTTGAAAAAGGAAAAAACGTCATCAGTTTTAGGTCAGGCAGAGCTCAGTATAAATCACAATGAATTAAGCTCTACATTTATTCAGGGCAAAACTACAACTGTAAGTGCACAGCAGTTTTCTACAGTGTTGCCTCACATCTTGTTGATGAGCAGCATACACCTTTCTACTAGCTCCCTTTTTTTATGTCACTGCTAATATCCACCACTGTACCCTGAGTCACTGTCTGAATCCCATCTTCTTAAGACTGGATTTCCTCTAACCCCAGTGCAATCAAGAAGCTTTTGCCCAGGAGTCTATTAGTAATGTAGTGACCTTTTCAAAAATGGAAGCAATTTCCTCCTGCTTCAGCCCTTTCATCTTTTAGATCTTGGACTAAGCGTTCTTCACACTGTAATGTGAAATGCTGTTAAATTCATGATATTGCAGATATCTTTACTCATATTGATGGAGTTATGCTTTCTCCTTCCCCATTACTTCATAAAAGAGCAGCATGTCATCTGTATTTACAGCTCAGTAAAGGCAATGTCATATTTCAATTGAAATTTGGGTGCACTGTGAGGTTTTTTGCTGTTTTTTCTCTTTCTTTTCCTGCATAGCTGGAAATGAATTCCTCTCCAGTCCTTTTTGGGATGAGGTGAAGAGTGGAGAGAGAAAAAAAAAAAAACAAAGCTGGCAAGGACAGTGCTTGCTCTAGATAAAGTTAAATAAGCTGAAGTTAAACAAGGCACTGTTGCCTCTTCAGGGTTAAGATGACTGGATTCGTGGAGCAGCAGCTGAAGTGTGGGGAGCATAAGCTAGAAATGTTCAGCAGTTTGGTGAGAAGAGGGCTGGCTGCTGACCAAGGGTTTGGGCACAGGACTGTGAAATGCGCACACACCTTCCCTGGCCTAAAATGGGGGGACAGAGAGAAACACCCTGGTGTTTCACACGAACTGTGGCTGACCTCTCATTTGCACTCACTAGAGGTGCTGAAGCCGTGTCGGGATGTAGTAAGGCAGCCACCTCCCTCCCTCCCTGGGAACAGGGTAAAAATTGCAGCTCGTATAAGGCATTTGACACGACTGCAAATGATGAGAACACACACTTGAAGTGAGGCTGAGATTCACAAGGCTCCTCCTGAAACACAGCTTGATGCTGTGAGGAAACTCAGAGCGTGACTCAGACTCCTCCCCGTCACCACCATTAGAGCGCAGGACGGCTTGGCAGGCAGCGATAGACTGAGTCACCAGCTCCCCTGCTTTCAGGAAGCTTGCAGGGGAAGAAATTAAATCAGACCACGAATCCAGTGAGGTTTTATTGGGGTTTTGCTTTTGGAAAGTATGCTGTGGGTTTCTGTTGGGCCTGAAGTTTTTCCACAAGCCATCTCAGCAGCCTCCCTGCCTACCTCTTCAGCCCGCTCACTGCACATACGCGTAGCTAGAATGTGTATTCTGCTACCAGCTTAGAAAACAAAGTTTCCAATTAAGATTTTAAGCTTACAGGCAGCAGAAGCAAAACCAGAAGAACAGAAGTACTGGCTTAATTACCCTGAAGCTGTTTAGAGTAATGTTAAGTGACACCAGTTGTGAAGATTCCCAAAGGTTAACCATACACCTCCTAATTGCTTTGAAATTCTCCACTGTTCCTGCAAGAGAATTCACATCAGCAAGGGCCGATAGAAAGAAGTCTAAGGAGTAACAAAGAATGAAAGGCAGGCTAACAAAATCGGGAAAACCTGTAGCTTGTTCAAGGCGGGACATGGTAATTAACAGGAAATCCCTAAGGTTCCATAAAGCCCAAAAAATACCAACTCAAACTTTCAAATGCAAAAGTCTGCGGTTTTCTACTGTTTGGCAGCACACTACATGTTTATTAGGACACAAATCCTCTTATATGTAAGCAGTCATTATGTCGATTAGAAGATAAATAGGAAAATGCATTACAGCTCTTCGTTCTTTCAGCAGCTCCTTACATTCCGAAAATTTCCTTGTAGTGAATACTTGTTCTTGATCCCCACAGTCTTGTCCTGTGTATGATGCTTCTTTAGGCTGACTGATAGAAATGGCACAAAGAGAAAAGAAAAGCAAACTAGCAGAATATAAGCAAGACTCAAACACAGATACTTGGTTTTGCCCCTTCTCTCCTGTTTGGGCTATTCCAAGCAGTAAAAGGAGAACTAGAAAGTTTAGAAGTAAGAGACTGTCTATCCTTCTTTAGGTATTTACATAAGTTCTATGTTAATTTAATTGTTAGGTAAAAATACCCACCAAGCAACACTGGCCCAGGATTCCATGTAGACAAGACATACAGAAAAAAGGGAGAAAGAACCAGAAGTTACAGATACTAGTCTTTAATTAGATTCACTGCAAGTCACTCCCCTTCAATCGGCAAAGAGAAGGGGTCATCAGTGAAATCTTGAAAAGGACTGAGATTCTTACTTAAGTTGACTATACTATGACAACATATTCCAACATGCAATGTTTTCTTGTCCTTTGATGCAAGTTCCTTCTCTTTGTAATAGCTCCATTCATTCATATTTAACTTTACACTGTCATTCATAATTCTATCTATATTCTCACAGTTATTTATTCCTGAATATATTTACTTGCCTTTTTTCCCAGAGCTCTACAACAAACCACTGTCTTCATTCTCCATCAGAACAACATACCAATAAGCCAATATAGCCATATAATGATAATCATAATTAGAAGAAATCTGGCAATCACTGGTAAGCCTGTGACAGCTGTCCCCTGAATGCCAGTCTAGCAGGAAAGGATGGGTACTTGCTTCTGTGACCCACGTGTGACTAGGGCCCAAAGAAACAAATTTACACTGCAATGCTGAATGTAAAAATGATACAATGAGATGTTTTGGGGTTTTTTTATTCTTCACCCATGATCTTAAAATCCTCACTACATTTGCAAAAGCACTTCAGACCTACAACTCCACAACTATTTCAGTTCCTGTATCGTCGTCCAAATTAGCAGTTTAACAGGTGAAACTGTTCAGCTGTCACAAAAGCATAAAATAAGTGGCATCGCGCGTGTGTGTGCAAGGAGATATTTTTCTATCACCAACTGCATGGTCAGTTAGCTGTCATTGTGTGAGTACCTCTGGATTCACTTCCAGTAGAGGGCAGAGATCAACATGAGGTTCGCCAGGCACAAATTTGATATCCTCAGGTTTTGCCAGAGATGCTCAGCAGGGACATGCCCAGCCCAAGAGTTTCCATCCAAAGGAGATTTGAGAAAGTTTGGTGTTGCATATGCTGCTAAATTCAATATTCACTGCAGTAGCAATGCTCTAATGCAAAGTTCTTCATCCAAACATCACCAGCCTTTGGGCATAATGCAATTTGAACTTGATTCTTGTCATCCAGGTCTCCTTCAGCTGTACAGTTCCTTGTTTTCTGAGAAGTGAAAAGCCTTTTCTTTTTTTTTTAAAGCACTTATTGCAGACAATATATTTTAAGTTTTTAGACATAATGCCAATATATGGTCTCTATAACATACTGCTCAATGTCACCTTTCAGGAGTACTTCTAGCATGGTACTTCTAGCATATAGATCCTAACAAGTCAGAAAGTAAAGAAGGAGTTAACATTTCAGAAAATAGTGTCTGTGCAAAGTAAGTGTTACAGGGGCACAAGTATTTTTCATGCAAACTATTCTTCCAGAAAGCAAAATTAAAATACATATGTGAGAAACTCCAGTTTGGGAATGAGTTATATTTCAAAGCCATTTTTTTTCCTCTCCTTTTCCCATGAGATCCTTTCCCCATATATCTTTGCTTTCATCTCCTGCCTACTGATGGTGACCCTGTCACCCTTGCCCCAGAAAAATATAAAAGCCCCACCGAAGGTGTTATTTCTACCTCCAAGGACTACTGATGATCTCAGAGAGGCCCAAGATCCTCACAAGGCAACAAATTCTCTCACACTGTTCACTGAAAAACATTTCTTCTATATCCTGGTTAAAAAAATATGCACAAAGGTTAACACATAACTTGTATCACCTCAGAAAACCCCAAGTCTGTAAGTAAATTATATTTCTAAAAGTTATCATTTTCTAAATGTTTGATTGTAATCCTTAATATTGTGTATCATCTAGAGTTGCTGCAGCTCTTGGTTTTACCTTCTCTGAGATCTCAGTCTTGCAGGCTTCATTTCACAAGAGCACTCTCTTTTTTTAGGCTTGGCAAAATATGGGATGAAAGATGAACCTATGCATTTGCTTTGCAACTTTATTTGGTGAAATTCTTAACTGCATCTGTTTACCTGTGGTAATGGTGGCTGATGAAAAAAAATCAATAGCTGGATACTTTCAGCACCTGAGGTAAGAAAACGCCTTCAAACAGGAAGAAAAAGAAAAAAATACCCTAAAGTGTATCTAAAATAAGAAGAAAAATGAAGATTTTTCTGTTCTAGAATATAAACTGGATTCCTCAGTTAAAATGAGGAGGAAGCATCACACCCTCCAATAAAAATTCTTATTTATATTTTACTGTAGTTTTTTCTTACTTTTATGCACCTAGTCACTGCATATCAGATCAGCAGTCATCATACTCATCTGTAAAGAGAGAACTGTGGCTCAACAAGACGTTTTGGAAAGAAAACTGGGAGAGAGGTTCTTCTTCAGTTCTGTTTCTATGGCTAAAAGCTGATTTCTGATAAGCTTGATTGGCAGTGGTGTTCAAGCTGAGGACTGCCTCTTCTGAAATACTTTGCAGATGTGTTTCTGGGGGCAGCTGCTGTTTGGAAAGAGAGGCAAGGAAGCCACTGTTCCCTTACACCACATACTCTCCATCCTTATCAATGGCTTATAGATCTCAGTGTTTGCATCCTCCAATTTTGCCAGGAAAACTGTAGTCAGAGGTGAGTGTGGAAGAACACTTTGCCCACACTGACTCGCCTGGTTTAGTCTACCAGTCCAAGGCTGCAGCTAAAAACATCTCTGCCCTGATATTAAAGGCCACAGAAGCCTCACTGGCAGAGGAACTGATACCTAATGTGACCTGGACTGTTGATATCTCAGATACACAGGACTTCCATTTGTGGTGTAAAGACTCATGCAGCAGTACAGCTCTGTGTGTGGGAAGTGCACAGTGGCCATGTAATAATGATAAAAAAATTGCTTGGTCATACATCATTTTGCAAATAAAAGCTATTTTGATTCTCCAATGTTTGTAAGCAAATAAGATAGCAGGTGAGATGATAGAGATGATAGAGATGATAGCTAACATACTTGGAAACTTGAAATGTCTTATAGAGTCCAAGAAAATTTACCAATTTCATGGAATGCGGCTAAAGGAGGGAGTTGTATGACATTATGTGTCTCTATCTCCTCTTGTCTCAAAGCCTTCCTTCCTTCCTTCCTTCCTTCCTTCCTTCCTTCCTTCCTT
>VXBU01017871.1:384322-419045 GCA_013400315.1 Bombycilla garrulus | reverse complement strand
TTTTTTTGCAAAAGCATCTCATATGACTGAAACTCTGGCTATGACCTTTTAGGGCTAAATGAGAAGCATAGAGATAGTCTAGAATATATTAGTCATGAAGCTGCTCTACTGCTCTACTGTGGATTATGAGTATTGGTGAGACTGTTATTTCCATACCAACAGTTTTCTCAGCAGTCTTTCTCTAAAGCATTTCTTAGATAAAGGTTCCAATTCTAGGGTACCTCAGACTGGGCAGGACTTCAAATTAATATTGGGCGAAGCAGACCCAGGGAGCTAGAGGGATTTGGACTTCTAACAGGAAGAATAAACTAAATTTACTCAGAAATTTCTCAAACTGAAATTCTGCAATTCTCCAGTGGTTTTCTTAATCTTTCAAATAACTTCAAGATGGGGATATGAAGATAGAAAAGGGAATTGTTTCCATTAGAGAGGAGCAATTTGTGCTTCCAGACAAATTAGCCTTATAGAAAAGCCCAATAAGGATGAATTTATTTGCATCCCAACTGCACAGACTCAGAGATTCTGTTAGGCAAACACAACTCAAATGTGTTGAGGCTGCAGATTACTCCAGACCATATACAAATTGCTGCTGAAGTCAGGTGGAAGCTTGTTGCATTCATATGTCTGCAATTGCTCATGGAAATATGCAGCAGCAGGACATTAAATGGCATGAAAAGTATTTGTGGAACTGTGATTTGTTACACTTGTTACTACCTCTGACCTGCTTGTAATTCATGCTGAAGGCATAGAGCTCACTCATACGCATGACTCTTTCCTGTGGCAAGAGTCTTTGTCCTGTGTTTCACTTGCATGAATGTCTTATTTTCCCAGTACATCAAAAATATTGTTGACCAGATGCGAAATATTGGAATGTCACAGTTCCTAAACAGCATCACATCCTTTACTGAGGAATCTGTATCCAAAGATTATCCCATTATTTCTTTGCTTGGAATGTGACTTTACTCTGGAACATGAGAGAAAGTCATCTCCATTCCTGCCTGCTGTGTTCCTGGTCAGAACTTAGACTTATGTCAGGATGCTTTAGTGACAAAATGATTATTTTCCATTGGCATTCATTCTATCCAGCACTCATGAGTCACCCAGAGTAACTGGGCCATCTTTAATTATTTTTCCTACTTTGCTGCACAATAGGTGCTCTGAGGAACATGCTGACTCTTGTAGGTAGTGCTGTGCAGGGCTAAGAGTTGGACGTGATAACCCATGTGGGTCACTTCCAACTCAGCATATTCCGTGATGTTGTGAGTTTGTTACTTAAGTAATTAAATCAGTCAAATTAATACCAAATTGGCTGTATCACTGAGAAAAAATTATATCCGAGGAACAGACTTCTAACTTCTTTGTGCATGAAAAAGTTTGGGCTTGTTTTCATCTTCTTCTTTCTGAGAATACTGACAAAATTTTGGCTGATGAATGTGCTCTTAAGATACTATCCATCTTAGCTGATGAAAGGAAGAAAAAATAATGGCTTCTTTGCTGGACAAAAATGACACGTCTTAAAGGACATATAGCACTCCACTGAGTGAAAAACTTCTTGCTAACAACTGGCAGCATCTTCCTAACCTTCCCAGTTTTTGGTCAACTAAAGAAAGTATTGCTAAGGCACATGAGTAGTTTTCATGTTTTCCCAATGTCTTGGAATTGTCTTTCAACTCATTGGTGGTACAAAGTTGCCTTGCAAATCTGTTGTGCAGAAGCTGCTGAGGTCATGTCAGTACATCAGAAAGAGTTCTGCATGCATACAATAGGCAGAACTTTGCTCTTTGGGCTGAAGGTCAAGGCAGAAAGGAAGGAATTACTTGTTTCTTCATGGGATGTCTCAGAGACATAAAATTACCCTGTGTACACATTATGTTCAGTGCAGGGTCATGAGTGACAAAGAGGGGCTTTGTGGTGTTTGCATGAAGAACAAGCAGAAGGCTTTTTATATTACTTCAGTTTTCAAACTGTAAGGATATTTTCCTTTAAGAATCTGGGTTCCAGAAGATATAAGGAGAGGCTGAAATATTCAGACCGTTTTCTGCTCTAAATGAGAGTTTGCTTCCGCTACTGACTGATTAAATACAATGGTTAAATACAGCAACCCAACTGTTTGGAGTTCTAAGGATTGGAAGGATTTAATTACTTTTGGAATAGTCAGTTATACAAGTGCAGTATATAAGTGATAATTAGTTGATAAAAAGCAGTGAAGCAAAGCAGGAAAGTTGCCTTTCTTTCTCCCTCTGCTGACAAGCTTCCATAAAATGAAAAGACTCAGGACTGAGGAAATGTCCATTATAGAATGTGATCCCCTTTTTTTGCAATACCACATTTGTCCCATTAAAGCAAATCAGTTTTGTGGTGTATAAGTGTTTGAAATACAAATGCTTGCAGTGGCAGCTCTGCCTGTTGTTTCAGCACAAGCAGAGCCTTCAGTCCTAGGTGTGACCCCACTATTCCCTCAGGTTCTGCTGTCTGTATCGCAAGCTGACAGAGGAAAAATATCCATCAAGCAGAACCACCTCCCACAGAAGTCCACATGTTCACCACATGTTTTCTTGCCTCACCCTTTGAAGATTCTGCTGGGGCATCTGTAAATGTTTCCTGTCCATATCAGAGGAGGCAGTGAATTCTCACTGCCTTGAGTCAAACCCAGCAAACTGCAAGGATCTCAACCTGCTACTGACTTAGACCTCCAGTGTTAAACAGCACCAGCAGAAGAGCCAAGATAACCTTTCCCCAAAACTATGGACCTTGTTAAAAACACCAATGTGTTAATAAGAGTTAGCTAACCTGGTGCACTGAAATTATCATAAAATGAATATGAGAAACCGATCATCACATCCCATACATGTTCATCTGTTCTCTGAATTTACAGAAAAACTGCTCAGAAATGCCACATCGTAAAATGGATAGGAAAAGGAGTAGGATAGATGCAAAAGGACCATTTTAACAGTGCTCTGTAGCCTAGCTGGCTAAAAGGCAGTGAAGGAGAGCCCTAAGAGTCATTATGAAGTTATGGAAGCTCACCTGTCAGTGACCTGTGGCAAAGAAATCAGGAAGTGCATTTATGACTTTCCTCCAGGAGGAGGCACACTTCCGTTGTTTCTGGCAGAGGAAGGCAGACTACAGAGTCAACTATCAACAGCCACAATGTAAGTCTTACTTGGATCTGATAGTATTTTAAAACCAGAAAATGAGGCTTTCATGTGAATAAGGTGTGTTTACAGGACTCCTCACAGTGATAGCAACTTGATGCGTGCTGCTGCCACAAAATAAATATATTTAGCCTACTATCAGGCTCATAGATAAGAAGAAGACAGTAAGGAGTAACTTGCATGTGTTATTCTGATGGTTTTCTTCCCTTTAGCTTCTCCCAGAGGTCCTTGAAAGCATTCAGGACCTCTGCACATGTGCAGCCCAGTCAACTTGAGGATGCATGATGGTACACCCCTTAAGGAACTACTCTGCACACGTGAGCACATAAAAAAGGTGCGATCACAGGTTGCAGCCATGGCATAACATCTGCCTTTCATCACTTGGCCAGAAGCACTGGAAATTTTAGGGTGGTTATTTTTTGCATATATCGGTCCAAAGAACCATCTTTGTGGAGTGCATACACTCTGGGCAGCCGTGCAAACACAGGCTGCTGAGACCAGCTGAATGAATGAGTTCAACAGGGCTGAGTGCCAAGTCATGGTCCTGGGTTACAACAACCCGACACAGTACTACAGGCTGGGGACAGCATGGCTGGAAAGTGGCTCAGCAGAGAAGGGCCTGGGGCTGCTGGTCAGCATCCAGCTGAACATGAGCCAGCATGTGCCAGGGTGGCCAAGAAGGCCGATGGCATCCTGGCCTGTGTCAGCGATAGTGTGGCCAGCAGGACCAGGGCAGTCACTGTCCCTCTTACTGGGCACTGGTGAGGTCACACCTTGAATCCTGTCACCAGTTTTGGGTCCCTCACTACAAGGAAGACACTGATGTGCTGGAGTGTGTCCAGAGAAGGGCAAAGGAGCTGGGAAAGGCTCTGGAGCACACGTCTGATGAGAAGCAGCTGAGGGAGCTGGGGCTGTTTAACTTGGAGAAAAGGAGGCTCAGGGGAAACCTTATCACCCTCTACAACCACCTGAATGGACATGCCTCACATGTAGCCAGGTGAGAGCTGGTCTCTCTTCTCCTGGGTAACAAGTGACAGTACAAGACGAAATGGCTTCAAGTCGCACCACATTTAATATGGATATTAGGAAAAATTTCTTCACTGAAAGGGTTGCAAACCATCAGAACAGGTTGCCCGGGAAGATGGTGAAGTCACCATCCCTGGAAATGCTTTAAAAATGTGTGGTAATGGCACTTGAGGACATGGTTTAGTGGTGAGCATGATGGTGATTCTACCTTTACAACTGGATGATTTTGGTGGTGTTTTCCCACCTTAACGATTCTAGCTCTTCTTTTATGACCACTCCTGAGAACTTGGGCACTATGACACAATGTGGCAACGAGTTGTACCTAGGAATATTTGCACTGTCAAAAAGTGTAGAGGGAGTGTCTACACTTACGCAGGACTAGTATTGTCAATGAACACTGACACTGTCCATCCATGACAAATCCTAATATCAATGGAAAGGAAAAGCAGCACAATTTTAAGGGTTGTTTATGCTAAATCACCATTTACTCTTTCTCAGCAGCACTTGACTTTTCCTTATTGTTATGAATAACAGCAGGCAAGCTTCTCTAGAACCAAAAGAGTCAATAACAAAGATTTCTTCAAGTTATTTTGGAAGCTTTGAAAGTCAGTTATTTGTTTTGCATATATCTTCAGTGGGCTAAGTGGATGTATCTAGTCTGTATAGGGCTAAGCCTTTATCTAAACTGTTCACAAAACTTTCCATCCACTGCTCCTTTTACTTAAAGGAGTGCAGCACTCTTCAGACTAGATAGAGTTCACGACTTTTTTCCAGGCATCATGGTTCTTGCAGTCCCATTTTGGAGCATTTTGATAATAATTTTATGGTTTTGGTATGCTGGAGAGATTTCTTTTCTTTCTCATGCATCTCTGCTGAGCTCTGCCATAGTTCCTTTTAAGTTGTGGATGTCCCATATCCTTAGCATTAGTGCTATGACTTTTTGACTGCTGCTCTGTTGTTTTTCATCTTCTCAATTGCAGCTGTAGTGATATTAATGATATCCTGGCTAAGTTCCCACATTTCACTGGATGTTGTATTAAAGTGGAACTAACTCTGTTTGGAAATCCTATGTCTTTTTTTTTTCTGTGTTGTTCTACCAAATCTGAGGATGTTTTGCGGCTTTGCTTTCAATTCACCCATTTCTTCTTTTGCAGGTTGGCACTTCGAGGAAGGCTCTGCATTTACCCACTTCATTATAGTTTCTGCTTCAATTATTAGCCCTTCACTTACTTGTTTTGCTTTGCATTTCCCTGCTCTATCTGCTTCCTTGGACACATCACTTCCCCACCTGGTGTTTTCCAGTGAGCTTTGCAAGAGATTTCATTGTGGGTTTGTTTTGGTTTTTTTTTCTTTCCTGAGAAGTTCTCCAAATCTCTCCATTTCTCCAGTTCTTGCACACTAGATCGGTATGCAGTTGTTTCACATACAGCTTGATGTCTGTTGTATCTGGATAATGTAAATTATTCTTCCAGTGTGCCTTTTCTCCTTTCTTTCCATGCATTCCTCAGCAAAGAAGCAGCTTCTTGCAGCACTCTTTCTTTTCCAGTACATGTTCTGCCTTATATTACTGTGTCTACTCTGCATTTTCCATGATCTGATTTTTCTTTGCAGGAGCCTAGCTGTAGTGTTAGCTCAGCTCTCTCTACCATGCAACACTCCTTAAAATAAAATCATATTTTTCTGAGAACTGACTGTTCCTCTTTGACTGTAGGAACAAAAGTGCAACATGATCTTCTTCGTCACAGAAATTATAACGTCTTCTGGCTGAAGGACAGAAGTTCTGTTTCTGCTTTGTGGGTCTTCTTGCCAATGTTATTTGTGCTGAGTTGTCTTGCTCAGCTGATTCTGCTCTTTAAATCAAAAGAGGAACCTCAGAAGGAGGAAGAGAAAAGGGATTGGTCCTAGTGTTATATATTTTTTACTAAAACTTTTGCTCAAAGTGCTGGACAATCTGCAGAAACCTTAAAAAAAAAAAAAACAAAAACACTACTCCAGAAACAGAGCATTAGGAATCTGTTCCATTAGGAACTCAGCAGGAAGGTGAAAAGTTTAAACAAGTGAAAAAACAGAGTAATAGACAGCCGTCGGAGATTGTGGTGTAGATGCATTTGTACAAAAGTATTAATGAAGTACATTGTCAAAGACATAATGCGTCTAATTCAGACGTATGTAAACAGGTGCAGTTTCAAATAAGTAAACCAAACTTCACCCACTTAAACTCTTTCATGTGTATCTGTACACAAAATGTGCATTTGAGAAGGGAGGGGTTTTATTGGTGCATGTTTTGATACATATCAATCATAAAAATGTTTGAGTTAATTTTTAAAGTGTATTTTCATCTTCTGTAATCAGAGCTGGGCAAATTTTGGACAAGTCTAGTTTCTTCATTCTGGCACTTGGTAGCTCCAATACCCTGTTTCCAATTGCTAGCTCTGAGAGCAATTACATGGACAGCTTTAGGCAAATCACTAAATCCCTCATTCCTTAATGGAGAATACACCTCTTCCCTATCTCCTGCTCTCTGCTTATTTAGAGTGAAAGCTTTAGAAAGTATGAATATCTGTTCATATCTGGCACAATATAGTCCTGATCCCCTTGGGTGTAGCCTCAGAGGCAGGAGGGCTGCTGCTGCAGTAGAAGGAGTTTCCAGGTCCACCAGCAAAGGACTAAGATGCAGTGAAGTGTAAGTAAGCAAGTGAGCAAGAAATGAGCACTTTAGTAGCCATGACTCACAAGAGCTTTCATGCAACGTTATTGCTCACTAACAGCACAAGGCAAGGGTTACACAGTTTAAGATTAAAAAAAGAGCAGAGATGTGTAATTCTTGGTGCCTTGGGTTTGGGTTTTTTGTTTTTTTTCAACATAGACACAGGACTTTTAACACTGCTATGGTTTGGGCTTCTTTACATATTTATGGCTATGGCTCTCCCAGTCCTACTAATAAATGATTTCTACCAAAGTCAGTACTAGTTGCTTCTGTCAGAGCACTCCTCTCAAAGACACAAGGAGGTGGTATTGTCTGTAAGCAACACGGGAGGACTTTTATTACAAGAGGTATTCAGTATGACAGAGGTGGTTTTTAGACCTAGCTTAGAAGTATTTCATAGACTAAGCTGACTGGCATTTTGAAGTAGACACAGATAAAAGAGGTCAGTGTACTTTGAAAGGAAGAGACCCAAATGAGAAGGAGGAATGTGTGTCCTTTGGTATGTACATTTCTGCTTCAAGCAGTTACCTCAGCCTTTGAAAGCCAGCCTACCATTTTTCACTGAAATGTTCAGATACACAAACCATGAATTGATCAAATCTTAACATGAAATCTAAAATCAGTCATGCCTGTGGGGCAAAACAAGTCTTTTACTGCTGGTGGGAGAGATTTATGGCACCACTGATGACTCCAGTTTTAAGAAAAATGGAAGAGAAGTATGCTTGATTTTAAAAAAGTCATCTTAGGTGAGGTCTTCAGATATGGTCAAAACTTTGTTTTTTTTCCAAAAAGCATGAGTCATTTGTTCTGCCTTCACATTTCTGTAGCATATAGATGACTGGAGAACACCAGAGTTCTTGGACTAAATGGAAATTTTGTCCGTTCTCCAGATAATGTTGTTTGCAAAAAGAAACAATGAAACCCATGGGATGATATTGAAGACAAAATGAATTACTACTATTACTATTACTATTACTACTACTATTACTACTACTATTACTACTACTATTACTACTGACATTTGGTTCTGCCAACTTCAGTTTTCTTACTTTTTTAATAAATTTTTGCTCTAAAATCTCAGAATGTTACAGAGCCTTCCAACGTTTCTGCTTTATACCCAGTCTTTTCACTGCATGTAATTCAACCAGAGTCATCTCATTAGCACAGTTTTGCTGAATGGCAGCAGCACACTGGTAGTGGTGGAGTTAGAAGAGGGTTTAATAGCCAGGTTTGCATCTTTGGTGCTGTCCCCAGCACCAAGCTATCCCTATGTTAGATGCTTCATCTACCAGAGGAGGAGCAATGTTCAGAGTTAGGCTGCTTTCAGATTTGCTGCAGGGTGGAAGGGGAACTTTATGGGTCACAGCTATGGTTATTTGATGGTTTCCTGGCTTTTTACAGTTTTGACACCTGTGAGCCATTAAGTCTGCCATTGCACAGTGGTGGGTGGAGCTTTTGCAGAGTGGCTCCAAGCTGTGACATGACCATTTTAAAATGCCAGCACAGGATTTGTTTTGCTGTTGGAGATTGGCCACCTTTTGTCACAGAGGCCCCTTGATTTCCCCATGTTCTATGGCCCTGCACTGCACATCCTGTGCTTTGCATCACTGAGAGTCAGGTGTGACATTTCCACTGCCAGCTGGCAGAGCAAGGCCAGTCTCGTGGCTATGATGTCATCAAGGAAATCCAGTTCATGTCTGTGTGATTATGGCAGTGACAAGCTATTGTGGCAGTTTACACAGAGCTGGAAGTGTTCAGTGCAGACTGAAACCAGGACAATGTCTGTGTCAGGAAGAGTGTGTAGCAAGATGTGGTAAGTATTAAGGATACTCTATGCCAACATACCTTTTATGTAAATTGAAACGCCAAGGCAGGAGTCACATGCTTCCAAAAGCAAAAGATGTATGGAGTGGCCATGCACCAACTGCATTTTTTGTTATTTGCTTTAAACTACAGTACTTGTGGGTACCACTTAAATCTGATGTTTCAGTCTTCTGGAGACTGTCAAGGCCTCGTTTCTGCCTCAAGGAGTTTACAAATTCTTACTGTTGCTTTGACCAAGTTTTGCATTTATGCATTTAAATGAAACATTTGAAATGAGAATATATATTTTTTGGCTAGAGTTATTAATTTCAGAGTTTTCAAGGCTCCCCCCTTCATTCCATATTCTGAAGGACTCTCTTCTTCAAAACTTCTGACCCTGGCATGCTCCAGAAATCCTGGGAGCTGGAGTGCAGCAGATGTGTGGCCAGCTCACAGGTAGGTCCCGGAGCAGCACATGCCACCCTCCTCCTCTTCTCCTCCCTCCAGCCTAATCTCCATTACTCCATATTGACAAGAGTTTCTAAGGATGGTGACTTTTTAGAAAACAGATACTTTTTTACTGACAACCATTCACTATCCACCTGAAGACAATCCTCCTCCAGACAAAATCCGTATGTACATAGAAGTGAAGTAGATTCAGTGTTCTTGGCACACTCTTGGATGCAGAGTGGAAACCAGAATGGGATGGTACAGACACAGAGAGGTATGTTCTCATCATGCCAAGAATGCTGAAAGGAGTTTTTCGTGCTCTGAACAGGCAGTATACTTACTATGAGAGATAAGCTATTTCTTTTACTCAGAGTATTTTGTACTTCAGCAATGTAAAGCCAATAAATTTTTGGCGTAACAAAGCCCAAGCTCCTGACTCAGTAGGAAGCAGAATAGGGAAGTCCTGCTGCCTTTTATTCTCAGGCTTCATCCCAGGGAGCACGGGTATTTGTTCTGCTGAATGAGCAGTGTGAGGAGGTTTGCAATTTGAGGACCAGTACTGTGCACAGTCCTCGCTTGAATGACTGACCAAAAGAGTATCTGGAAACCACCAGTCCTGAGTCACAAGGAGCACATTGCTCCAGGCTTCCTGTGAATGTGCTAAAACACAAGGCTATATTCCTATTTTGAATATGAGGAGTATTGCTCTGTCCCACTCCTTTCAGGTACTAATGGGAGTCATGGGCCAAGCTACCTAGGCAAGCAGACAGTGGTGTGGACACCTTCATATAAAAGCTGCTTGAATTACATTGGCCCTTTACTGACTCTGAGAACTTGATTTTGACCCCAAACATTGACTCATCATTGCCTATATCACCTTTGTACTTTGTGGTAGTTACTGATTTCTGGAGTTCACACAAGTTATGCATGTAGTGTTAGTGACCATGTGAACGACTTCATGGTGTTCTTTTTATGAGGTACTACCTCTCCAAAAAAAGTAAACATTCACTTACTGTAGTAGGTAAAAGATTGGCTGAGTCATACTAGGGAGAAAGAATGGGTCATAGTTCAAAAAGTAAAAACAGAATAATAGGGTCCAGAACAGTTTGGCTGAGAATATATTCTTTAATGCGACATGTTTAAAAGCTATCCTAGCAAAGTTCAAGAAGGCTTAAGAAATCATGGTACTCAAAAGGCTTACTTAGCACATTTTACAGCTTGTTATTTAAAATTTAGAGAATGTACACAATACCAGTCCTCTCATAAGTATTTTTAATCATTTTGCATTAGGATTTTTCTGCTCTCTCACATAATAGGTTACTACACTTATTCAGTGCTTACAGGGATCTCATAATCTCACCTTATCTGAGTTGTAAGAAGATTCACTACCATGCAAGTGTTCCACCTTGTCTGGGAAGAGCCCAGAGAAGTGGATTTCACTTGACCCATCCAGCTGCTCAGAATCCTCAAATACACCTTGAAGAAGAAAGATAGACACTTTGTAGTCACATAAAGGGAATCCTTTTTTGTCATTGCAGTTTTCAAAGACATGTATTTTTTACTGTGTCGGGAAGTAAAAGATGCATTCCTGGGATGATGGATCAGTGACTCAAAATAATATCTGGAGGATTTTGTCAGAAAAGAAGGATTATTTCTGCTTGTTTCTGCTTATTTCTGCTTATTTCTTTTCCAGACTATGTATCTTGTCCAATAGATACCTGCCAGATGAAAAGAGGCACAAGGGTACTGATGTTTCCAGTGATTCAAGCCTTACTCCACCTGAGTCAGGAGTAATTTCTTTGACCAAGAGATTGAGTCAAATCCATGACTTAAGCAGTTCTTCCCAACTAGAACAAGTTTAACAAACAACCATCCAACCAGGGCAGATTTGTGGAGCCTTGATGCTATATAGCTTAATAAAGTGGCCACAAGTATGTGCAATTCAGCAGTAAGGTTCCCAGTATATAGAGACAAACAACCTTGCGCCCTGACCTATTTCTTCCTATTCAACCTCAACATTTTGCAACTTTTTTTTGAGAGTTTTTGCTGAGAAGGGAAAACTCCAAATTTCAATATATCCATGTAACTGCTAAAGACCAAATTTCTGGTTGAGCAATTTAATAATGTGGGATTTTAACTCCACTTCCCTGTAGGGCAAATGCTTCTGCAGTTCCCATTAACCTTCACAGGGCATGTGCACCTACCTCAAAGAAAGAAAAAGTCTTTGTTTTCAGACTTCATGCACAGCTTATGATCTGGAGACTGACTTTTGGCCTGGGATCTTCTGTGGACTGGTTCCAGAACAATTTGAAGAGATCAGTCTCAGGTGGTATATTAAAGATTTCCTATTGCATTTGATTGTTGCATCCACTTAATGATCACTCAAACAGTGCATGTTCCTCTTCATGAATTATAAAATAATTATAAAATCATTTTAAAAAGACTTTTCATAAAAATCATCATTATTCTGCTGATATTAAGCTCGAATACTCATTTTCATGTTTGTCTCCTAAATCCTATGAGGAAAAAAATTAATGCCCATTTTAATCACTCACTGTTAAATTTCTAGTTGTAAGTTGAATCCCAAAACTAGTGAATACTTTCATCTATTCTACTCTGTAGAATAGTAGTAGTGGGTAAAACCATACAGCATGGCCTGTTTCTAATTACGCTCTCATGTTTCCACATAATGAACAGAAAATCTCCATTTGGTACGTTGCCTGTTAACCTCTGTAGAGGTCAGTGCCTCATTCCTGTAATGCAGCACACCTTTTTCCCTTCTATTTAACATAGTTATTACTTTCTGGAAGCAGGATGTTTTTTGTTCAGATTGATGCACAATCAAGCTGGCCCTGTTCATTCAATACATTACGTACTTCTGTATTTGAAGCCTCTGGGAAAAGTAATTAAGTCTGACCACAAGTGTAATAGCTGCCTTGGCTACTCATCCTTTGTGTGCAAAATTGATGACTGATAAAAAATGTTTTCCATAAAAGTATATAATGCTCTTGGCTTGAAGATCTTAAGCCATGGTAGAGCAAGGACCTGAATTCAAATATTGCTGGTTCCGAACAACCTGATATCCATTACTACCATCAACAAAACTACAGGTATCAGCAGCTCATATTCTTCTGCCTACCAAAGAGTTTATTTCTGTCTTGGTCTAAAAACCCCGGTTCTGTGACAGGAAATTTCAACCAATATACTCTATAGCCAATTAAAAAGCTGCTAGTTACCAGCTCTGTACTGAGAAATAAAACGAATAAACAAGCACATAGAGAAACATCTCAGCTTTGTGCCTGATATCACTCCTCCTCCGTTTTTACTTCCTTTGTTGCACTAGGCCCCTTCTGATATGTGAGTGATGACACAGGGGACTTGGTTGTTGTTCCTTTGCTTTTCCTTTTCTCATTCGTGAATTCACTGCCCCAGTCCTGCACAGGCTGTATGCCATCCTGAGCCTCCTCCCTGTCCCTCCTGGGTGACTCTGTTCTGTTCTGCCTGAGAGGCTCCTGAAGCGAAAAATTAAAAACCAAAGCCTGATGGGGCCCCAGGTTTGTTTTATGGCACAGCTCAAAAGCCAGAGCTGGAGCTATTTTTTTTGTTTCTTCCAGTGCTGAGGAGGTCACCATCAGGGCAAGTATGTCTCCAAAGAGTTACTATGGAAATTACCATGCACCTTTTTCCTACTGAAAGAAAGGAGAGCTGGGCATCTAGAAATCTTGAAAAATCACAGCCCAAGCCAGCCAGCTTCTGGCAGCTGGTCAAAAAATAGATGTGCCACCAAGAAAGGTGTGCTCATTTTTAAAAAAATATGGGGTTAGACTTCCATCAGGCTTAAAGTGGCTTTAGTTGATGAGGTCAGGGACTCTGCCCCCCACTTTGCTGGCATTAAACAAAAGGCTTTCTACTTGTTTTCCATTGTAGCCTGGCGAAAGAAACACAAAGGAACTACAAGAACAATTGCAAACAAATTCCACAAATACTACGTGTGGGATTGTAAACACCAGCAGTGATTCAGCCCTAAATGGGAAAGGGAGTAGCAGGCAAGCAGGTCTTCAATTATTAACTAACAAGGCTGGACTGACCCCAAGGTTTTCCTCTGCGCTTGTGAGACAGAGCAGGGCCATTTCACTGAATGCACAGCATCAGCATGACTGGGGAAGCAGTTCTGTGGCAGCCAGCCAGCAGAGCACTCCTAAGGGTGCAGCAGCTGCATTACATGGGCTTTGCTCCTGCGGAGCTGAGAAAAGCCTTCAGGTACCTTGACCATCCTAGCTTACACTCTCTGGGTGGGGAACTGAATCCAAACCTACACATCTCTTTCTCCCTGGAGTGCCCCAGAATGTCCTCCCTTCCTATTCCAGGACACAGAGGGGTTTCCTGCAGCTTCTTTGTGTGCCCAACACCTACAGGATGGGTCTTAGGTAACCCTAACAGAGTCTGTGGGATAAATAATGTGATGGTGTGAATACCATTCTTATAGCTGGAGATCATTCCCTGTTCTTAGTGTCCCTGAGGCACGATGCTGAGGTTCAAGAGGAGCAAACCTCACAGAGCATCCCAGAAAAAACCTGGGAGGTTCTTCTTAGGGAAACTGAGTTCCTTGGAAAATGGGCTTCCAGCTCTGTTATCTGGTATCCTGCCTTCATGCTAAGGAGGGTCGACATAAAAATTTCCCCTGCCACCTGACCTCTGCTTCTTTCTTCATGTGGCCCTGCCCCAAAAAGCAGTAACAGAGATAACTCTTCCAACACCAGCAGGGGGTTGGAGGAGTTAGATGGAAAAAGAGACAGAGGAGCCCAAGGGAAGAGAAGAACTTGCCTCCAAGGGTCTTGTGAGCAGTCTATATCCACATTTGGATACTTCCATTTTTCCCCTCCTATTCGTAAATCATTGGTTTTTTTATTTATTTTACTCTAATTTTAGTTTTCTTAATAATTGCAACCTCAAATGGACTGAAGTGGAAGTAAAATAAGAAATAAGAGATCTGGTGTAACTTCTGACAGTAGGAACTAGAGTCTTTCCAGCCTCTCAAAGACAGGTGTATAGCAGAAGCCCTGCTTTGACAGAAAGACTTTGCTCACTGCTATATTCTAATATTCTAGATTTGAATTTTTTTTCTTTTTCCCTGTCCATTAGGTCTATTCAGACATGATGATCAGCAATGAGCCACAAAGGACAGAAATATGTTTGTTACCTAATTACAGCAGACCTTTTTGTGACAAAAAGTGACTTCAGGGCCGCAGTGAAGATAGAGGCAGTGTTGGAGTTGAATATTGGAGCAGAGGGAAAGAGGAGTTCTGTAAGCCAGAAAAATTAATCTGCCTGTAATAACATACACAAGAAGTGGGTTCCTAGACTGTTCATTTATTAAGCTCAGAGACCAGAAATATTATTGCAATAGGAGTTACGCTTAATAAAGGAGGCATTTGCTCTGGGGAAAAAGTGAATCTCCCAGTGCCTGACATTGTTCCAGTATTTGCACATATCTGGAAGGAATTTCTCCCTTCTGCATACCTACAGCTATGATTTTCTTTTGTCCTACATATTCATCACAGGAAAATCCTGTTGACTATAATGGAGTGTCACCTGGAATGCATTTTCCTGTGCCTTGGAAGAATATATTGTGCATGGATCCTGCATACATTATTTAAATAGAAGAACTAGGAAAAACAGCATGAAATGTGTTCATCAGTTTGACTGACAGAGGTGTTGCACACCTGCAGGCCAGTGGAAAGTGGGGACAGAGGCATCTCCTCTTTTGAATTCTAAGGAATTCTGAGGTTATTGAAGGTTTTTAATGGTGCAATCAAATCCTTATAAGCAAAAAGCTGCAAAATCAAATTCAGAACAATGAATGCATCAGTTCATTAAATGGAACAGTTCCAGCCATCTGGTATTCATATGTTCTACACTGGGGCTGCTATTGTGCAGACATAAATGGCCCAATCTTACCTTCCAGCAAGAGCTTTCATTAACTAAATATATCCAAAATTCTTTATTGTTCAGCTAGTATTACCCTATCCTGTGTTTTGGAAAGGCTGGGTTTTGGGGGTTTTCTTCTGGTTTTGGTCAGCTAAAGCTTCAGTCCCACAGTATTTCCCCTTTGGGTTTCTGTGTGTTACCCATCCCATTGTGGACATGGCATCTCTTGGAAAACTTTTAGTGCTCCTGAAACTCCAGAAAAGAGGGAAGTGGTCAATAATTAGTTCAGTAAAATAAAAACATTAAGACACTAGTAAGAAATACCATCTCTTGAAGGAAAAATTCTAATGTAACACTGAGTTTTTCACTTGGCATTATTTACTTTTTTCAAATTATAGCTCCAGCAGCTTTTCAAAGCCCACAGAAATACAGAATGGGTAAGATTGGAAAGGACCACAGCAGGTCATGTGGTCCAACCTCTCTGCTCAAGCAGGGTCATCCCAGAGCACAAAGCACAGGATTGTCCAATCACTTCTTGAATATCTCCAGTGAGGGAGAGTCCACAACCCTCTGAGCAGCTTGTTCCAGTTCTCTGTAACCTGCAGAGTAAAGGAATTCTTTCTCATGTTCAGGTGGAAATTCCTGAGCATCAGTTTCTGTACATTGCCTCTCATCCTACTGCTTGGCACCACTGGCACCACCAAGAAGAGCCTGGCTCCCTCCTCCTGGCACTGTCCCTTCAGATATTTATAGCTGATGAAGAGGTCCCCTCTCAGTTGTCAGTTCTTGAGGCTAAACAGGCCCAGGTCCCTCATCATTTCCTTGTAAGAGAGATGTTCAAGCCCCTTTGTTGTCCTCTGCTGGACTCACTCCAGGAGCTCCATGTAAGACCTGTCATTTAAACAGACCAAATGGACTTGCAAAGTTATATATACAGTACAGAAGCATCCATGTGACTTTTTCTGAGCAATTAATTTTTTTAATCCTGTGAAGGTGTATGACACTTTATTGGTGTAAAAATGTCATCCAGTTCAAGATGAAAGGGCACACACAGGATCAATTACAGATTTTAGATGCTGTCTATTGACTAAGGACTGCTGTTGCAGGAGGATTTTATATTCGTCAGACCTTACAGTTGTAGCCAAAGGGGCAGGTGCTGGAGCAAGCGACCCAATAGCTGCTGCTGCACTTGCTGGAGCTAAAGCTTTCCTTGTTTCCCTGTATCCTCATGAGAAGGGGAATTTCAGTCATTTCATGGCAGACCAGAGCCCTGTGCTTCATGAAAAGACAAATAGAACAGGATTCACTATCCAGTTGTCCCTTAACACCCTACAAATAATTGTTTTTTTCAACAACCTGGAAAAATAAAAGGCTGAATGAGTAGCAGTGTTCAGGCAGCATAAACTCAGGGCTTCCATGAAGAAGTGGCTGTGACCCAGCACCAGGCCCCAACACAGGTGTTCCACAGAGCTGAAGGACACATGGGAATGTTCAACACTGCAGCCATCCCTTGGGAGATGCCTGCCCCACCTCGCGCCTTCCCTCCATGGAACCTGCAGCCATCCCTGAGCCTGCATTTACCACAGATCCCTGGCTCCTCCTCACTGTTTTGACTCCTCACCACAGTGAAGCCACAGCCATCAGCCCCCTAGCCTCCCATCCGTGAGCATCCTGGCAACCTTTCTACCTCCATGCCTGCCCCAGACAAACCCATATGCTTCACACAGCCATCAGCTCTCTTTGATGCATCTCACAGCATGTGGTTCAAAAGACTCTGAACAGTAACACAGAGGTTTATGGTTCTGTATGAGTTGTTACTGGATTAGTCACTAGTGTACTGAACTCCTTGCATCTCTGGCAGTAACTGTCTGAAGCATCTTGCCAACCCTAGTCCAGTCATCTTAGGGCAACATGAATATTGGAAGTGCCAAGACAAACCCAAACCTTCTCTCACAAAGAGCCCCAAGCCCTGGTCACTTGGACAGACACTGCTCTTATTTCTGGTGCAGGGATTGTCTAAACAGCCTGATCTGATCTAGATTTTGCCATAGAGGCTATGAGAGTCAACCGTTTCCTCTGCTTTTTGATATATTCCTAATCCTCAACATGTTCAGGCACCTATGGGCACCCATTTTTCCTTCAATCCTGACCTTCAATCCTGCAGTTCTGCTGTTAGGGGATGGGCATGAGCAGAAAACCATGAAGAGCCAAAGCTTGGCTTCCAGAAGCATTATGGTCACGTTCACTTTTCAGCAATCTGCTACACTTCAAAAGGATTAGGATATCCTCAAGTCCAGACAACAGGAGGCTCAACCAGGGAGAGAGTTTCCATGGAAAAAGCTGCTCTTTTGCTGTGATAACTTTGAGGTTTTAGAGGAGTTTGTGGCTTACAGAACATCATGCAGTGCTGCTGCATCATAGCAGGAGCCCTGAGGAGACTGAACCAAGGCAGAAGCACTGCCACAGAACAAAGACAACATAGCTTTATGGATAGGGATAGTTTGTTTCTGTGAGATTTCTGATATGTCTGAAGTTTCTGTGGAAAACAGCATGTTTTCTAACTGTAGGTAATGCTATTTCCTCAGATTCCTCTGCATCCTGTCCTGAACAGAGGTTCCCAGCATGTGAATACTGAGCTTCAGAGAGTATGTATGTAACAAATGAGCAAAAAGTTGAACTCCAGAGAGTGCTTTATTCTTTGTGAATTGTTGGAGCTGTTGTTTGTACACATGCTTTAGCAATCTACAAATGGTGGTACTCCAAGAAATAAAAGCTGATCAATAAAAAGTGAAAATACTGTTCAAGATATCTAATTATTCCTATCCCAGATAGTGCTAAAGCATGCCATTTTTTTCCACAAGAATTAGGAGTAATCTCATTGAATGTGTCGTTCGAAGCACCCATTGCACTGAAAATTTCAAATTTTCACATTTCCATTTCACTTTTCCAATCCAAAATAAAAGTATCCATTGCTACCCACACGAGAGTATGCTGCATAGAGAAGTGACAAAGTGAAGAGATATCTTAAGTGTAAATTCACCAATTTTTTTAAAATTAAAACCACCAGAGATACTTTCCAGGCCCAGTCTCAAGAGGAATTAGATATTTAACTCTTCTGGATTTGTAAAACTAATCTTGCAGCCACTCAGTTGAAACTGTATGAATGCTGAGAATTAAATATAAATATATCAATGTCTGCACATATTAAGCATAGTTGTGATTTGAATCAATTCACTAAACTGAGCACATGGAACTTACATGGTTTGTTCTGGAAACAGAAGTTTTTCCAGACTGAAGGATGTGAAAACTACTTCCCTATCTAATGCAATTCAGTACATCTGTGTGTGATTACATAAACACGTCTCAGACCACAGAGCACCACAGCCAAGTCTCATAGCAGTTACATTCATTAAACGTCAGACCATGTGATCTTTCTTGGACCTTCAATATTTTCCAGTTTGTAAGATTTACCGAATATTCCCTATATTTTCTACTTAGAGCAAGAGTGGCTGACTGAGAATTAATGACATTATCCTTGAATAAAAGACAAGTCAATGTTTCAGGGCTGAATGAGCATGCCTGAAGGCACTAACAGAAAACAAAAGAACTGAAAAAGCCTTGCTGCTTTAACTATATCAGTTCACTGGAAGTGAACTCAAATATAGTTTTCTTTAAAATGTTTGCAATCATTTTACCTTCATAGAATTCCATCTCATGCACAGATTAGTCTTTTCCCATGAGCTCAGGACTGCTACTTTCCGCTATTTTCCTTCAGGGGTCAGTAGCTAGAGTTGCTGCAGAAGACATCCTAGCCAGCAAGTTTTGAGTAACCATAGGGATGGTAAACAGTGGTGATTTCCAATCTGCAGATGTAGTAGCTCTTAGGAGCAAACACTGTCCTACTGAAGAACACTCCTGCATGCCTGAGGTCATAGGTCTCACTCGAGAAGTAAATTTTGTCAGTCACCCTTTGCTTGAAGCTTTGCTTTCAAGTGAATCTTGGTCCTTAGAGTGGTATATGGGCAACTGGCTAAGGACAGGACAGATTTCGTAGATATGTACAGGCAGTTTGTGTCCCAAAAAGATTAGTAAAATCTGGTTTATAATGAAGCTACAGCAGATACTCTGTCACAGGGCTGGAAGAATCAACTGTACGTTCTGAAGACCTGCCCTCTAATCAGTGACTCATGTATGTCATCCTTTTTCTACCACCAGGGGAGGACACCTGCCTTTTGAGCACACTGTTTCAAGACTGCAGTTGTCCAGCCTGGATGCGGCCCGTGCACAGGTGAGAAAACTACTAAGACCTGTTACCATAATTGGTGTATAGATGCTAAACCCTCTATTAGAGCTTGTAACAGAACATGCTTTTTGACCACCTCATACAAACACTTGGTAGCTTGCTTTGAACAGGTGGAAGTTGAAATCCAGCACTTTCCAAAGTTAATAGCCTGGTGAATACTTAACAAAACTTTTCAGCATGTTGAAGTCTAGTCTCAGAGCAAAATTACAATGCTGAGTACAAAAACGAGGTCTGTGTGGCGACAACTTCTTTCTAAAGAGAAAGCATTTCACAAGCCATCACAGAAAGAGAGCTGCTCTCATTGATGCCAAAAACTTTGTTAATAACCATACCTGTGGTGCAGCAGAATTTACCAGCAGCTATAATAGTGTCATCACTGTGTTGATGGCAAACAAGCAAAGATCAGACTTGAGAATTATCTCTGATGCTCTCTGGTTCCTTGAGACATACAAGTGCTTTAAGTGGGCTTGGTGCTTCATAATAGGCTCTTGTGCTGCTGAAGGCACTGATGGCTCGTATAACTGTAGGTAACCTCCCTAGAAATCTCACTACAGGGATTAGAAATGCTTAGCCATTTCAAGCACTGAACTCTTAAGTGTTGTACAACATATGTCTTTCCACTTGATGCACCTATATGCAAAAGTGATGCTCCGGCAATTCAATGAAATCAGACCATTTCACAGTAAAAACTTATGGGGAGCAGGGGATGGAGAAGAAGATGTAATTTGAACCTGGTTTTGTGTAATAAAATAATTCTTCTAACCTGGAAAACTATCTGTTGTGCAACCCTGTCCCTTTCCAAGGATGAGTGCTCGGTGAACCTGCAAATTGACTATTCCTATGACTGAGGCTCCCAAATGGCTCTTGCCAACACCGGCAAGAGATTCGAAAGTTTCGCAGGAAGAGAACTGTGGCTGCTCCAGAAATACCTGCATCCCACCGCCACACAGCCCGAATCCCACCGCCCTTTCCGAGGGCGGCCTCCGCGACTGGCCAAGAGAAGGAGCGGAGAATGAGCGCCCGCAAGCCGAGCACGCGTGGGTTCCGCGGGGCAGGGCGGGCACACCTGGGTCCCGCCCGGCCCAGGCGCGCAGGCGGAGCGGGGGCGGAGGAGGGAGCCCAGCCCGCCCCAGCCCANCCTCTCTCCCCTCCTCCCTCCCTCTCTCCCTCTGTGCGCGCCGGCGGCGGCGGTGCCGCGCTCCCTCCAGCCGCGCCCGCGCAGCCCCCGCAGGTAAGCGCAGCGCGGGGGGTCCCAACCATTTTCGCCCTCGAAAAGGTGCCCGCTTCCCGTTTCCCGAGGGCTCCGTGCCCACGGCGCCTTTCGCCTTCTCTCTTTCGCTTTTTCTCTCGTGTTTCGGAACCTGGTCTAAGTCCCGCGGTGCTCAGTGGTGTGCGGGGCGGCGCGCCTTGTCGGGGGCCCTCTCCGGCTCCTTCGGAATGGACTCGAGTGCGTTCGAGGCGGCCGGTCAGGCTGCTATTCCTGCTGGACTAACGTCCCCAGGGCTGGCCTAGAATAAGTGATGGACACTTGTTTGATTAAGGAACGCTAACAGGACTTACTTAGGGTCTACCCTCATATTTTTCTTTTTTCCTATTTTCTCCTTTCCTTCTCCCTCCCCACCTGAAATTTCTTTGGATTTATTTGTACCAAATTAAGCCCGTGGAAAAAGTCCTACATAAAAAATGGTTTCCACCTCTCTCTCCTGACTTCTTCAGTCCTTCGAACGAAGAGCCTGCTCAAGTCCGATGGGAGTAGTATCAGTGTATCCATGGTGTTTACAGAGGTAAAGGACAGGGAGAAGATGAATGACAAGCATAAGGGTGTGATTTATTTGAGAAAGACCGAGAGTGGGGGGAGCAGGAGGGAAGCTAGGGGACAAAAGCCGTTAGCAAACTGAAGTGAGAAGACAGAGGTGGAACCAGAGGGACCAAGTTTCTTCCTCTCGATTTTTTTCTTCTGTTATTTTTCTCTACAGTGGGAACCATCCCAAAAAACTTCCTATGGAAATATGTGAAAAGTTGTCTTTATCACAAGAATGTTTGAATATCTAATATCATTTTCTTGGTACAATCTCTGTGAAACAAGCTCACACCTTCATGATTTTAGTTGTCTGTGAATGTTAGAAGCTGCCTAAATCCCCCCCTTTCTATTGTTTTTTTTTTCATCCTTTTGCTCCAGGTTTGGTCTGGTTTTCTGTGTGGGTTTGTTTTGGTTTTAGCGGGGGGGGGGTATTTGTTTGTTTTTCAATTGTTGTTTTTTGCTTGTTTGGTTGTTTTTTTGTTTGGTTGGGTTTTTGGTTTTTTTTTTGGAGTTTCAAGACAAAATAACTTGCAGGAGACCCTGCAGGCAATTTGTGTTCTCAAAGTGTGGGAGAATTGGGGTAGCTGCAATCTTTTTACTGCTAAGAACTGCTGCAACTCTTACCTTTTCAAAGAAAGTTTTTGCATGCTAGGTCAGGTTTGGTGTGTTGTACCATTTGGTCTAAAATGAATCACTCTCAGGTCTGGGAGTCATGTTTCAGTTAGGCGGCCAGGGCTGTGTGCTGTGTAGCCTGTTACTCTTGTGCGAGGATGGGCTACATGGCAGTACTAAAATAATATTTCTGGCAATTTTAGCAGTGGACTGAAGCAATACTCTGTGTGCACTGGCGTAAGTGAAGCTCTGCCTTGCAGCTTGCTATTACTGGCTATAGGCGTGCCGCATGTTTTTCCTTAACTGATATGCACTCAGACTTACAAAGCAACTTGATAGGCCTGTGTTTCACTGTTGTTTTCATTAAATATTAACCACACAAAATTAAATGCTGTTTTGCTCCAGAATATATTTACACTCTCTTATCCTGTGCAGTTATACATGAACAGTGGTTGTTTTTCTTTTTGCACAGCAAATAATCAAGGAAATGTTATTTAGGAATACTGAGAAACACTGCTGTGTGATCAGTGTGGTGTTGTCTTTATCACTCCCTATTACAGATTGCAGTAGTTAGACCCTTGGCTGCTATAAACCTTGTTCTGAGAACTTAGCCACTTAGTAGCAGTGCTGGTTGAAGAGGGGAAAATATTGGTTGGTGTCTGCTTTCTCTTCCTCTGCTCTTCAAAACAAATATTGAGGGTCGAAAGGTTAAACAGCTTTTGAGACAAAACACATGGAAAATGCAAAATTAAAGCAATGCTACACTGCATACCCAGTCAATGTGAACTCCACACTTCAATATGTGAGCTCCACATGTGAGTAACACTCAATCTTATAACTGTGAGCAAAAATACTTTATGGTCATGTGATTTTCATCAGTAGCTTTGGAAGACTATAACTAAAATATAATTCCTTCTCTACTTAAAAATGGGAAAAAATAAAAATCTGTCTAACTTGGATTAACTATAGGGTCACATAGTTAAACTATTTGGGGAATTCAGGAAAGGTTCTTTAAGAAAGCGTTTGCTCTACATTGTACTTACATGGGATTCACTTTGATATCACTGTGATGAATCCTTAATAACACCTTAATGGATAGTTAGCGGTTTCTCAATGGCCTCTCCATATTGAGTTTGTTATGCCTCGTATTCAGAGGTTTAAATCAGACAACAAGTAATTCTTCTGAGCAGTTTATACTTTTGGGAGACCACCACCATCTTCCCTTTGAGTACCCAGCAGTTTGACCACTCTCAGAGGTGAGCTGCCTTCTCCAGATGTCAGAAGAGCTGGCTTTGAGCACCTCTAGGTGGTGAACTGCCAGCACTTACTGAGCACTGTGAACTGTTGCTGTGAACCTGGCTTTTTTTTATCATATGAATGCAGAGGAAAAGTGAGTGCAGCTCTTTTACCATCAGGGCTGAGTGGCCATCACTTCACAGGCCATCACTTATGGTCTTGGTGATGCTCAAGGATACGTGGAAGAATTTGAGAGTAGGAACAGGTGGCAGTTGTTCTTTTCACTGTTGTTTCCCTCACAAAATCAGGATTTTCTGCATAAGTACAATTTCTTCTCTTTCAGAAAGAAAAGTGCACGTAATTTAAGGGGCACTTAAATTCAGCCTAAATCCGTCTAAATGGGATATTTGAAGAGTGGTTGCTACACATAATGGCAGGGGAAAGATGTAAAACAATTGTTTTACTGAAAGGAGGATAGAGCAATCAACATTTGATCACTCCATAATCTTTAGTTAGTGGATTAGTTCTTATATGTTGTGCATTTCACTGCTGCATCTTTCACAATGGGTATTATTTTTTTCTATCAGTTTAGTAGGGTGAAAAGAAAACCAACTTTTGAGAAAATAAAGTGTGTCTCTTCTTTTTCCATTTTCCCATGTCCTTTCCTTTAAAATTGCTTTCAGTTTAGGTGTGGTCCTCATTTGTTGCCTTGGGAGTTTTGATAATTTGAAGGGAGAATGAAGCTCTGGAGGAATCCTCAATCATGAGGGCCTTGAGGCAGTAATGAGTTCAGCTGGCAGTGGTTATGTAGCACCTGATGTATTTTTGATTTTTCTCTTCCAGGTTTTGCAAGGTGATACTGTAGAGATGTGACACTCCTCAGCAGTGCTGCATCAGGGCTGAGTTTACACACTTCATGTTTTCCCTCATGTGTTTTTCTTCATAGCTAAAGCAGAAGCTTAGTGCTTCATCCATGGCCCGTAGATGTCAATGGCAAAATCTGTTTAGACACTGAATGACTTTGGATCAGGGCGAAACTGATGCATTGCTTTGACAGAAATACAGAATTACTCCCAGGGCGGAAGAAAGTTCTGTCAAGGAAATGAGATCTACTGTTCTACTTACATGTCAGGGAATTTGAATTTTGGTTTTCTTCATTTATATTTCAAGCTTAGTTTCTTTAAAACATGTAGAAGCATCGCCTGTGCATTCTTGCACCTTCACTGATGTACTGGTACATACAACAATGAACATCTGAATGTCAGGTGCCTTGGTTTTGTTATTGTTGAAAGTAGAGAAAAACTCTGAGAAGTGTCTGAATTTGTGTACCCAGACCTCTTCTCTCCCCCTCTGGTTTTTCTTGACTGCCTGACTCTCTTTCCATACTCCCAAGCTGATTAACAGGACACCTGGCTTGCAAAATCTTGGTGATTGTTTGGCTGAAGGTTGCACTCTATGATCAACTTTAGTTTTTTAATAACTGGTGTCTCTAATTGTTAAAAGTACTGTTTCTCTTTGTGCAACATTGAGCACCAGAAAAGAAAAGTGCCTATGTGCTGTTTAGATAGTATATGTGTCTCCCCATCTCACATGGCAACTCCATGACCAGGGCATTTCTCTTACAAGCTCTTGACAAAGAACTTCGAGGTGGTTAAGGCATTGTATTTCTCTACAGAGGAACAATAGCCTTGCTTGCATTAGTGCGAAGTGTCCAGAATTTCCTGATAGGCACAGCCTGGGCTAGTTTGTTGACCATGGTTTTTTTCAGTCCTGTATACCTATTTCCTACTGGATCTGGCTCCTTTTTGACCCAGATAGTGTAGGCAGTTAAGTTAGTGCACATAGAGAGGAGAGCACTGGTGCATTTACCCCAAAAGTAAGGAAGTATTTATTAAAAAGAAAGTGAATCTTCTCCCTTTGCTTTTGGCAGTCAAAAACAGCCACAGGCTTGAGGGGCTGCTGTGGTTCAAGGAGTCGGTAAGGCATGCCTGCCCCTGCCAGCAGCACAGCTGGAGAGGCGGAACCATATCTCTCCTCGTCAAGCCACTCCCAGGATAAATGGCCTGAACCAGGTTCTGGCCTGGGGTGTGTACAAAGTGTTTTGCTTTCCAAGTGCCTTGAAGATTCTTGCTGGTGGACTTTGTGATGGATAATGGCCTGGCTGCTGTTCCTGCTGGGGAAACTGGAGCAAAATGTTGTGCCTTGCTGTTTGCCACTCATACATTGCAATGTGGTCTGCTGCTGAAATGATGGTGGGTGATGTGGTCCAGTGGCATAAGAACTGCCTTCAGCTGCAAAAGTGGGGAGGCTGGATCCCTTTTAGAAGGAAACATATTTTGGGAGTACAGATATTGTATTTCTGAGAACCATATGTAGACTTTCGTGCCAACTGAATTATCTTTATTTTAGATTTCTTCAACTTGAGAGGCATGCAGTGGAACTGCTACTTTTTTTTCTTTCATGTGGTATACTCTAGATAAAATTTGGAGGTCTTCTCATTTTCTTTTTAAAAATACAAAAGTGATAAATATGAGAGCCCAGTATTTTCTATTTGGTTTTTCTTTTGACTTGTGACTAAGAGGTAAAATCCCCTCCTGAAGGGGATTTTTGAAATGCCTGAGAAAAATGTCTGTGAGTTTGATAGTCATATATGATAATCCTCAATTCAGTGTAGGCCTCATGCTGCCATATTACAGACCATTCTGGCTTTTCTGTAGGAATTTACATACCACGGTGACCTTCGGAGTAGGATGGATTTCACTGACGCTTAATGCAGTACATCCATTTCTTTGCCAGCTAGAAAATGTATTGCATATTGCAGTACTTGCAGGAGCAAGCCTGAAAGCATTGGATTGACATCAAAGGCAAGATCTTTCTGTACAGAATACTGGAGATTGTAAGAGTGGTAAAAATACAACAGAGGAAACACATACTGTTTTTCATTTCAAGCCCCTTTCCCTCCCTCCTCCCTGTCTTTTTAGGGTGTGGAGGGCAGGTATGAAATGATGGTGGTACATTATTTATGGGAGCAGAAGTTTTTCTTAGAAGCTTTTCTGCCATTTGAGGATGATTGTTTCCATCCTGGGTGGAAAAAAATATAGCTATAGTATCCATTTTTTATTAAGAAGAAGTTAGCTACAGAAATAAATGCTGGATGAGTGTTGAATGTTTACAGCATAGGGAATTTTGTATCTTCTTTGACTAAGTGGGTGATTATTTAATAGCAGCAGGCTGAATGTGAACTCTAGCAAAGACTTACTGGAATCCAAGCAGTTGAGAGATGCTGTGCAGTTCACATCTGTTTTTAAGGTAGTTATATTTCAGGCTGGTATTTGTAGGAAAGGAGAAAGAGTGATGAACTCTCAAATTTTCATAGCTGCATAGCTTTCAAGTGTAGCAAGTGTTGTTTTGTCTGCTATGAAGGGGTTTTGATAAAGGGTCTGTAGCTGCTGGATTTCACTAGATGTTTAGTCTTTGATAGTGCAGCCTGTTTTTGACCTGCTGTGGTTGTCAGATCTGCTGGTCAATATCCTGAAGCCTTGAGCTGCTGGTGGTGACAGAGCAAGGGAACTGGGGTGGCATTGCATAGCTGCAGTGTGTGAAGGGCAACATCCCTACCCGAGCTAGGATGTGGTCTACAACCAGGGTGTTTGTGCAGAAGAAAGCTCAAGTTTGTTTGATGCTCAATTCTGAACCAGCTTTGCTGACATCAAGTGAGGGCAAAGGGATGAAGGAGGGGTGGAAGACTCTGGGCACACTACCAGTGAAACAGTCACTGTCCCTTCAGCTCACAGCACAGAAGCCCAGTGGGTGGTGAGCACCCGTACCCTCCTGCTGCTTTGGATCAAGGAGAAGCAAATCGTCAAGAGTGGCACCAGCTGCAGCTGCTGTCAGTTGGATGGCTGGTGGCAGGAGACCTCAGTGGAGGACTGCAGGTTAGTACCTCAAGCCAATGGCAGGGTCAGGAGAAGGTCACCTTGCCTCTAGATGTTGCCTTGTGCTGGGAGGTACTGTTGGTGGTCATTATTGTGGTCAGTATTTTTTCAGTTTTTGTGCCTGCATTAGGTTCTCACTGACTCTCTTGGTGGGATCTGTTTTCTTGTGGTTACTGTGTTTTTTACAATCCCTTACTGCAACACTGGTGTCACTTCCTGGGTCCTGGAGCTTTCAAGGTTTCAAGCTGTGTTACTAACCATTTTAGCAATTACTTATAACCGAATAGGAAGTAGCAAAGGGTGGCAGTGTGTATGTGTGCTTGATGTCCTATGTGGACACTTCTGAGCTCTTTCATTGATACTCCAGCTAATAGAAGTAAATTATGCGCTTTTGTGCATAATTGAGTTATTGTTTCAATGCCTGTTGTGATAGGTGTATTTTCAGTGATTGTCTGTAGAAACTGGATTGGTAGTTTTACAAGATATGTACTCTTGTAAATTGCAGTGGAAAGGGTTTCATGTGGTAGTGAAGCTGTAATGCAGGATGTAAAGGGGAAATTTGGATACCTTGCCTAAGGTTGTGCTTATAGGAGTAAACTTTGTAGCACATTTCTGTAGTTGCATGCTAACTTTGAATATAAAAAGCTAGTTATTTTAATAAAAAACAATTTGGGAAATTGGCAGGGGAATGTTAGATAGAGAAGCATAGGTTCAGACTAATAATGATAAGCTTGTCAATCCCAAAGAGGAGTAAACCACAGTAAGGTCTGTATTTATTGTAAGTATAAGTTGCGCATAATCAGTGCAACTTACTGTAAGTATTGTGTTGCACGTCACTGATTATTGCACTCGGAAGGTGTTTTTGCAAATGTGTACACAGCCCTGCTAAAGTATTGCATGTTTATTGACAAATTATCAGTACAGGAGAATACCTTGAACATTCCCTGCATCCATGCAAGAATGTCTCCAGGCATTTCTGTTTTGTCAGGATGAACCAACCAACTAGTTAGAGCATGTTGACCTATATGCCACAGTAACACAGTAACACTAGAAGTGGTGTTTGAGCATATGTTAACCATCCACATAAGCATTAGATTGGGTTGAAGAGCAAAGCCTAGGCTTTCAGTGCGGAGTTCATTGGGATTTTCAGCTGTTTCTATCCACATGTCTCCCTCTTTGTTGCTATGTTCCTGCAGACACAAGTCCAGGGCATCAATAGATTGTTGCCCGTTCATTCCTCTTGTCAAGAAAATGAAATTCACCAGTTGTTTTCCTGAGATACTGCAGTGGGACAAACAACTTCAGGGAAATGGATGTGTGGATAGGTACCCAGCATTCAAGGAATATAATCTTGAATGTGACTTGCACTTGAAAGACACCATTATAAATGTCTATCAAGTTTATTGGTCCTTCTGTCTTTCCTTTTCCTTGCTGTCCCTCCCAAAATGTGTCATACATGGAGAGCAATTCTGTAGAAAGGAACCAGGTATCTTTGAGCTGCCCTGGGCAAGGTTTCTGCACAGGGCTTTGTGAGCTGTCCCAATCTGGCTAGCAAAATATCTGGATCGTTCTGCTCCTCCTAAAGCTTTTGATGGAAACTTAAACTTTACCTCAGAGCAGTGTATTTCCCTTTACAGAAGCCTCGCAAACAAAAGAATACTTTTCTGAGTTAGCGTTTGCTGCTATAGTCTTTTAGCTTCTTGTTTACAGTAGTTGCAGTGTTCTATTTCAAAAGCTCATGCTAGTGGGACTGGAAACTGACTGAGACTTCAGGGTATTAGTATAATCAGAACAATCCTGGTATTTAGTGAATAGACTAAAAATAGTCCCTAGAATTATTCAATTTTGCAAACAGTTGATAGGAATAGCATAGGTTAGTGCCTGCTTCTCCAAGAAGTACAGTGTGTTTCTGTTTCCTGCCTTGAATTGCTTAAGTTTCACATGCAAAAGCATCCTAGGAGGTTCAGCTTAGAGGAAAAAATTCAGGAGGAGATGTGCAAGCTGATGACAATCTGATGACAGGAGGGAATTTCATGATTGTAGGAAACATAAATGCCTTAAAAATAATATGCCTGAGCAAACACTTATGCCATGATCCTGCATATTTCCATCCCCAACATCTCTTCCACAAAGTTTCTTGCAATCAGTTGCCCAGATTTTTATGACAAAGTTCTGTTTCAGAGACTTGTTTACAGCTTTTTCAGTTCTTCTTTCTAAATTGTTTCTAATATGCTATGAATACTCTGTGAGGGGATCTTTGCTGTAATTTTTGTATGAAAAGTTACTTTTTCCCTCAGAAGAATGGCAGAAAAGTGCAGAAACAGTTTTGGCAGAGAAGCCACACCGTGCTCCTTTGTGCTTTATTGAGAAAGGAGTGGGGGGTGGGGGGAATACTGACTTTTCTTGGAGTTCCCAAGATAAGGTGACATTTCTTGTTTGGTAGAAAACCAAACATATATCTGCCTCCTGCAATTGTGCCAGAAGTCATTCTGTGCTCTGTATATCCCTCTGTTTGTTCCTACTGTGGTTTGACTAACTTTCCTCCCAAGACCCTGTAAGTATCATCTCCTGCTTGTATAAGCTGTGTCTCCACTGGAGGGGGGTGCCAGTATTGCTGCAGTGGAAAACTTAAAGGTTTTTGTAAGTTGTGGTGCTTTACTCTTCCTTCTCACCTGGCAGTATTGCCCATTGGGTTAAGTAGAGTATTCTTGGGAGAAAGTTGCTGCAAGACTGAAGGCAATAGCTGACCAAGTAGCAGGTGTTTGGGTTCTCCAAAACACTGTCAGCTCTGCCAGCATGCCATAGTGCATTTTTATATAGAATCATAGAATGATTTGGGTTGGCAGGGGACCTTAAGGATCAGCTAGGTCGCAAGCCAGTTCCAGGGATTGAGGTATCCACAGCCTCTCTAGGCAAACTGTTGCAGTGCCTCATTACTCTCTCAGTAAATAATTTGTTCCTAATATTTATTGACATATACTCACCTTCTGGGTCAGTTACTCCCTGCCCTATCACTACATACCCTTGTCCCTTTCCAGCTTTTTTTTATATACCCTCTTTAGGTACCAGAAGGTGCTATAAGGCCTTACCAAAACCTTGACTTCTCCAGGCTGAGCAACCCCACTCTCTTATCCTGTCTTTATAAGAGTGGTGCTTCAGCCCTCTGATCATTTCTATGGCCATCTCTGCACTCGCTCTTTGTTCTGTTCAGAGATCCAGAGTTGGATGCAGTACTAGAGGTGGGATCTCCTGAGAGTGGAGTAGAGGGTTAGTGTAAGGTTGGCTGACCCATGAGAGGCCGCCCAGTACTGCGAGGCTGAAAATCAGACCCAGCATGCATAAGTGGGCTGTGTCAGGGATGAGAGTAGCTGTGCATGGGCCTCCAGCTTTGGTGTCATGGACACAGCTGGTGTGTGCAATTGTGGGATGCCTAAAAAATCTGGTTTGTGGGTGGATTTCAGTACATTCTCCTTTTGTGTCCTGGATCCCTTGAACTTCTTAGTTTATTTGTGTGGTCACAAAAAAAATCTTAGTGGTTCCCAAGTAATGCTTTATGGCTTATGCTTTTGTTACAAAACTGTCTGAAGGAAGCTTTGAAGTGTGTATGTGTTTAAAGTTTGTACCCATGCTAATGTGCACCAAGCTCCAAAGGAAGAGCTGGAGGCAAACTACTAGTTAGCTTTTTTCTTTAAGAATAGTCCATTGATATTCAGTTGTACTTTTGTACAATAGGTTTGCTTTTTGCCTTTCTTTTTCTTTAAGAGAGGTGCAGAATGAGTTTATCTAAACAATGGTGAGACAGACTAGATGGTGCTTGGACATTAACCTTTCTGTGATCATATGTGTCAGAAGATAGGGTTTTTTGGTTTTGTTCTGTTTTTACATCAGCCTTATTCTGCCTCCTGGCTTTCTGTTTTCACTTGAATTTGTGGCATCTCCCAAATATTCTGATTAAAATATTTGTTGTTTCTGTTGGGCATTGTATATACTGAGGACCTAGTCAGAGAAGCTGAATAATCACTGAAGTATGGTGCTAATTTACAACAGCCTACTTAATTCATGTGATCTCTTGTATGCACTAAGAGCCTGTCTGCTAAACACAACTCAGAGTTAATCCAAGTCAATTCTTAAAGTGAATTAGTCAAGCTGTGAGCTAATCCTCTGTATTTACCTGTTTGTTCAGATAGGCAGCAGCCTAAGTTGCTTTAAACTTCACTTGATAATTGAAAGGGGAAGAGTCTAAGAGAAAGGTGATGAAATCTTGGTGTTTTCTTCATATCTCTCCTTTCAGGGCATATTTCAGTGATACTTTGCATTTATAAATCTTAAATTTATAGAATGATCAGCTACCCAAAGCCAAAACCCAGTACTCTGCTGCGGTTCTCTACTAAGCATCTCTGACAGCTGCTGCTGCTCCCAGGGAATTTTGGGGAGTAATCATGCCCGGGACATGATTACTTCTTGGTCATCCATAAAAACTGTTCCACAAAAAGTCCAACCAGTTGAGTTGGCATGCTGTAGACAGGAGCGAGCATGATGCAGACTGTGAGAACTGGGAAACCCTGTTGACCTCTGACAAGAAACTAGTAAATAGCCCCAATTTTACAGCAGGGATTCACAAATTCTGGGCATATTGTTCTGAGGACACCAGATATTTGCATGGACAAGAAGTAATTCCCTTTCATTTGTCAACATCAGGATTTTTGTTGTCTTGAGCTACTGGGTTTGCTCCCCCTCCATTTTGACAAGATCAAAGGTAAGATCTTATTTCTGGGTCAGTGCTGTCCATCATATAAGTTTGTTTGTGGCCTTGGGAAAGAGCAGTGGCATGAGAATAGGGAATTTAAATCTTGTCATTAAGATAATTCTTTCTCATTGTTAATTCTAAGTTCTTTCAAACTTCATTCCGGTTAACTTTGCAAAATACAGCACTGCAGAAAGTGTCTGGAGAACAGTCAGTTGAACCAATGCAGATGTTGCATAAATATTTCTGAAGGAGCATGACTGTTATTTCTGGTTTGAGGGGTTGATAAATAGTTCCTGTGTCTTCATTGGTGGTTGCCTGAACCATGTTAAGCTATTGCCTTACAGTCTTTAATGTATTTTCAGGATTGGAGGGAATAGCTGGCAAATTTCTATTTCAGATAAAGTAAATTAAACTCCTGCTTGTGAATCATTGTTTGTGGTGCATGTAGAACTATACTGAGGTGATGGCTTTGTAATTTGGGATTTGGAGTTTGGCATGCTTAATTGTGAACTTCCTTGGCTTCAGCATTTCCAGATTATTGTGTTTTGTGGTGGTTTATTCTGCCTGAAGATTGAACATCTGTTTTGTGGATGTGGGGTAAAAAGGAAGTATTCGTTTTAAGGCTGGCCCCCTTCAAAGCTGCTTAGAGAATCATGACATTTTGTTATCATACAGATGTTTTTTTCCTCTAGCAAAAGGATATTGAATGTTGAAATACAAACTTGTTTCAGAAAAATGTCAGCCTGTTACTACTTTTCTGAGTTTAAAACAGAAGGTGGAGTTTACAAATCGAGTCTCTGTTGCTGATCCGCGGAAGTTTGTAATTGTATCACTGTTATTTCTTCTCAGAAAAAAATATTAAAATTCTTTTTTTAAGTTGTTGAGAAGATAGATTCTTGTGTTTTCTGCTGAGGAGTGATAGTTGGAGAAAAGCATCCTGATTTCTGATATAGTGATCTATGCCTTGCTAGAATCATAATTGTAATCATCTAGTTCCAGGCCCCCTGCCATGGACAGGGGCACTTTCCCTAGACCAGGCTGCTCAAAGCCCCATCCAACCTGACCTTAAACAGTTCTAGGGATGGGGCATCCATACCTTCCCTGGGCAACCTGTGCCAGTGTCTTGCCATCCTAATAGTAAAGGATTTCAGTTTGAATCCATTCCCTCTCCTCCTGTCTCTACATGCGCATGTAAAACGTCCCTCTCTATTTTTCTTGAAGACTCCCTTCAGGTACTGGTAGGCTGCAATTAGGTCACCGTGCAGCCTCCTCTTGTCCAGGCTGAGCAATCCCAATTCCCTCAGCCTTTTCCTATAGGAGAGGTGCTCCATCCCTCTAAACATCTTGGTGGCCTCCTCTGGGCTCACTCCAGCAAGTCCATGTCCTTCCTGTGCTGGGACCCCAGAGCCGGATGCAGGGTTCCAGGTGGAGCAGAATCCCTTCCCTCCCCTGTTGCCCACTGTGCTCTGGATGCAACCCAGGATACGTCTGGCTTTCTGGGCTGGGAGTGCTCATGGATGGATCCTGTCCAGCCTCTCACCCCCAGCAACCCCCAGGCCTGCTCACAGGGCTGCTCTCTTTCTGTTCATCCCCCAGCCTGGGATGGTACTGAGGGTGTCCTGACCCACGTGTAGCACCTTGAATGTGGTCTTGTTAAACCTCATGAGATTCCCATGTACTTAATTCTCAAGCTTATCCAGGTCCCCCTGAGTGGTATCCTTCCTCTAGGTGTGTCAACAGCACCCCTGAACTTAGTGTCATCTGTGAATTTGCAGAGGGTACACTCTATCTCTGTGGCTATGTAGAAATAAAGTTGATACAAAAGTATTTGCCCACTGTTAACTTCTTTAATGATACTGATTAGTAAGCAAAACAGTAATGAGAATGTATTTGGAACTAGATTCTGTCCTCTACCCTTGTGATTGCAGCATTCAGAATAATTTTCATGAGCAGCTCCTTGCTCTATCACTCTTTTTCTCTCTCTCTTTTTTTTTTTTTAATAACAGAAGAGACAGGAGAGAGCAAAAGCACACACCGTACTTGCTTTTTTATACACACATGTGCACACACTGCTGGCAACTGTTAGCAATGTATCTTAAATAACGAACTATCCATGGTTACTTTAAACTTTTCTGCCTTTCAGTTAACTACTTCATATTTCATGTCTGTCATAAAAATAAACAATTTTAAAAGAGTTTCAGAAACTGTTTTGAAACTACTTCTTTTAGAAGTATTTTTTACTATAGATATCAGTATGATGAAAGTGTATATTTTGAAAACACAGTCATATGACAGCAGCTTCATTGTGCTTGTGCTGTGAGAGACCATCCATATTGTAGTGACTTGTTTATGAAAGCCTGAGCAGACTGGCATTATTCTCCTGGAGTTGGTGTCTAGCTGTATTCTTCCTCTTTATTTCCTTGTGATTCTGGAAGTTTAAGGTAATGAGATAATGTTGAAATTGATGATTGCATACTCTGGAGTCTTCCTACTTCATGTTGCTTTTGTTTGAAATGCAAAAAATTAAAAATGCACTTTCAGGGATATCTTACTTTCTGGTACTTACCAATTAAGAAAACATGGTGGAGCCACTGCTGCAGTTGTTTCTTGAAGATGGTACTGTGGCTAGCGGAGATGTTTTAAAGAGATTTTTGTGTGTCTGTATATTTGGTGTGATTATTTTACTCTGACTTGTTCATTGTGTTGAAGAAGCTCCTAATACATCCCGAGAGACAAGCATCTACCAGCCAGCATCCCGTACATTAAGGCAGATGCTCTGTCTTTACCCCCAGAGAGTGGGAAGAGGTCCTCCAGCCACTAATGAGTGGCAAAGGAGCGATCATCTCTAAGCAATTCCTAACAAGCAAGAACTTATGGAAGTCGTTAGGAGAGGCCAGATAATGACTGAAGTAATTCTGGAGGTGCTGGATGGTAATGGGAAGGCACACTGATGCATTGGTTTTAAAAGGCAAACTGCAGGAAAATGAGAAAAATGAGGAAACCATGCAGAATTTTTTTTT
>VXBU01017871.1:367899-384255 GCA_013400315.1 Bombycilla garrulus | reverse complement strand
AATTCAGATTTTCAGAGAAGTAGGAGGCTTCAAGAGAAGGAGAGGTATCATTTTGGGTTTAAAAAACAGCAACAAAATGGACCCCAGGAGATGGGTGTGGAATAGATACAATATGGAAATAATCAGGAAAGGAGGTTTAGCAAGTGAGAGAAAATTGCACAGGATGGTGCAAGATGACCTAGGTCAGGTAAGTATGGAAAGGATTCTGGAAAAGGACAAGTGCACAAAGTAAGTAGGAAGATTTTTCTTACTGCAAATAAGATTGTGTTTCAATCTGTAGCAGAGCAAAAGGTATCCTTTGTTTAGCAAGGAAAAGGAGTATGATTCAGTTTTGGAGAGTACAGTCATGACAGTTTTAGCAAAAAAAAAAAAAGTTGAGTTGGTAATAGAAAATTAGTAATGTCTCTTTTTCTCCCCCCCTTTTTTTTGGTGGATTTCTTTTCATCAGTGTGCAGAGAAACCTGGTGTGCTGCTGCATCCCTCATGAATTATCCTGCTGCTGATGTGAGTGCAGTTTGTATCGTAACTGACATGATTTAGGGTGAATGTGTTTGTGACTTCACGTGTTACAATGCCAAATCCTACACATTTGTCCTTTCAAAGTATGCCTTCTGTCACTTAAAAAAATGCAACATTTCCTTCTCCCTCCAAAAACCCCAATATAACAAAATACACTGTTCCAAGACAAAAACAATTCCTGAAAGAATGAACAGTTTGTAATTTTGAGAATAATCTACTTACTTAAGATCATCTGGAGGTCCATTCTGGGGCTGAACCTCAGGGCAGGTAAAGGAGAAAGGTAGACATGAGTAGTTTAATTATGGACTCTTCAACTGTCTGCCCTTTGGTGGAACCCAGTGCATGACTGTGGTCAGTCTGCCTTTGTCATCCTTATAAGGGCTATGAGGCAAATTAGAATGGTATATGGATAAGATTTCCCTGCAAGAAAAAGACTTGAGGATATTGTAGTATCTACTTGGTTTTTTTTTTGTTATTTTCATTGAAAATCTGCTAAGAGGTTTTGTCCTTTTATACCTTCAGATTGCTCTCCTGCTTTTATTTGGGGATATGGACAGGGTCTCTAACCTTGCTCTGGGTGGATCACTGTGAAGCTGTCTTTCCTGAAACATGTTCTTTGTGACAGCAGATGATTTCTCTGAGGAAGTCTAACTGCATGATCACACTGTTTTATTGTTAAAAATTAATTTGGTGTGTGATAAATCATTAAGGTGACAGATCATCTCCCTAACCTTACACTGGGGAAAGAGGACAGTTTTGCACAATACTCCCTCTGCAGCATTCATGAACCTTAGCTTGGTTAAGGAGGCTCCACCTGGGGCATCTTTGCTGAATTTCCAGGCTCTATTATGTCATGGGAAGCCATAGCAGCAATCTTGTAGTTCTCATATTATTGAGGCCAGAACAATTATCTTCCCCAGATTAGCCACAGAGCTTCTATTCAGAAAGGTTTGACTGACGTAATTTGTTTGTTTGTTTGAAGCACAGACTGCACTGTGAATGCCAATGACTTAGATTTGAGATCCTCTGTGGAACTTTGTGTTATGGAAGAGTCCTATTGAATCTAAGAGCAGATTTTTAAATTTGTTTAGAAATAAATTGCTAACCTCAAATCACTACTGAAATCTTCATATTTTTTTGTTGCATAAGAAAGGCTAACAGCTGTATTTTGAAAGCAAAGACTGAGGTAATGAAACCTGGAAGGCTCTTTTATCCCTAGGAAGTTGCAAATTTCCCTGCAGCAGCTTTTAAAAAGTATGAAAGTCTTTGAGGTGTACAAGTGCGATTTGGTAGAAGGTTAATTTTCCAATATTTTGATTTGCTTAATTAAAGGTTAGTGTTCTAGCCAGCTGATGCTGTTTCAGTAAAGCTGTCTGCAAGCTGACATGCAGCTAAACATGCCATTGTCCTGCTTTTAATGCTGTTCATGGTTAAAGAGGTGGTTGCACTTAATATTAAGCTGAGTGTATGCTTTGGGTGACAAATTGCAATCAAAGCAGGCACCATACCAACACAAAAATAGATGTATTACTTACATGGAACTGTAGCCGTAATAAAATCCCTGACTCTGTTATATCTTTGTAACACTGAATCACTTCCAAGGCAATTGATTAGGACACTGTCGTTCTGAAGGGCCAGTAGTGGTGTAGGCATTACCTGTTTTGACATGTTCAGTGGTTGGGTTGAGAGTTTTTTGTCTTGGTTTTCTGGCTGTCAAAGTCCTGAGCGCTCAGATTGCTGAAAACAAAGACAAAAAAATCCTACAACACACACACAAAACATTAAAAAAAAACCAAAACAGACAACAAACAGAGAACAAAAACACAGAAAAACCAAACAAACAAGCAAAACCCCCACTCAAAAAAAAAAAAAAATAAAAAAAAAAAAAAAGAAAAACCACCCTGCAAAACTGAGAAAAGCCAGAAAACAGATTGTGTGTGGGATAGAAGGAGGGTCTTTTTCAGTGACCAGAAGAGGATACTGCCAATTTTGTGATCTGATCTTCTGGGCTGTCCATGCCATTTTACTCTGGTCTCCCCTGAGATCAAATGGTGGGTAGAGATGGCACTTGCTGTCTAGTGGTCTTGCTGGAGGCTGTTCTCCTATTCTCTCTCAGCGCCTAGGCAGAAGGCTGTCTCGGCTCAGGGTTGTTTATTGACACCCCGTCTGTGGTCCATCCCCATCACACAGGACATATTGTGAATGCAGCTCTGGTAGTGCTTCTGAAGATCTGTTACAAAATCTTGTTCTACATACAGCCAAAGAGTAAGGCCAGGAGAGAGGGTTTAGGACCAGCCAGTTCTGGGGTTTGGGCCAACCAACTCAACTATTTATTGTAATTTCCAGTTTATTTATTATTGGTAAGTCAGTTTTTGATGATAGAGAAACTTTTAAAATGCCATGTTATTCTTGTTGCAGGTCTCCTTAATGGTATTTTGTTTAGCCAATTTCTGTGTCATTCATTTATTGTGTCAGGTTGGAAAATGATGCTTTTTAATAATTGCTCTGGATATGTTTTGTGCTCAGACAGTGCAATACTTCATCAATGGAAGGAGGTCTGTGAGCAGAAGCAACCTGGATAGAAATTGATGCTGTTGTATTAACATTCTCAGACTTTGAAAGAAAATTCTGGTCTCTTAAACAATGTTTGCAGGGAATTGACATTTAATGTCAAAATTAATTAACTATTGACAACTGCAAAGAAATTACTAGATCCCATACAGGATTCCTCCACAGGGACAGGGATTTGATGGAAAATGTTTCTAGATATAAACTGATTTCCACTTGTGGTTTGAGTAAATATATGTGCTGTGTTTTGGGGATGAGGTATTATTTATATAAGCATCTTTTATTCTGTGTAGTTATTGCCTGTCTTCAGTGCATATGTAAGAGCTTTTGTCCCTATATAGCATGCTAATCCAACATCAGCATGAGAAATTAAACTTGTTTAGTGTGAGAATCTCAGTTTCTTCTGCAGAAGTGAATTAATAAGCTCAGTTTTGTTGTACCTTCAGTCTGTCTTTGATCTTTATTCTTAAACTTAAAAACCTGGCCAATTTCTTAGGGCTGGTTGTAACTTTTATTAATTTTGTAACTTTTGTCACTCTTAAATCTGGGAAAGGGTAGAGTCAGGTATGTTTTACTATGGCTTCTGGTTTTGTTTTATTTTTATTTCAATATTTGCAAGGTAGAGATTTCCTATTGTTATGTCTGAACCTTTACATATGTTAGCAAATTCCATTCTCTTTTTCTAGAGAGTGAAGTTAGACTCAAGAAATGTCTGGCTTTACTGGCAGAGACTGTTTCCAGGGGGGTTGATGGCGCAGCCAGCACAGGAAATGTGGTGAACTTGTCCCTTGTTTTTGGTACTCCCCTTCCAGACTTCCATGACCCCTCAGTAATACTTGATGAATCCCTTTATTAATTCGTATGCAGAACTTCCAAATGGATGAGAAGCCATAACTCTGTAGATTTTTCAAGCAGTCTGGCCAGTGATAAACAGCAGACAGGAAGGCTTTGGAGGTGAACAAATTTGTAGAACTGGGATGATAGAGGTGTTGCATGTGCTGTAAGAACAGGTGTAACTTGAGCATTTTGTTGATAGTTGTACCAGTTTGATAGCGAACCACTGAGAGATTCCAAGTCAGAACTACAATTTAATAGGAAAACTGAAATAAAGACAGGAAACACTGGCTTGGAGTGGCAGAGTCAGGATACAACCTGACATCCTGTTGGTCAGGGTGGTAATGGCAGTCCAGTTAAATGGTGGATGTAGTTCTGTTGAAGTGGTAATCCTGTAGTAAAGCCTGGTCCCTCTCCAGTGGCGTTTGGTGAGCTCTTATCCTCTGGGAATCCAGTGGTAGATGCTCTGGTGTTCCAAAGCTCAGATTATATCCAGGCAGGAATTTTTGTTTCCTTCCCCTGGGCAGAGCATCTCACAATGGGTTGATGTGATTTTATCACACCTGCAGTGAGACCTTGATGACCCATTAGCAGAAGATAGCCCCCCCAAAGGGAGTTATCAGTGATGAGTCATGGAAGAGATGGAGAACACTGCCCCAGCTGGTTTTAGCAGTTTATGAAAATGGTGATAAGATACATACTCTTGGTTGCATATTACATTGTAGTTGGTCTGAAGGTGTGCTGGTTAGTTGCAGTCACCACGATTGAACGTGTTTAATCAGTGCCATATCCTGGATCTATTTCAGTACTTATTGCCACAGTAATAGATAGTGGATGTGATGACACTCTTTATCCTGCTTTCTGGAGAGGGGTGTCAGGTAACAGAGCCAGGCTGATACCAACTAATATGCAGAATTTGCTCCATAAAATATGTGTATTCAAACACACCCTATCATCAGAGTTTGACTGGGACAGTTAATTTTGTGCTAGCTTCTAAACTTTTAGTGCATCTCCTGAGGCAAGAGAAATGGCAGTCTCTTTGCTGAGACATCAGAAATGGGGAGATGGTAGGGAGTCTCATTAAATGAAAAAGAATTGCTCGCTGTTGTTCAAAAGAGCTTTAGGGCAAGAGTACAACAATGGGCTGCACCATCTGTCTGGAAATCTCCTCTTTTATTCTTCTCTTTTATTATTTCTTTTCTTCTTCTTTTGCCCAGTACTGAATAACAGCTATCACCTTCTTGCAGCTCTTTTAAATACTGAACAGAGTGCAGGGGGTTATCCTCGTTTGCATATGCAACATCCCATGCAACAGAGAGAGGACAGAGTTAGGAGGAAATTGTAAAGATCATAACCACTTCCACTGAGGAATACAATAATTGCAGGTAGCTACCAAGCTACCTGCATTAAATATATTCCACAAAACAAATTATTTTGGCTTGCCCTTATGCTTTGGTGAGGTCCTGTTTTTTTTGGTGAAGTAAGATCAAGGGATCTGCTTAGGAGATTCAGTTTTTAGGAGTAAAATTACAAGACGGACATTGTCAGTTTCCACTGGATGAAATCAACAAAATAGAAACTGTGTCCCCACCAGCCAGCAAGAAGGAAACACAGACTTTCTTTGTGGCATTGTGGTTTTTTGGAAGATCCATATTCCAGAGTAGAGTCAGATTGTAAGCCCTCTCTATCAGGTAACATGGAAGAAGAATGATTTCAAGTGGGATCCTGAACAACAACAAGGTTTTGGACAAGTTAAACAGTAGATAGTTCATGCAGTAGCCCTTGAGCCAGTAAGGATGGTGCAGGATTTAAAAAGTGTGCTCTACACTGCAGCCAGGGAGAATGGGCCTTCCTGGAGTCTCTTGCAAGAGGTACTTGGAGGGACTCAAGGACAGCCCCTGGGGTTCTGAAGTCAGCGATACAAAGGATCCAAGGAATCCTACAGCCTGGCTGAAAAAACTTATCTGGCAGCTTATGGCACCAAAGTATAGCTCCTCCTGGCACCTTGGCTGCCTAGTACTGGGCTGGATATTCAAAGGGAAAGTCCCTTCCACGCTTCCTGCCGCTGATGCTATGTGAAGTACATGGGTTGTGCTTGATCACACAGCAAGCTCAAATAGGAAATCCAAATCACCAGAAGTCATCATGGACTGGTACAAAAGCAAAAAACTCAGATTATCATTAGAAGAAGAGGAGGGGGTAGTGGTGACATATGCTGAGGAGACCTTACCATATAATCAGCTACCTGAAAATGAGAAGTTATATTCTCTTTACCAACAGTTTGTGCCATGGATATGTCAAAAATGAAACACTGCTGTATGGAGTCCTATACAGCAAGTTGCAAAGCTGTTGAGGGAGAAGTTGGATCAAGTCAGGTTGCAGAGCTTAAAGCTGCCTTTGGATACCACTGAATGAGAGAAGCAGCCAGTGCTCTACCTCTGCACTCACTGGTGGATGGTGGCAAATAGCCTGTGGGGATGGCTGGAATGATGGAAAACAGACAATTGGCAGCACAGAGGGAAACACATCTGGACTTCTGAACTGGGTCAAGACACCTCTGCCTCGGTAGAGGAGGTGCTGTAAAAGTGTGTGCTGTAGGTGCACATGCACCTGAGTCAGGCTTGTTAAGAACATTGCAACTGCAGACAGGTGGGATGTGCTGCCAAGGTTGAAGTGTCATGAATGGATCTGGACTGGAAAGAACAACTACTTCTGGTTCAGTGGGCCCATGATGCCTCTGATCATCAAAGGGATGCAACACACAGGCTTGTGATCTAGGGGTGGATCTAACCATGGAAGTATCTCCCAGGCTGCCCATGAGTGTGAGACGTGCGCTACGATCAAGCAGGCCAAGCGGGTGAAGCCCCTCTGGTATGGGGGGCGGTGGTCCAAATATAAATATGGGGAGGCCTGGCAGATTGACTACATCACACTGCCCCAAACCCGCCAAGGCAAGCGCTACGTGCTCACCATGGTGGAAGCAACCACAGGATGGTTGGAAACCTACCCTGTGCCTCATGCCACTGCCCGGAACACCTTCCTGGGCCTGGAAAATCAAGTCCTGTGGAGACATGGTAGCTCTAAGAAGATTGAGTCAAACAACAAGACTCATTTAAAAAATAGACACCTGGCCAGAGAGCACGGGATTGAGTGGGTTTATCATAGCACATATCATGCACCAGTCTCTGAGAAAATTGAACAGTGCAATGGACTGCCAAAAACTACATTGAAAGCAATGGGTAGTGGGACCTTCAAACACTGGGATCTGCATTTAGCCAAGGCCACTTGATTAGCTAACACTAGAAGCTCTTGTATTAGAAGCTCTACAATTTGAGCTAGCCTGCACAATCCAAAACTTGACATACTCTAGCAGTGGATAAAGTTACTGTAGTGCATATGAGATATGTGTAAGGGAAAACAGTTTGAATTAGTGCTGCCTCAAGAAAAGGCAACCCCATCCATGGGATTGTTTTTGTTCAAGGACCTGCGTGCACTTGGTGGGTAATGCAGAGGGATGAGGAAACTTGGTATGTATCTCAAAAGGATTTGCTTTTTGGGTGAGAAGAGTCTGTAATGTTGAATTAAATAATACTGGTTGCTGAGTGACACTGCCACTGTATGTCATAACTACCAAGGACAATGAGTATGGAGTATGGATGCTCCAGATACACCAGTTGTGAGCTCCTCATAGAACCCATAGTTATGGACTAAATGAACACAACAGACATCTTGGAGGGATGGTTACTGACAATGGAAATGCTACCTGTATTTGTATGTGTGTATCTGTATATGTATGTGTGTAAAGTTGGAAGGTGTAAGATTGGGGCATGATGTAGATGGCATAGAATAAGGGGTGCTTTTTTTTCTTTTTTCTTTTTTTTTTTCTTTTTTTTTTTGGCCAGAACAGAGTTAATTTTCTAACAGTAGCCCTGAGGGGTCAGAGCCTGGAGCCCTGTGGACATGCCTAGGTGGTTGTTCTAAGCCACACACATCACAACAGAGGGCTGGATGTAAGGGAATCTTGCTTCCAAGAAAGACAGGGGGCTCACAGTTAGGAAGAAAAACATGGGCACAGAGGGTCTGTGCATGTTTCATTGTCTCGGGGGCAGCATGGCACCAGGTTGGTCTTTGAGCACCTTTCCATGTAAATCACTTTCTTTATGTATACTTATGTTATTAATATTGTTGCTGTTATAGTTTGTATTCTTATCTCATTGCTGTTTCCAGTTAATTGTTCTTGTCTCAACCTGGGACATCAGGAAAACACCTGTTGTGCTGCCTACCACTTCAACAAGTAGTAAAATGAAATCTTACTTCACCAAGAAAAACAGGACCTCACCAAAGTATAAGGACAAGTAATTGCTGTTGCTCTTCCCTGGATGGTGTTCATTTTTATTTGTGACTGCTAAGGCTGCCATGGTGAGGTGATGCATTTATTTGTGAGCTGAATTAATTAATTCCAATCAGGATAGTTTAGTGAAGGCTGCCAGAGGTGAATGATGTCAAATGAATACCCTCAGATGGCAAAAAAATTCAGATGAGACGTCTGGAAGTGTGACATTTGTGTGAGATTTTTTTTCCTACTTTCTCACCTTTTTTTACATGGTGTTTAAATGTTTTATTTTCTTTGAGTTTACAGGATCTATCCATCTGGAATCAGTTAGTACTTTACACTGCAAGCTGAGCAGATTTCAGATTTTTTTTCCTTAGTTTTTTCAGATTTTTTTCCTTTATGATGCTCCCTAGTAAAAATGTTTGTTTTCTCTCCTTTTTCTTTGACAGGCAGGGTTCTAAGCATACCTTTGGTTTTCATTTAGACAGTATTCCCTAAAGTCAGCTTCAACTCTAATTTTTTTCCCCACCTTCATTATCTAAAAGTGGCAGCATTTCAAAGTTAAGAGAAAAAAAATTTAAAGAAAATAACAATGATCTGTTGTAAAGTAGGCACAGTGAAACTGCTGCTTTTAAGCATGACATGAGAAGAACAGAATAAAATGTCTTAAGTTGCAGATTTTCAGGCTGTTGATAGTTTTACTGAAAAATCACTGTCAATTTGCAGAAGCTTCCCTAAGTCAGAATTCCAAGTCGATGCTATGTGTTTCCCTCATCTATCCATAGAAAAATCAGTGAATTTCAGGAAATTATTTCAACTCTCATTTCTGAAAGAAAGCAGGAAGCCTGAAGGTTGCATTTGTTCTTTTACTTTGTGAAGACTATCTTGGAGAGATGCTAGGTCTCCACTTTCTGCCCCCCCCCCATGAGTATAGGAGAAGAAATTTGGAGCAGGGAGTGGAAAGAATTAAAGGTTACTAGCAAGAACTGAGTAGGAAAGAATAGGGGTCACTGGAAAGCAATATAAAGATGGAAAAAGTGATCCTAGATCTTGGAAGATGAGACAGCTACATGCGACATAAGGCATGTGGGGATGTGTTGAAATGTGAAGCAGGCATTTCAAGATGATGCTTTTTAAGAAGGAGAAATGATTTCCACAGTGGCATGCAAAAGCTGAGTTTAAATTACAAAGACCAAAAAAAAAAGACATAACTGAATCAGAAAGGCATGTGGAGCATGACTTTCCTGCAGCACTTATCTGTTCCTTTTTGGCTTGGTAAGTTTTGCCTTTGAAAAGATGAACTTATGGCCAGGAAAGTTACTGGCATTGTCTGTGTAACTATAGCATGGCCTCTGTTTGAAAAATACTTGAAAAATACTGAAGTTTGGAGTAAATTTTGGTATGTTTACTCAATGCTGATTACACTTTGCATGAGTAGATTTTTGCCATGACTTGCAGAAAAGGAAGTGATAGATGAAGACCGTAATATGTGTCTCTCCAAAATTGTTTCTGTGGTGACTCATTTGTGGGCTGTGTTGTATATGTCTGGTCTGGCTAAGGGAAAAAGCCAGCAGTAGTCTTAATTTAGAATTTTTAAATGGAAATTATATCTTGGACATTTACAGGGCTTTGCTCCTCTACCTTTTTGTTAGTTTGTTTTCCCTGCACACAATAGTAGAAAAAGAAGAGAACATATCTGTGCGAGCTGGAGTTACCTTGATAAACATGATAGCTATGGAAATACCTTCATTCTATTGAATCAACTGATAGAAATTTTCAGTTCCATATTTTCATGTTCTGCAAATCTGCGACTACCTGGAAAAGAAGGGTGTCATCTTTTTAAGTCATAATGTGTAAGTTGTTTTTCTTAACAAAGAAGAAAAGCTAATGTGATCACTGAACTGACAGTATAAATGTGTCCTGAATTCCAGCAAGTAATTCTATGAGTATTCTTTTGTGGGGATTTTTCCTTTTTCTTTTGTTGTGGGGAGGAAAAAGTCAACACAATGTTCCAATGTTCTGCAGGTGACCATATTTCCTTCCAAAAGAAAATCAGTCTGTGCATTAGCCTCCCTGCTGATTTCAGTTTGTGTGAGTCTAGTTTGTGTTGTCAAGTGAATTTTTTTCCTATTCTTGATCAAGTTCCAGTATGCCTTTTGAAACTCCTGCAAATCTATTGTGAGTGGTCATGTCAGCAAGTGGGGCTGTACAAACTCAAACTGGTTTTGCAGCAGCCCAGGGTCTTGGGTGTTGACTGCCTACCCGGTTCTCTTGTTATTCTCAACAGGTTCTTTGTTTTTTTGGGTTTTTTTTTTTTGTTTCCTGTTAGGAGTAAATATCAATATGACTACAGTCTGAGGAAGGGCTTCTGTGTTCCTCCCAAGAGCTTGCTGGTGCAGAGGAACAGTGCAAGGACAGCAGGGGCATTTTGAGCTATCATGGATGTCCCCACTGATTTGGCGCCATCGTCCATGATGTCCCGACCCGAAGTGATTGAGGTGAGTAGACCATGATGAAACTCTAGCAGGTGAACTGATTAAACTGCTTCCTTATTTCCTCATTGAATCCTAGCTTTTCCTCCTCTCTCATTTTGAGTCCTCTAGGGAATTCTCTGCAAATACTCTATTAATAAAGACACTAATCACTTATTAAGGACATTGCTGTGACACATGCCATTGTTGTGTTATATTACTATTTGTAGAAGAAAATATATGGCAAAATATGATCTTTATTGACTCCATGTAGGTGATCACTGCACTGAAGCTTGATTTTACTGTGTTTAGTAAATACAAAGTAGAGGTAATGTGGATAACACCAAAAGAAATTTCAGGTTCAGTGTTCTTATCAGCAAAGTTTTAAGTGAAAAAATGTAATAAAATTAATAACACATTTAGCATTACTAACACATTAACCTTGCTTTTATGAAACCACTGTGTGTTTCAGACTCATTTATAAAAATTATTTCTTCGCTTCATGAGCTGAATACCAAGTATTTGAGTATTCTGATAAAGTAAAAACTTCAAACAGAAATGGAGATGCTCATAACAGTCAAGATTTCATTTCAGAAAAGCATTTTCAAAGTCCTTCTGACTTCACAAAGACCCAAGCTCCTGTTACAACTTAAAACATTTAAGGATGTGTCTTTTACTGAAAAAGACACCACAGTAATGAAGATAGATATCAGAAAATTTGACATCCAATATTTATTTTGCTTATTTTTAGCTATTCTTGTTTGCTGCAGGCTCTTTGGCTTGAGAGACTATAGCTCTCAGCAATATGCACTGAAAAGTGCTGTATTTGAAAGATCCCTAGATTCTGTGAATTTAAGAAAAAACATGTACACTACTGGATGATGATGTGATATGAACTAAATCCAAAGTCTGCTTTTGAGAAACTTCCTAGCACTAGTTTTCTTCCTGTGTTTCAAATGAAGAAATACTGTATTTTTGTTGCTTTTTGAGTCTCCTCTCCGGGAGGGTTTTGTCTCTTTACAGCACAGCAGAGTACCTGGTAGGAGGTGAATGCTGCATACTTGTGTCCCAGGCTGCAAAGCTACTTACAGACTCCTCTCCCTTTCTGGGGAAAGGTTCCTGCAGGCCATCACCACACATTTGCACCCTTGTCTTTGTGGGTTGCCTCTTCAAAGCCTTATTTATGTAAGAGTGTTGTGGGTGGACCTTGGCTGAGCATCAGCTGCACATCAAGCTGCTCTGTCAATCCCCTTCCCAGTGGAACAGGAAAGAGAAAAATGATATGGAAAACAGCTTGAAGATTGAGATAAGGTAGTTTACTAAAGTGAAAAAAAAGTGAAAGTTTGTGTGTGTATAAGCAAAGGGAAAAATAAATTAATCTCTACTTGCCATTGGTAAGTGATGCTCAGCCACTTTCTGGGAAGCAGGGCTTCAGCATGTAGAGCAGCTGCTTGGAAGGCAAACAGTGTAAAATAACTAATGCCTCCCATTCCTCCTCCTGCCCTCCCTCAGCTTTTGTGTCTGAGCTGACATCACATGCCATGGAATATTGCTTTGGTCAGTTTGGCTCAGCTGGCCTGGTTGTGTCCCTCCCAGGATCTTGCCCACCTGCAGCCACCCTGATGGAGGGAGGAATGCTGGAGAGACGGTGCTGGTGCTGTGCCAGTGCTGTGCCAGTGCTGCTCAGCAACAGCCAAAACACTGCTGTGTCATCAGCACCTTTCCAACTATTGATGCAAAGTGTAGGGCTGTTATGGGGAAGTGAACTTCACCTCAGCTAGACCCAATATAATCTCCACCCCTTATTCCATACAATTTATGTGACACTCAGATCCCACATAATTAACGTATTTTCTGTCTGTTCCTTTGTATTTATTTCTCATGATGAGGGAAACCTCTTCTTACCCACACATACAACTTAAACTACATCCTTAAACCATCTCTCTACCAAACACACATTTTCATTAATTTCTGTCCCCTGCTCTTTCACAGATAGGTATTATTTTCCTGTTTCATGGGCTTCCTTCATCCTTCCAGATCTCCAGTCCATCAGGATGAGTGGTCAGGAAAAGTGATATACTTGATCATTGGACACCAACACCACCTTGGCCTGGGTTGTCACCACATGCTCCTCGCCCATCACAAAATTCATTCTTCATCAGTTCATGTCATTCCTGCTGCTTTACTTCCTGCAACATAGACTTTACACCACAGTACATTTTTCCTACAGGATTAAATCTCCTTGAGGCACACACCATCTCTGTCCATCCTTCTGCATTACCTACCAAGTCGCTACCCACCAAGTACATCTAGGTTTTTGGGCAAAGACAGTCCCACAAATGGGTTTGCCTTAGTGGGTGGAGAAAGCCACACTGAATTCCCCAGCCACTTCCCTGTGTCGTGCAGTGTGAAGGGATGTTGGTTGGATAGCACCAGGCCAGTCAGCATATCCCCTAGCGTTAACCACACAAATGGCTTCCGCTAAATTTGCATCCCAGTGCTTCCATAACCCATTATCTAATGCTCTTAACATGGTCTTCAGCAGTCCATTATACCTCTGAATCTTCCCAGAGGGTCATGCATGATAAGGGATGTTACATATTCACTCAGTGCTGTGTTTCTTTGCCCGAGACTTCCTAAGGTTATTTTGAAAATGGGTCCCATTTTCTGATTTGACTCCTTCTGGCACACCATGTCTCTATAAAATGGGTCTCTCAATACCTGAGGTGGTGTTCCAAGCAGAGGCAGTGGTTTACAGGGTATGTTTCCAGCTAGACAGTTACTGTCTCTACCATGGTGCTTGTGTAGCTCTTGCTTTGGTGTGTTTGTGGCAGTGGTCCAGTGTAGTCAATTTGCCAGCCCTCACTATATTGGAAACCCAGCCACCACCCTCTATTCCAAGGAGATTACACCCATGTAGTTTGCTTGATTGCAGCATTTTTCATATTTGTGTGTGTCTAAGGATTGTTGTTCAGGACAAATGCCTTCTCAAAAGGAGAATAAGAGCAGCTTAGTGTGAGAATGAGCAGAAGAAAGCTATCACTTGTAAAGGCCTTGATGATCAGCATGGTCACCTCTCTGTTGTGTTGAATAAATGCGCACATCCTAGGTCTGCAGGGAGTTTTTTGCTGAATAAATTCTGCCTGGACTTACATAAGTAGGCCAAAGACTTGAAATAAATAGATTATTCTGGTCATTTATTAGTAATCTAGAGGTCTCTCTCCACACTTAACTTTTAGAAACTGTGCTTCAATGGCAGTTGACTTGGGAGCCAAAAAGAAATGACAACAAGAAGCAAAGGAAAGACTGGTATCTCAGTGTAGGAGATTATTGTAGAAAAAATACCATTTTCTCATCCTCATGTTGTAGAAGTCGTCTCAAAATTGGTATCTGCACAAGAAGACTTAAATGCTTGCATGAATTCCCACAAATTTCACTAAATATTTATGGATATGACAGTTGATGTAAATCTTCAATCATATATAAAAAACAACATCTCCAGACAGTCTGCTGGGAACCATCTATATGTTTCTGAGAGTAAGGAAGACCGTTTTAACGCACAAGGACATAGTGAGATACTATGTAAAGAGACAGTTGTTAGATTAAATAGTGAATAAAGCACTTTACATACTTGGAGTGAATGGGCTTTTGCCTTTCATGCGTAGAATGAGTTTTTGGATACAGTTTAGAAAACAACATTGTTTCTAATATTTTCCCCCTATCCAGAGGACATTATTTTGCCTTTTGAAATTGAGGAGATGCCATGGTGTGCTGTAGAAGTAATTTAGAGACTGGTGTTTTAAGGAAGGATTTTTTTTTTAAACTTGGAAGTAACCTTGCATGCCTTTTGCATGAGCTAGATGGCATCTTAGTTGCAAAAAGAAGGTTTTTGCTACTTTATTTTAAATTTTCTTTTTTTTCTTTTTTAATCCCTATCTTTAAACTTTCCTTTGGCATTGCCAGCATAGTTGGCTTCCTTCTCATTTGGTCAATTTAGACTCAGAAGCAAGTGTTATCTATTTTATATACTTATATATGTATATGCATACATGTTTTTTATACATGACAGTAATAAATACTCCTCGGCTTATCATCAGTCCTTTAATTGCACAAGCTTATTTCCCACGGGAGAGAATCTCAGAGACCTCAGCAGAACCTTTCTTTAAACCAGGGCTCTTTCTGATAGGTTTTTGCTTGGACTTCAATCTTACAGCTGCTCATCATGACACCAAAATTGAGAAGTTCCTGTTAATTTAGTGACAAATGGTCTTTTTCGAAAATTTATCCTCCGAGTCAGGTAACAAAAGGCTCACATTTTGAAAAAGTTTTTGAAAGTCACTTCTGGGTACCACATGTGAAATTGCTAATACTGTCTTAAATATTCTTACAGTCAGTCTGTCAACATAGGACCTGCTTCTGGCGCATCTCTACAGCCTTCAATTGAAGCAACTCATTTGCTGCAGTCATGTTTATTCATACCTTCCTAACACACTAATTTATTCAAGTCTCCCCTCATATTTTCCAACCCCAGACACAAGAAGTGGTAAATAAGAGCACAGGCATCCTGGTCATGTGTAAAGGTGAAGGATAAGTAAAGTTTCAATGTAGTTTACCTGTCCATGGCTGTGATCTGAAATAGAAAATAGTTAGGGGACAGCATTCACAAAGTGTCAAGGAAGTTAATGCAACAAAAAACTTCCCAAATATGCTTTGAGCTTTTTGCCACGGAATTTCATTGTAAGGCAGAAAAGATCTCAAATTAATCATAATAAGCCACAATCTAGTGATTTCTGATTAGCTAGGCTGTTCTGGTCTTAAAGAGAGAGAAATAAAATGTAACAGAACTTTTTGATTTTTAATTTGGAGGTATTTTGTATACATGTTATGACTTCATACCTCAAATATGGATAAGTAAAATGATCTCACAGAAACCTGACTAGTCTGATAATACATTAAACAGAGTTAAATAATGTAAGAAGCATTTAGCATCCTGGAGGGCTTTGCTGTTTGCAGAAAAAAAGAAACAACACAAGTGGTGGCCCATACTGAAGAAAGTATTCTCTGAAGTGATTAGTGTTTTCTCTCTTTGTGAATGGCATGAGATGAATTCTGCAGTAAAAGCTTTGAAGAAGTAATGATTTGAGCTCCAATTACTTAATGAACCAGGGACTTCCAGCAGTGCCACAGAAATGCTTAAAACAAGAAAACAACAAAAATTCATCATTCTCTCTTTGCTTTTGCCAGCAGTGGATCCTACCAGCCAAATACTAGAAGCAAATGAATATGTTTAAATAACTGCCTTGCAGCTGTTCCAAACAGAAATCCAGAGCAGTTTCCATTAGAATGGCCTTTCATGGCCTGAGCCAAAAACCACTTCTCCCACTCTGTGCCCTTGAATACATCTCTATATTCTCCTCATTTTGTTTGGGGTGGAAGAGATTTAAACTATCATTGCCACAGAATGCTTATCCTTCTCATAATATGCTTGAGAACAGGCTGTTGTGGGCTGGCAGAGCTGTTGTCATCCCTTTCCACAACAAAGCGCAACAAAATTTGCATTTGCGAATTTGCGATTTGGTGCCCAAGTTTCTGCAGTCAACAAGTGTGTGGGTTTTTTTACCACCCCCCACC
>VXBU01017871.1:351614-363283 GCA_013400315.1 Bombycilla garrulus | reverse complement strand
TCCCAATTTTGTACATTTTTGTTTTCAACAAGAAGGTTAGGTTAGCTGTAGCACTTCCTGCAGAGTAACTGGAGCTGTCCAAAACATATGGTTTACTTTGTATGTTTTAATGGAAAGAAATTACCATCTTTTAGTATTACTGATCTATTCCTTGATCGAGCTTTTTACCTGCATTGCCAAAACTGGTCCTGTTTTTGTAGAAATTCAAGTTTAATTGATAGAGTTCCAGAGTGATAAAAGCAGAGATTAAAAGAGAGGACTTATAGAAAGATACTTTTTTGACATGTGTTTCTTGGTTTGGGTTTGTTTGTTTTTTTAAATTACTATTTTTACATCTTTATTTTTTACCCATGCTAAACAAGGAACCAGGATGTTATTCAGAGGGGTTTCTTTTCTTAAGGTTTGCCTTTTGGAATAAACACCTTGAGTAATTGAATGGAACTGAGAAAGGAAACTCATTAGGCATTTTCTTATAAGCCAACAGTTTTATCAAAAATTTCCACATTTTGGTGGAATGTGGACTTGTTTGTTGCCCCCATAGCTGTTCTCAGCAGAGTACTCTGCAAAGAAAATTAGTCATGAGCTCTCTGACATAGCCATGACAATATTTAATACAGGAAATAAAGTTGGATGCTTTTAATACTAGTTAAGCCAAATATTACTTTCCTGATTTCTTGGCTCACTCCTATTTCAAACTGGAATAAGTCAGTTCTGGAGAGTTACATTAAAAAAGCATTGTGTATTTCAAACCATTTCTAGAAATGTGGCTGGTGCTCATAGAAATGCCATGTCATGCTTCCTTTATTGTTCATAAAAGCACTCTGTATGGACATATATCATTCCTGGTAATTCACGGTCTCAGAGCATACTGGCAACCTTTATTTAGGGTGTTCTTCCCATGTTATAAGACAGGACAAGAAGGAATACCCATGACGGAAAACAGAATGAGTTAAAGCCTCCTCAGAAATGTAAAGCACATTTCTCCTCTTTGAAGAACTATTCTTCCGCTACAGTCAAACAACAGCTTTGTACACTGATAACATAAATAAGGTGTCTAGCAGAATTATTTTTTCCTAATTATGAATTGCATGCCTTTTCCTTTAACTGAATCTCTCAGCAGGTCTGCTTGGCCAGAAGCTCATTTTCTATGCAATTTACAGCTACATCAGAAATCATACTGGCTCTCAGAGCAGATGGAACCATTTCTAGTTGTTTCTAATCTGGTTGCTGTTCCTAGATTCCTCAGAGCAATTGTTTGTGAGTTGTGGAATGCCATTTGGTCTGAAAAAATAAATTTGTTCCTAAGAGTGTTCCTTTCCTGTCCCTCTCCCCACTCTTTGTGTATCTCATCCATGAAGGCAATCATATGTTTTCAGTTCTGATGTCATTCTGTTTTTTTTCTCTCTCTCTTTTTTTTTTTTTTTCCCTCCCCTCTTCTTTCAGTCCACAGCCATGAGTGAACCACAGTGCTACTACAATGAAACCATTGCCTTCTTTTATAACCGAAGTGGAAAATATCTAGCCACTGAATGGAACACTGTCAGCAAGCTTGTAATGGGACTGGGGATTACCGTCTGCATCTTCATAATGCTGGCCAACCTCTTGGTTATGGTGGCTATTTATGTCAATCGCCGATTCCACTTTCCTATTTATTACTTAATGGCCAACTTAGCTGCTGCAGACTTTTTTGCAGGGCTGGCCTACTTTTACTTAATGTTCAACACAGGACCCAACACTAGAAGACTTACTGTAAGCACCTGGCTTCTCCGCCAGGGTCTCATTGATACCAGTCTGACAGCCTCTGTAGCCAATTTGTTGGCCATTGCTATTGAGCGGCACATTACAGTTTTCCGAATGCAGCTACATACTCGGATGAGCAACCGCCGAGTGGTTGTTGTGATTGTCGTTATCTGGACTATGGCCATTGTCATGGGTGCCATACCAAGTGTTGGATGGAACTGTATTTGTGATATCACTCACTGCTCCAACATGGCACCGCTCTATAGTGACTCCTACCTGGTCTTCTGGGCTATTTTCAACCTGGTCACTTTTGTGGTCATGGTGGTCCTATATGCTCACATCTTTGGGTACGTTCGCCAAAGGACTATGAGAATGTCCAGACACAGTTCTGGACCCCGCAGGAATCGGGACACCATGATGAGCCTCCTAAAGACTGTGGTCATTGTGCTTGGTAAGTGCTTACTTTGCCTACCCTGTTCTCCCTGCCCTGTTTCTTATCAGGTGATTTCATTAATGCATGGTCAGCTCCTGGGGGTAAGCAGAATTTGGAAGATGCTAGAAGAGGTGTAGACAATAAGAGCACCCAGAGTTCACTACTGAGACCACTGGAACTATCAAGCTTATTTATGGAAGTTGATGTAACATGGTCACTCAGCCCTATAACATGAAACTGGTGAAAATCCAGATGTAATATGGTGGTTTTTTGCAGCAAAGCATGTTTGAAATCTTTCATGGCAACCTATTATATGCAGTGTTTGTCCTTTTGCTTTGAAGATGCCAAATGGCTTCAAACTTAAAATAGTACAGGGAAAGCTCAGTATTCCACTGAAGTACCTGTTGTGTCCTTTTTGTCACCCAAAAAGGTGTTGTGTGTATTCATGCGAAATTCCAGTATATGGAAAACAGTGTGGGGCTACAGGCTATTCACAAAAAGATTGTTTGTTAAGCAGGACTGCATGTACTCAGTCATATAGTGTTTGGTAGATATCAGCACCTGACTGTTTGCTAATACAGTAAAGTAGTATGTGAGATGCTGGTGTTCTTCAGCACACTACTCAGGAGGTGCCTGAGCTTCAGAGCTTGGCATGAAGGAAATAGCACAACACACTTTGAATTCAGAAGGTTCTTGTCATTTTGTGAATAGTTTTACTTGGGTTTTGTTTGGACCTCCCAGTTTCCTTATGCAAAAGCACAGCCTAAACGTTGAGTACCATTCCCTGGTAATCATCTTTGCTGTTTGTTCTGTTCTTTATTGCTGCAGATGATAGTGAGCTGAAGGCAGCGAGATGGTGCAGGTTGTCTCCTTGTCCCAATATGTGTTCTCACCTCTTAGGTCTTCCAGTACAGTACATGGGTCTCTAGGTATCCCAGTACCCTGTTGAATCAGATGGCTGCCCTAATAGTCCATAAATGCAATTGTTATGCAGCCCACAAAGCCCAAAACTTAGCCCCAATTCTCTCCTTGATATTATGGTTCCCATAGGTTTGTCCTGTGACTTGAGCTTTCTGTCACAAATGTGGCAGAATGGTCGCAGAGATTCGGTGTGAGTCACTGTGTCAACTCACTTGTTAGTTTAAGAATTTACATGTTGTACTCTGACCCAGTGATTTGCTTTTTAACCAGAATGTGAATTGTGCACTTAACTAACCTGTTAAACCATTGATAAGATGTATTCCTCTATGTCCTGCTCTTCTCTTCAGGGAAAGAACGTCTATGAGTTTTTCAAGGGAGACTGTAGCAGCTGGTACAACCTCTCCTGACTTCCTGGTGGTTCAAAAATCTGTATCTTCCCATCTCCATGATTCTCATGGCAGATGGCAAGATGAGGTTGAGAATACATAGAAAATTCAGGTTTTGCAGTCCTCTTTTAGGAAATAGTTTTCTGTTTTCCTTCCTGAAGACCTTATTTTTCATACAGCAGGAGGTGAAAGACTGGCTCAGACATTAAAAAAAAATTTAAAAAAGGCTGAAGATTCCAAAATCAACAACCAAAAAAAAAAAGTAGGTGGGAAATAGTAGGCACTTCCACCAATGCAGTGTGGAGTTGTAGCAATAAACAGTCATTGAATAAATAGCAAATGTCAGCTAATCCCAAGCGTGTGTGGTACTAGACGTATGTGTATGCAGCAGGAAGGGTAGGTGTCCTTCCTTCTCCTGTGAGGAGAGGCAAGAGGGAAGACATACAGGCCACCCACTGTGGCCACAACAGCAGTGATGTGCAAAGAACATAAAGTGACCCTTTTATTTCCTAATAAGTTTATTTTTTTTCAGGTGTTGTTCTAGAAAGAGTGAAATAACTCCAGGGGCTATGGGGTATTAGCTAAACTGAAGGTGAGCTCCATTTAGCAGCAGATGTCGTTCAGTAATAACACTGTTTCTCCATTAAGGGGAGACTTTTCAGGACCGCAAGTGGCACATGTTGAAGCTTTTTTCAAAGTTCAGATGGAATCTTATTTCTTGTTACTGCTGGACTTCATTCAGTGTTTTGCACACACTGTCTTAAGCATCTCTTCTAATCCACATAAAGTAACACTGACAGAAAACAATAACTTATAATTTTATTAAATCTGTTCAAAGGAAACAAAGGCACTTGTAGGTGTGACACTCTTCATCTCTTGCAGCTCCCATCTTGGTATTATTTTGCAAAGAGTTTGGGTTTTGGTTAAGTTTGGTTTCTTTCCTAAGCAGTGTGGTTTCTAGAGGAAAGCCAGAGGAGGTAAGTCATAGGCCTGTTGTGTAAAGAAGCAGCAATGCTTTCACCTCCTTACCACCTGAGAGGCACAGTTGCAAGATAAAGATGGTTGGGAAACAGCTGTGAGTTTGTTGTGTAAATTCTTTTAATTTAATAAATAAATAATAGACTGAAGTGAAGAATTAGGCTTTGGGGTAAGCACAGAGACTTTTGGGAAGTTAAATATTTGTACATCAAGGTGTTACCAGACTGCTAGGTGCACTGTGAGAAATGTTCATTAGTTGCCATGAGCTGGGGAGTATCACCCCATATTGCTGAATTTGCACTTCAGGGGAGGGTTGTTGCTTGGTTCTAAAGAAGAAAAGCTAAGCATTACTTCAAAGCATTTTTGGGCAACAGATATCTCGGATATCAGGAGATATCTCTCAAGCAAACAGTGTGGTCAGCATGTTGATCAGGCAGGTGTGCTGGTGTTCTATCACTGTTTGCAGTCTACTGGTAAGTCTGGCTTAAATTTTCTTAAGCAGAAGATTTAATTTCAAGGGTTATACTTCCTGAGTGCCTTCTTGAAAAGGTAGTCCTGCAAGTTTATCTACTGGAGTTTTGGGAAGGGCAGAAAAGGTGAGTGTCATGGACCAATTTGCTGAATATCTATTTCATGTTATCTGGCTTTTTCTACATCAGTAAACCTCAAAAACATGAAGAAAAAGAACCCCTGCCTTTCTTAATGGTGCAGATCAGGGTAATAATACATTATTCAATACATTGATTTGAGGTAGAAACCAATTTTTTGGAGGAAGTGAAGATGGGAAAGAAAGAAGTTAATTTTGAATATCCCTCTTCCTCCTCTCCCACCCCACAGTTGAGTGGGGAAGGGAGCTGCTTTTTGTTGGTCTGCTTTACACAGGAGAAGACAATTCATTTTGGAGGAGAGGGAGGGTGCCCTAGGATTGAAAGGAAAACAGAACTGGGGCTCTGGGTAAACCTGTGAGAGTTGGCAGAGGGAAGCAAACCATTCCTCATCTTAGAATCTTCGTTAAAATGCTGCTCAGTCGTAAGTAACCCCATTGTGAACTGGGCAGCAGTGAACTGTTCATTTGACTTTTAAACTTCCATAAACGGGTGTCCTGAAGTTGTCCTGCTGGCTGTACTCCCAGGCAAAGCCATGCTGCTGCTGCAAGCAGAAGAGCATCTACTCCCCTGGCTGTATTCTCACTGTGCTTGGGGGGCAGGAGAGGGAGGGAATAACACAAGAGCTTCTTGTTTGATAGCCTCCTTGTGCCTTGCTGTCTTGCTCCAAGAGGAGAAGAGCTGCCCCAAAGGGGTGCAGTCCTCCAGTGATGCTGTCAGCTTGTGCGGGGAGGGTGCCAGCTGACTCTAACAAGAGGGTGATTGTGTGTGTAGGGCTATGGCTGCTTGACACACTGACTGGAGCGGTCGGGATCTGGCACACTGCGTCATCCCACAGAGCGGGTGGGATGCTGAATCCTAGGAACAAGTCAAAAGCAGAGAACAGATTTTTTTTTTTTCATGCCCTCTTGTTTTTTTTCCTTCAGTAAAATAGTTTAAACAGAAGGAAGTGATTTCATAGCTGAGCCCTTTTTTCTTTTAACAAGGCTGCTTTTGAAATCTTTCAAAAGTAACAAGGAACATAAAGCTCTTTCTCTAAACCATGTCTTTCCTTTGCATTGGAACTAAGGAGGACTGATCTGTGTACTGCACATAGCCATAAAACCATGTCTGGTTTGGCTTGCAGCTCAGTGACACTTTGCCTTTCACCACCACCATGTGTTCCCTTTAAATGAGCAATCAGGGAACAGGCAGAAACTGAGCAGATACATCAGCTGAAACTTGGCATCCTCTCTTCTGTTCTCCACTTTTTCTCATGTTACATTTAAAGCTAAACTGTTTTTCTGCTGGGGATCATAGTTAGGCTCTGAAAGCATTTGTCTGGGTCAGTTGTAGGTTTGACCCAAAAAGGGATGACAATATTTAATAGTTTTAAGAAGTAGTAAAAGCACCAAATTAGGGTTTCAGAGCCCAGGCCTGGGTGAACTAGCTCTGGTCTGGATTTCCTTGGCCTGGAATCAGTCATGAAAGGTAGGGTCTTTCAAGTATTTTCAGGCACATACCTGCATTTGTAGAGAAGTATTGGCTTAGAATGTTGCTGTTGGAAGGTTAGCCTGTATTTCTCCTGCCTAAATGCTGATAAAATAACCATCCTAATTTGTCACCTCTTTTTTTTACAGTGTGGGTAACTCTGCCATATACCTCCACATGCATCTTTGGGCATTCCTCTCTATTTAGAATTTAGACTGTGAGATTGTGACACTGAGGATTTATAACTGAATTCCAAATAAGCGCAATACTAACAACCCTTCTTATTTGTATTTTACTAATCCTGATGATTAGCCTTCTGTGTTGGGTGAGTTCTCAATGTTGTTTGGCCAAAGTTAGGCATGTCTGTTGAGCCAAGAACCACAGCTAGTCCCCAGGATATAGGGAGACCAAACAATTAATTCATAATTGTTTACCCTTTATGCGTCTGGGAAGTAAAAAGACACTTAGGCCTTTCCTGCCTGTAGAAACATCCACTTTGTTTGCAGGAATGTGGTTTACTCGGTAAGACTGGGAAACTAATGTGGGCACAGATAAAAAAGGTGAAACTTTGAGTTTGTATAAATTTTGATTTAAAGGAGTCTCACTGTGTTTGAAGACAATCCTTTACTTATAATAATGAAGAATAAATGTAAGAAAAACATCTGGAATTTCAGTATAAATATCTGTAAGGGTAGAACTGCTCAGCAACAGCTTTTTTCCTGTTCTCTCTGCTGCAGTTATGAATTGCATGAGACTCATTTTTGTACTTTTTTAGTTTTTCTTTCACATCTAGGTACCAAATGGGGCTGGAAAATAGCAAAAAACTGTTAATGCACATGAGCGTTCACATATGGTGTAGCTATACTGTTGAAGCAAATAAAGTGCATTTTGGGTAACTTTAACCTTTCCGAGTGGTTGTTTTGACATGCAGTCTGAATCTTCACTTCCTTTTTCTTCTCATGCAGTAAAAGCACTTGATTATCAGTAGAATATTAAAGACTATGAAATAATGCTACGACCTGACTTGGTCACATGTGGTGTCTTGACAGAGGCATGCCTTTATTTCCATATCCATCACACAGCATCAGGTAATTAACTGGAATGGTTTATCTTTGTTGGCCTTAAGGTTTAACCTGTATGGAATATATTTCATCAGTTACCAAGGCTGTAATCCTGGACTGAGATGAAGATGATCCTGTTTAGACAGAGCTTGGTTATAGTATCACTCAAACTTGAAAGGCCTTCCCTGCCCATGGAACTTTATTCCTGCAAGCCAAAGGAAGTATCAGTCCTCTTAGTACAATGCAGCTTATAAAATGCTCTTTTGGAGAAGCCCAGGTTTAACTCTGAGCCCAGTGACTGTAAGAAGACAACTTCACTTATTTACTTCCTCCTTGAGGATTCCTGCTGGGGTCAAGAGTGATGAGCTTTGCAGCAGCATTTTTCCTATGATGGCTGAAATTGAGGATGTTGTTTTAGCTTGAGGATGCCCTTCTACCAGGTAGCATTGACTTCACATAGAGAAGAGCAGCATTTATTCAGATATTCTTCCTTGTAATTATTGCATTTTCTATAGAGAGTTGGACCGGCAGTAACATCAGGCTGGAGTTCAGACAAGAGCAGTATTTTTTCACAGCTTCTTCTCTGGAAGTGGTGCACTGTGAAGCCATAAATACTGTGTTACCCTGTGGTCTGCACAGGAGGCGAGTTCAGAGTCACCAACCCTGCCTGACTCCTCCATCACAGAAATGTCACTTGTGTATTGATTTATTCCTGACAGAAAAACAGGGCAATAAACTCTGTAATTGGTGCAGGCAATACAAGTCTGAGCATCAATGACTTTCTGTTCTAGCACATAGGTTGCAGTTAGGTGCAGTCTCAGTGTTTTTAGATAAGTATATTTTAAATGTGCATAAACTGTGAATTTAACACTACAGTCTAGTAAAGTGGGAAATTGTTGCTGATGACTAGTCTAAATGGAGAGCTCATAGAGTTTAAAGGATAAAATCTTATTACATTGTATGGAGTGTGAAGGTTTATAATAAATGCTTTCAGAGATGCAGTATGACAGCAGTACTTTCAAGCTGTATCATTAAATATTTGCATGAAAGTGTGAAATCTTGATTTTACTTATTATTTATAGCACACCTTATCTACCCTACTGGATTTTGGATTACTTGGATTTCTCCCTCTTCTCCCTCATCTCCCTCAGCCTTAGTAGTAGTTCTGGTTGCTCCTCAAAAGCTTCCTTGCAGGAAAAAAACATGCCGTTTAGGGAGTCAGTGGTTTCCAGGCCTTGCCGTTTCCAAGTATCATATATTATGTATTATCTCTTTGGTTTTCTTGTTTTGTTGGTTTTTGTTTGTTTTTTTTTTTTTTTTTTATTTCCCCTGTGCATATTAATGACATTTTATAGTGACATTTTAGTATTGACTTAAGTAACAGTGTTCTTTTAGCTTGCCAGTAGATGGAGGGGAATGAAAGTCTTCATATTATTGCCTGTATTTTTCAGAAGGTTTCATTGTGAAATCATTCAGATTTAATAACAAGAACTTTAGCTTTTAGTTAGTGATTCATAACATGCATACTAATATTTTAGTGTTTGTAAATGTAGATGTCTGTATTATATTTTCTTGATAAATATGGCTTGATCACTCTATTAGATAGGTCTAGCACGCTTTTCTAATAGGAAGACAAATTTTCACAAAGAATTATTAAAAATCAGTTAGGTTTTCTTTTTCCAGTTGAAATAATGGAGGCATGAAAACTTTTCAAGGATCTGTGTACAATATGTACGTAATTACGCAGTGACTGTAGTGTGTTTTAAATTTAACACCCTTTGTAGGATGTTTCTTGATTGCTTTATATATTTCATGCTGCTAGTAAAAGCAGTACTATGTGTGCTCTGTCTCAAAATCTCAGTCACTGATCATTTTTATTGTCATTTATAGTCCTGCAAATGAATTCTGGTGGATCTTCTTGAATTTTTTCAAGTAGTCCTAAACCAAATCTCTTCCTGTTACTGGTTGGCTGGTGAAGATGCTGAAAGGAAAAATAACAAGGAAGCACAGCATCTGGAAATTACAGTGTGGTCCGTTTCGGTGATAAACTTCATAAGTAGCTTTCTTTTCCAGAACAAACCCATTCAAGCTCCACTTGATGAAGCAGAAGTTGATGCTTTGTATCCTGACAACTCTCTCTGAACTCAGAGTACGGCTGGATGTGTAGAAAGTTTCATTCTAAATGTTTTGCTTAATTTCTTCACTGATTCTCTCAGTTAATTTTATTTATTATTTTATTGAGTTAATTCTCTCAATTTTATTATCAGTTAAAGATGATACATCCCTGGAAACTATCTTTTCTCTAAAGTATTCGAGGTATCCCTATGGCATTCAATGCTTCACCCTGAGGAATCTGTTAAGAAGTTTTCTCCTTCTTTCCCCCTTCAGTTAAAAAAAAGAAATATTTCTTTTCATTCAGGATCCTTTGAAAATGCGCTTTGAGGACCTTCCATCATTTCCCAAGACAGGAATGTGGTTTCATTTTATTTATTCTTTAGAGGGAAAAATATCTCTAGCAAATACATTCCTTTAAGTATGATGAAAATGAGGCCTTGTTTAATAAAAGTCTTTCCCCTGACTTCAGTATAATTTATTACCTTTTCAGGGAAAAAATAAATTTAAAGGGCAGATGAAAGCTCTCTTCATTATTCCAGGAATGGCCAGAAAGGTGTAAAACTTAAGTAGTCTTGTACTTCACCTTTTGATTTAAAAAATATATAAACAAAAAAAATTAATTTTTGTTGCTTGCATAGGTTTTGTTCCTTTTCCAAGAAGCTTTGAAAAAATAATGGCAAAAGTAGGTATATTTCTCAACAGGCCCTGAGAATTGGTTTTTATTTTCCTTTAATTTAATAACAAGATTTGGAAATCACTCCTTGACCTTGAAAAATAAAATCCAGGATTTTCACTTGGATCCAGGTAAAACAACAAAATGCTGACTAAGGAGTTATATATACACTTACTGAAAATATACACCAAATCAAAATTAATTGATAACCTATCTTGCTCTGAGATCAGACTCCACTTAACACTGCTACATCCACGAGTGAGTATGCATCAACCTGGGTTTCTCCAAAACAACACAGATGGACATGTTTTGTGGGACATATGTTCTAAAACAGAGGCCTTAGTAAACTTTGCTGAATACACAGGGCAAAAATTGTTACCAAGAAGAAATTTTGAAAATCATCATGTACAAGAAGGCTTACTATAAAATGCCAGCACATGACCAAGTCCTACTGATCTCTCAAAATTTGAGAATTTTGAATTTTGTGGAAGAGAAGATGGGAACCCATCCTTTCTTTGGAAAAGGCAACAGTAGTGCTTTTACAAAATGGCTGCTCACAACATGACATTTTTGTCCTCTAAAAAGTGCATAGTTGCATGGAGAATTTGCTTCTAAATGTTTTGCTTATTTTGTTCACTGACATTCCAGATTATCTTTCTTGCCCCCTCAGCTAAAACTGATACACCCTTGGCAACTCTTTAAAGGAATGCATTTGCAGTCTTAAGGTACAGGGTAAGGTCCATGTCCAGCCACTAGCTTCTGTTTTTGCCTTTGTGATACCATTTGTGGTGTTTCAGCAAACACTTTCTCATGTTTCAGCAAACACCACTCAAGTGCTAAGTCAAATTTGCAGTTAGACCTCAGCTTCAGAAATTATGTGAGCAAAAATTCCAGCTGTTAACTTCTCTTATTGTAAAACTGCATTCAGTGGGGCACTGAACTATTGTTTGTTCCTACCAGTGGAAAGCACTGACAACAACAGACTTTTGTGCAAGAGAAGCAGTGGTGCTCCTTCTGCATTGCTTCATTGCACGTGAGCAGTGTAATTAAATGTTCTGGAATAATCCATGAAAACGGAAGAATAACAATTTTCAATATCAAATTGGTTTTGCCTTTATAGTTTCAATGAAACTATCCTCTTAACATCAAATCACAGAGTTACTGTTGATGGCAAAACTTGCTGAGACTTCTGAGGTAGAGCAGCCAGTCAGATAGCAGCCATGCTTCCATCCTTCTAGCCTTAGCATGATAAGAATGTTCCTTGAAAAGGCTTAGTTTCTGCCTTTT
>VXBU01017871.1:330663-351583 GCA_013400315.1 Bombycilla garrulus | reverse complement strand
TTTTTTAAAGTTAATGTACTTAGCATCTGAATCTGAAAGGAGAATATGATTCTGAATTCTTCTGGTGGCAGCCGAACAGTTTCCTTTTTGTGTTTCATGCTCATGGGCATGCTGTTACTAAGTGCACTGATGGACTACTTTTACTTTCTCTTTTTTTTCTTTCAAAGAGCTTTTTAGGTTTTTCTCTTCTCTTTTTTTTTCCCCCCACCCACCAGTACATCATAAGTTTCTCTCACGCACTTACACATTTGATGCCCTTCTTTAAAGCTGGAAGCAGCAATGGCAGAAGATCCCTATCCTTTATGTAGTTCTCATTTGGGGAAACTTTGTGTCACACTTCTACTTTCCTCAGCATAAGAAAATGTCTCTGAAGTTCATTTTCCTGTATTCATATGGAGAAATGCTGATAATATGTCCAAGTGTGCTGCTTGTGCAATGTAGCAGGTCCACTGTTGGACACATATCTTTTCCCATCAATGCCTACAGAACAGCAAGGGCTCAGAGCTTATATGGAAGGTCATGAGACTTCAGAAGCTCTGACATAATTTGTAAATCTGAGGTATTTAATTTCCATGCTCTTGCTGTGTTGTCCATCAGTCTGCACTATTTAGTGTCATACTGGAGCAAACGGAATTGTGTAAGTGAAAATCCTTGATTTCCAAACCCACCAGCAAGCAGGAGGAATTTGAACAGGAATGAGTGCTTTGCAGTTCGTGGATAGGGTGATCTTAAGTTTTGCAACTGGGAAAGTGAGGACTTGGTCTGTAAATTGCCCCAGACATATCTGCCATGGGGATGGTCATCTGCTGCTGTTAGGAGAGTAGCCTCTTGTGTGTTGCAGAGGTTAATTCCTTGATGTTGGTGTTAAAAACCCATGAGGTTACTGTAAATAACAAAGGTTGAGACATGTTTGAGAGGAGAGAAAAAGTAATTCTGTTGCATTTTTTTGTGTTTGAGTAAGAGCTATATCTGCCTGCGTCTTTCTGTTTTAATAAAGTACTTGGTATCTGATTACAAGTTTGTTAATATAACCATAGATATGCGAGAACACTTAGGATTTTTGAAATATATTCATTCATGAAAAAAGTCATCTCCTGAAGAAAAGGAAAAGGATTTAGCTGTTAAAAGGAGGAAAAGCTGCCAAGCTCCCCTGGATTCAGTACCTTCCTTCTTCTAAAAGCAGTTTTGAGCAAGCTGTTTCACATCTTCTGGTATTGATATAACCTTAGAAAGAACTTGTTCTGACATATGGCATTGATAATTCTCATCTTCCCTTGTTTTAAGGTGCTCATTTTTTACTTTTTTAGAGAACTACAAGGAGTAATTTAGAAATTAATTTTCTAAGAAAAGCTCAGTATATAGAGGGTAAAAAAAATTTTTTTTAAAACCTATTTTGTTCTTGTAGAATGGTTCCCACTTTCTCTGTTTAAACAGACTAAAATTGAAAACTGGATAGTTGCCATGTTGCAGGACATAACTCTAAGGGCGCTGGATGCCCAAGGATCATCGCTTGTGGCCTGCTTGCTACCCTGTTCTCAGGCTCATGAACACACTTGGCCTTCCAGTTGCATTCTGTATTTACCCTCCTTCAACCAGGAGAGAGTAATATCAGAGTATGTTGTAGCTTAACTTCTTTCCTATTGTTGTGACACACACACACACACACACACACACACACACACGCACACGCAAAAGAAGAAAAGGTAGAGTGAATGCATATTGGTTAATGGACTGTAATGCCCCTGCAGACCATGGGGACTGAAAATGGTCCTTCACGGAGGATGATCTGCATCTGATCCTCGCCTATTTAGCTAGAGTTCTGAACAAAATCAGTTGTGTGGGTTTCTGTCTTTACAGCAGAAAGGCTTGGCTTGGTTCACTCTATGAGGAGGAGGGATCAATTTAAGTAAACAAATGAAGCAAAGTACTTAGCTTGAAATAAGTAATGTAGCATTCTTTAGATGAACTTTCAGCCAATTCACCCATCAATTACCTGAGTGCTGCACTCACCACATGCAATCGTGTTATAAAGCAGAAGGCTTTGAGGTACTGGCCTTGCCCCAGCAAGTAGGCTGAGAGGTGTGGATAAAGGCATATGCACTCTAGAAATAGGACCTTTTAAGCACATTCCAGAGAACACAGTATTGACTGATGCTGTTTCCCATGAGATTTTCCTTTTATTTAATTTTTTTTTTTATTCTTCACCCTCCTGCCTTTCATTTCCCTCTGTTCCCATCTCTCCACTCTCTTTATTTATAACTTTCATCGTGTGGCCTTGTCTCTGTTCGGCTGGCAGACAGAAGCAGCACCTCTGACAGCCAGACTAACTGCCGGGATAATTTGTGGGAGCCTGAGCTCTCAAAGGATGTTCTGGGGTCTTCACAGTAGAGACCACCCTGTGCTGGAGCACTGGTGGCCCTATATCACATGCTTCTGAGCTGGATTGGGCTGCCAGACTGTCCCTGGTATGGCATAGAAAAGCAATTCCAGGCCTATTTACAGAAAACAAAATGTAGCCACCTTCCTGCAAACCACTGTGATAGGCATAAATATCCAGTGTATAGAGATTTACTCTTAGAAAGAAGAGCAAATTTATTTTTCCTGAATTATTGGAACAAGGTTGGGAAACAGCAGGCCCATCTGTTCCATTTTTACCCTGCCACTATTTTGGCCTCTGATTGATTTATTTCTCTGATTGAAGGAGAGAAGTACCTCAGCAGGAGGAATATGGAGTACTTTGCCTGCTGGGTAGGTAGCCGTTTACTTCCCAGCTTCCCTGACTGTGCTGACCCAAGAAATGGGGATGCCAGGATGCTGCTGTCTTTGGCCACTGGCCAGGCACAGGTCAATTTACTATTGCTGCTGAGATTTTGGGTGTCTAGGGGTTGGGTTTCTTTCATTGGGTAGCTCCCTCTGCACGTACCAGAGCTCACAGAAACCAGCCAGGGCTGAGACACATCCTCTGGTTAAAGATGCAGAGGACACATGACTTTCCTAGGCTATAACTTCTCAGTGCTCTGGGAAACTCAACATCAAAAAATACTTTTTGAAATTTTATTTATTTTATTGTATTTTATTCTATTTTAGAGTTGTCTTGTATTTCCAGTTCCTAAGTCCAGGACTTAATTGATCATCAGTAATTGTATAAGTAGATAGCACAGAAATAATGGCCAGCTAAGGGTTGATCCATAAGGAAATAGCCACTATTTGAGTATTTATCATTGGAAGGGATGTACAGCCGCAGATGCAGCATTTTTCTAGGATACAGTGCATACAACAGTGCCTCAAATTTCAAAAGCTCCTGCATTTAAAATTACTTGAGAGAGCTGGCCGAAGCACAACTTCTGCATTTGTCTGAATAAACACAAGGACTTCTCTGCAAGTATTGTTGAAATCTTAGCAGAGACACGAAGCAGATTTCAAACCTGGCCTTGACCTTGAAAAAAAGTGATGAAATATAATAAAACCTTGCCCACGAAGCATTCATAAGCTTTGTACTTTATGTACTTCACTTTAAAACAATTCATCTTTCTCCCCAAAGTTTGCAGAGTGGTCTCCTGCATCCGCAGGCCATCAAGAATTAGCTTTGACTCCTATAGTACAGGGAATCTTGCAAGGTGTCTCTTATGGGACGTCTTCACGGCATATTGTGCTGTTGAGTGCAGACTTCCCCTGAAATAACAAAGGAAATATACTTGCCAGAGGCTTTTTGGAGAAGCTTGACTTCCTTTTCACTTGAAATTTAAGTTCACTGCCTCTCTTAGCTGCAGTTGCTTTCAAACAGAAGAGATAAACATCTAACAGATGCAAGCAGTTTCACTGAGCATCTCCTCAGATATATGTAAGAAAGCAGAAAGCACAACAAATAAAAATACCGGCCCAAGCAGAAAGCTGATGATACTGCTGTAAAGAGCTAAGTTAGATTGTGTTAGTACAGTGCACTGTAGTACCCTGATGGAATTGCCTAAATATCTGCATGTGTGCAATTTTGAAGGCAGCATTTTGCAGCAGTGTATTGTAGTGGACTTCTGTGTGTGCTGAAATCTGTGATAGTAAGAGATGTTTGTTGGCTCATCTTGAAACCATATCCTCCACTTCTGTGGCACAGATTGGCTGCTTTTGAAAGAACAAGAAAAGTCCACATACTTGGAAAACGGGTAATGTATTTTTCTGGTTTTTAAACACCTCTATTTCTCCTGCCTTGGAGAAATAAAACAAAAAGTGCTTGGAAACACCAAGCACATTGCCGGCTTTTTAAAGACCTTTAAAAAAGTTGTTAGGCTAGCAGTAGTTTGGAAACTTGATTAGCCAACATGAGTGGTATCAGTAAGAGAAACATCTGGAAATATTTAATGATTCAGTAGCTCAATTCATGTATGAATTGTCCTTTAATTTAGATGGAGGACTTGTGTTAGAATATTTTCACCCCTTTTGATTGAAGGGTGTGTATGCGTATTGCAGTTTGTGCTCTTGGTAAGAGGGTTTTCCAGGAGACCCCTTATTGCGGTGACACAGCTGTCCTCTCTGTTGCAGTGTCTTCTGGCTCCAGGACTTGCTTAGAGGTCTGAGCACTCAAGAGCTGATAAAGACACCTCTGTGATGCTGACACATGAAGAGTAAGGAAATGTAACAGGAAAATAAATGCCCTTGTGTTACAGCTGGTCCTCAGATATCAAAGGCGCTGGCGGTGGCTGCGCTTAGGTTCTGGGTCCTAGACAATTCCACACAAAGTAGCAGAAATACAAAGGCAACGCAGCGCTCTAAATCCAGACATGTTCAATAAGACGTACTCCTATTACAGACTCACAGGTAGGACAATACCACACGATACACTTTAGGCCTAGTTGTGCCCAGTGAACCCTCACAGCCAGGTACCAAATACTATCATTTCACGAGCAACAGAGATATGGGCTCTTCTTGAATTGCTCGTGATCAATATACTCTGTGAAAGCATGCATGAATACTTAAAATACAAATAATATAGATGACAAAAAGTGCATTAAGTTGCAAGATAAATATATGTGCTAAAAGTGTGATGACACAAGCTAGCTTTCTGAATTTCCTGTAGTATAACACTTAGTGTAGATAAGTCTGACCCAATTGGTGATCCTGTGAAATCAATAAATTTGCAGTAGGTCAGTCTGTTCATAGTGACATATTCTCATGCTCATAGATAATTAATGAGCATGATTACGAAATCAGGGCTTGGATGGCAATGCAGCAGCAAGAACATCAATGCCAGTGAAATACTTGTGGTGTGACTGGATGCCTAAGGAAACTGAACTTTCATTATTTTGAAGGGCAAATAAGTGGGCTCATCCCTTTTTGCTTGCCTTTCCTAGAAGATACCAGGGACAGAGAAATCTCTGCTCTTTTACTCCCCTTGTAATTTGCAGAACAGTTAGAGCCCAGCAGATAGAAAGCTTGCAGTGGTGGTTGGTTTAGCACCTTATTAAAGGCACAGCTGTGATCAATCTCCAGGCTATAAAATTTAAGAGAAGGAGCTAGAAGCATGGGCTTTTCCTACAGCACTGACATGGCCCTTCTGCCTTGCATTTGTCCCTCATTTCATTACCCTGATTTTGGTATGGCCACTGCTCTGAGCTCTGTAGAAGAATGAGGAGAAGCCAGCAAATATCACCAGGAACTTCAAATGAAGTCCAGCAAAAGCTGATCTAAGTTTGCGTTGGGGCTTTTTCTTCATGTATCTTCCCTACACACTGCTGCTGTGTTGGAGTTTATCTCAGTGTGGACTGAATATTCCATTATTAAAACATTTTAAAAGAAAATACAGTAATTTCTGAGTAATGCCATTGCTGAGTAGTTAGGAGAGTTTTAATCTTTTCTGTAAAAGGAAAAAAGCTTTGTATTCTGTTTAGAACAGCAGAGGTACTTCTTAGAAGCAATTAATTTGCTGAGTAGAAGGATTTTGCAAGGAATTTTATTACTATGTACTAATTACTTGTTTATGTCTTTTTTCAAAACCCAAAAATTCCTCAGTGAAGGCCCTTTTTGCCTGGAAGGTCTCATTTTATCTCATGCAGTTTCCTGTTTGCTTTAGGTGCAAGCCTACAAATATNTCAGTGGAAGTGCTTTAATTAGTTAACATTACAATAAAGCATATTTGCTGTGTCCCCAGGTTGTACCTCTTGGGCATGTGCTGGTAATATTGAGCAGTGCTGATGGGCACAGCCTTTCACCTTGCTGTGGTACATTTTTTTTTAACATGAAGCAATACAAAAGCTGGGAGCAGAGGTTTGAGGAGATGTCTCATTTTTGATCCTCTCAGCCCTTTTTCACCCCTTCTCCCAGTCTGTCAATTTACTGCCTCCTCAGCCCCATAGGTGAGCTGCAGACATGTGCAGCTGCTGAATGTAATGCAAGTGGAAATTGTCTTTGTGGTTTGGTAGCAGTATTGATCCTTTGGTTCCTCTTCCACCAGGCAACAACAACTGACGTTGTGCTAGTCTGGTTTCCTATTTCACAATCCTACATCCACTGCATTGTTTAAAAAGGACACAATACAGTAGATGGCCTAGGCATATTAAGAGGACTGATAACTTTGCCAAAACTTCTTGTGGGTTTCCACAGAATGTGGAGGAGTCTTTTGTTTTCCCTTCAGAGGCTAGCTTTCAATGCAGCTGCAGCAATTGCAACTGTCTGTTTTTGCAATTGCTTGTGGGATTTAGTGGAGTTATCGTTTCTTTGATGGCTGACTCCCTGCTTGCATACTGTCCCCTCCCTTGGAGCAGACATTGCAGCCCTGCACCTAGAGCCTGTTCACACGGAGAGGTCAGGGCAGCATGTTCCACAGACATGCCTGATGATGGCACAGATCAGCCAGAGGGTATTAGAAAACTGTAAGGGCCATCAGATGAGACAGAACAAATTAGGTTTGCTTTCCAGAAGCCTCATCACTGTCTGCATGAAGTCTTGGACATTCCAAGTGTGAAACAAGTGCTTTCACAAGTATTTTCTGTCTCTGGCAGATATTGGTGTGATCTGCGTTGATGTCATTGTCTGTCACATCTGATGGAACTATTATTAGTGGTTATTTTTAAAAGTAGAGTTCTACCCTGCCGTACATAATGGTGATGTCCATTTTTAGCAGATCATCTTGGTCCACATCTCAAAGAATTGTTTAAACTGTCTTTCTTTTCTGTTTTGAAAAATTCTAGATTGTTTCATTTTCAGCTGGCAACGGTTTTACATTGGATGGCATATAAATCTCTTATTGCTTGAAGACTAAAATCCATGGCAAGCAGAGAGTGCTAAATGGGAAGAGTTTTCAAGCTCTTGCCCTGCAGAAGCAGCAGGTTCACTGCAGGTCCATGGGGAGCCCCTGTGTAAGCACAGCCATGCGATCTGCCCTGGCAGCAGCTTCTCTTCTCCATGTCACTGTGAGAAACAAGTTGGCATCGCCCTTAGGCTGAGGACAGGTGACAGAAGAGAATGATTACTGTTGTCTTTGACAGTCTCATTAGAGAGGCCAAGAGTTCAGTGGGAACTCATGCTCATGCCCAGCAGCAGAAAACCCAGGACAAAGCCAAGCGGCAGGCAAGACATGCTACAGAGAAAGTACCAGTGTTAACACCTCTATTTTCCTTGCATGGTAGATAGGGGCTGGATCGAAATGACCTTTATCTGACACTTCTCATGAACACCCCTGAAAGAGATGAAGGTGTCTGGGAGACAGCCCGTTTTTGGCATTGACAGTTATTTCAGTTTTCTGCTGCTATTCAATTGCTCTTTCATGAGAGGGTGGGAGTAAGGGAACTGAAAGCTAAAAGACTTAGCCCCTTTTTTTTTTTTTTTCAACTTCATCATTGTTGTTCTTTGTTATAGATAGCCAAAACTTACAGTCTTTTATAGGGACACTGGAGCAAACTGTCTGCCAGAGGTCAAAGAAGTCGCATCCTCAGAAATATGTAGATTGAGTAACTGCCAAAATAGCATGATAGTGTGCTTTTTTGTGGTTTCAGAGGCTATTTATATGGCACTCTCTAAGCCAACTTACCAAGGATGTGGTGCTAACACAGTCCAAGCACTATTCTTGAGTGCTTTTAGATGCCATACTTTTCTTAGTAGAGGTTAAATTTAGAACAGGAGAACAGACTGCCAAAGGTAGAAGACTGTTCCTGTAAGCCAATGGAAACACAAGCATCTGTTCTGTATGCTGAATGAAGTTCATTTATCTCCAGTAAATGCAGTTTGGGGAAACTTAGTTGTAGGGAGAAGGGAGAAGTCATAGGGAGAAGACACATCACTTGTCTAATCCAGGAGCAGTTTTAATGACTAATCCTCTAAGTGGATGAGACTGGGATGCCCTCAATTGTAGTCATAAGAGTGTAGCGACATTTCCAGGTTTGACACCAGTGTGTACTGTGAGAGAAAAACCTAGCTGAAGATGCACCTTTTTCCCCCCAATAATACATGATTTCGCAATTTGATTCTTGATGATATGACTGAGAGGCTAGATTTTATTAGAGTTCTCTTCTGTGTTTGCTGGAAAATTTTAAATAAATTAGATTCTACTGTGGTAAATTAAAAAAAAAAATTACAGAGAAGCTGCCCCTGGAATCCATCAGCAGCAGTGAAACATTTCCAGTCTTGTTCACTGAATTTCTCATTTGAAGTATGTGAAATACTGTTGTTACCACCCTGAAATTATATGCAGCAAGACAGCAAGCATATTAATGGGGAGTCCAGAGGAATCTGTGAAGGCCAAAAGGTAGCTGCATCCCTTTAAAGAATGTCTTATCTTTGCAGTGTGGGTATGATAACAAAACCTATATCTTCTGCCCTAGATACCAGTCTCATCTAGGTAATTTTTAACAGGTACATATAGAATTAAGTGACAAACCCTAGAATTTACCCTTTTGATAATGTGTAAGTATATACTTACCACAATCAACACATGTGCAGTTCTTCACTCAGTGCTTCTTCTGTGATGTGCAATACCACATCTGTCTGCTCCCCTCTGTTTTAGCTGTGCCATTTGTAGGTGCCTCCCTGATGGTCTGAGTAATGTCTAAATTACCTTAACACTGCTTGGGTGGTGAGATGTGCAGGCAACTCAGTATAGTGCCATTCATGTGCAGTCTGTCTAAGGCTGCTTCTGCTTTAAGGCAGTAGTTTGATTTGCTATATTCAGGCGAGGAGTAGAAAGGCTTTTCTAACTTGTCTATACTAACTAGTCCACAGACAGGCAGATTTTTCCAAGTGGATTTATCCTAGAGTGGCATTTCCTTATCCATAGGGGCTTACCCTGTTGCCCACTTCACTTTGGAGCTTGTGCTCTTAGTTTTCTCATAGAGGCACAGCTGTCAGCATGGATTCTGCTTCTTAAAACTGTTCTGTGTGACCGCCCTGAATGCAACTCCCTCAAAGGGTGTCTATCATAGCTTAACCAGATAGCTATAATCAAGAAAATGTTAGTATGGCTGTATAAATTAAAAGCACACAGTTTTATTGCAGTTAAGTTGGTGACACTTGGTAACACTTTCTCCTACTCAGAGGCTGGTATTAGCATGAGTGAAACAAGTTTTATTCCTATTAAGGAAACTGACAGAGGCTAATATTTTTCTTCTAATATTATCAGTTTAATCTTATGTAAGAATCAAGGCAGTACTCTACATATTAAATTGCACCCAGGCTTCATTTGGAATCTTGTGTTGCAACTGGAGCTTGTCCAGGCATAATACCAGTAACACTTAATGTCCTTAACAACAAAGGAAAATACAGTTAAACAATCTTACGTAGCAAACTTGTTTGATATCTGCTAAACATGCTGTATTGTTTGAGCAAAGCATTCTGATCATGTCTGGGAGAGTAGCAGAGTACCACAAAAGGTATATGGATTTCTGTAGGAAAAGTGGACAGAACAAGGCTTTTTCAACATGGCCATGAATTATTTTTCTGTGATTGGAAACTGCAGCTACTACAAAAGCAGCAAAACACCCAAGTGCCAAGCACACTAAATGTTACCTTTCAGAAGCAGGCAGAGGGTAGTCCAGTCTGCGAGCCTTGCTTGTAGGGTGCCAGCTGTCCTGTTCCTGACTCACATGACCTCTTGCAGTGAGCCTTCACTTCTGCAGAGGCATGTTCAGGCTCAGGAAACCTGGTGACCTGCAGCTGCCTCACATTCAGGACCTGAAAGCCTCTCAAAGACTCTTCAGACAGGGTCCTCTTGCTGTTCAGAGAGGTCTGTCCTCCACTTGAAGTCCCAACTCATTCCTATGAGCAATTAAGGTCTCTAAGGAGAATCCTAGCTGAGTCTGGACTAGGGGGTGAAAACAAGTTGCCAGTTTTTTGGATCCATTAGAGCAGATTCAGAAGAGGACAAAGATGATCAGAGGGCTGGCGCAGAGGCTGAGAGCATCGAGCTTGTTCAGCCTGAAGAAAAGGCTCTGTGAAGAACATATAGCAGCTCTCAGTACCAGAAAGGGGCCTTCAAGAGCACTGAAAAGGGACTTTTTAAAAGAACATAGAGTGATAGAACAAGTGCGAATGGCTTTAAATGGAAAAGGGGTAGATTAAGATTAGAAATTGGGAAGAAATTCTTTATTGTGCGGGTGATGAGGCACTGGAAAGGCTGCACAGAGAAGCTGTGGCTGTCCCATCACTGGAAGTGTTCAAGGACAGCACCCTGAGCAACCTGATGAAGTGGGTAGCATCCCTTCTCCTGGCAAGGGGTTAGAACTAGATGATGTTTAAGGTCCCTTCCAACCCAGTTCTTTCTAGGATTCCATGATTCTTGCTTCCAGTTTTCCCCAGACATCTCTTACCTGCTTTTCTTTGTCCTGTGACTCAGGGAGACCAATTCCAAGAGCCCCTTATCAGCTGGGCTTATGTGTTCATTTTCTGGCCAAGCTACCAGCACTGACTTGGGACTGTAGGAATATTTGTTTTCAAGTTAGAGCATAAAGGCTTGTCTAGAACACCCAAAAACTGAAAAAGACACCAAAATTTCCACTTAGTGTCAGGTTTTTTGGCAACAGAGAAACTCCATAAGGACTACTGTTTGTCTTTACACAAAGATAAATAATCAGATTGCTTTGGCAACAGCCAAGCTTTTATTCAGACATGAGCTTCACATATCTTTATGAATTTGGAAATCGGTCGGAATGCTGACCACTGGCATTTAATGACTTCCTGTTTTTGTCTAAAATGCTTTCTATAGATAAAAGCCTTAGTTTTTCCCTTTGCAGAGGGACAGTGCACCATCTCTCTCCTGCAGTTACTAGATCAGGAGCAAATTCCATTTTTCTTGTTTTGAGGGATTTAAATGGATACAGATAAATTGCGACAGGATTAAGCTTTTGCTTTTAATTTTGGAATGTGTTTTGCACATTCTTCTTTTCAAGTTGTTCTTTGAAACCATTACAAGTATGCTCTGAAATAGGACTACTCAAACACCTTTGGTTTGCAGATGTCAATTGAGAAACCATCCTGCTGTCCTCCATTTGCATTAGCGCTGGAGTTCTCCTTCAGAGACATCAGCTGTGGAAGACTTGAGGGTGGCTGGATCAGCTGGCCAAAAACCGGTACACTCATTTGCAAGACTACAAACATCAAGCAGGGAATTATATCAAGTGTTAACCTGGGCTAGAATTTGGCAAGCACCCATGAAATAAGCTGATCCATTCTGGTGGCTTCCTACTGCCCAGTTTCATTTTCTCTTCAGTTAGTTTTTTGTTATTGGTCATCCCCAGGCTTATCTGTCTGTTTGCCGTTTCCAACTTCCAAAGTTTTAGATGCTACAGGGATACAAAATTGCTCACAGACCGTGTAATATTGGAAACACCCACATCTGGTGCCAGGCTCTGTGGAAAGGCCACCTGGTGGTGTCCATGTGGGAAGACATACAGCAGATAGGATCTCCAGAAGGAAAGCCAGGAGTCCCAGTGTCAGCATACCCTGCTTCCAGCACACAGCAGTAAGCACTTGGGGCAATAAGCACAAAGTGCTGAAGAGAACGAGCTCACAAAGATTCCCACAGCCACAACTTGTGAGTCCGGCTGAGGGAAACCTGCTCTTCATCACCTCTAGTTTGGACTTGCAGAGTGAGGCAGGAAAAGATGATGAAAAAAGTGTTGGCCGACCCTGAGATAAGGGAAGGTATGATCGCTGTAGATGCAGCCCTACTGACCACAGGCATTTTGTACCTGAGTATCTCCATGCTCAGAGATAATAGTCATGCAGCTAGTGGTCCCAATGGAACTGTTTGCTAATTGTTGTTAGCTCCCTGTGAGACACCATGATGGGTCAGATGTTTCTTCAGCTGACCTTTTGTGTAGGAGGTATAGATGCCAAAGCGTGTCTGGTTTAAAAGACAGGCTTTGACCTAAAGATTTCGCCAAGATATTTGCATGTTTTTCAATGATAAATTGTCTGGGCAATGTGGTGATGTGAGTACTGGAAGAGAGCAGGTAGAGTAGAGGCCAGCTTGTAGCAAAGGAGTCTAGGTGCCAGCAGAGGTATCGCTGGTAGTTAAGATGGTGTGTCCCCTTAAAAAGAGTTTTTTACTTTATTTTTTCTGAAATGAAAAAAAGTGATGAGATGGATGAACAGACAAACGTGAAATATTAAATATTAAGGCTCAGAAAGAGGTGATGCTAACATACACAGGACTTCACTCTTTGGGATCAAGACTTGCTGCTCCTCCCAGCCCAGCCAGAGCACAGGCAGAGCCCCAAGGAAGCTTTTATGTTAAATCATTAACATGTTTTAAACCAGACAAATGTGTGAAGATGGGAACAAATGGGTTCCACAGAGAAGGGATGGTTTGTTGACAAAGATAGCCATACCTTAAACACCAAAAAAATTGTGTGGACCTTCAGAGGTGAAGACAGATGTTTGAAGCAGACACATTCTGAATTCCTGCTGAGAAGAGGAAACAAATTTTTGAGCAAGATGTGATTTCTCTGTTCCTACACAATCCAGCCATTATTTTGTCCAAAGTCTGGCCAAACTTGCTAGCTGAAATTCCCAGAACAAGATTCAGCAAGAAGTTGGATTGTGCCTGTGCAGGTAGATGTGGAAAAGGTAGGAAATCAGGGATCTGATGCAATAATAGCAGAACCAGTTTATTCTAAAATACCATTACAAATCATGGGTATAGTAGACTGAAAAAATCTCCCAAACCTGTCAGTTACAGAATTCATATGAAGTTAAGATATTTGATAAAACTGAGGATAGGGTTTTATCTATAACTTGCACATTTAGACCTGCTCAGCTCCTGGGAGACCAGAACACAGATCCCTAGGGATGGGGCATATATAGTGTTTGAAAGACAAGCTGGTGGCTTGTATCATCCAGCTCCTTTCATATGCTCTCTAATTGTGTATTCTCTCTTATGTACTCACATCCTCTTGCTTCAAATCATCTTAGAGAAGTATATGTAAGATAGTGTTGCATGAATATGAATGTACATTTTATTTACCTTTGTGTCGTTTCTCATTTTGTGTTTTACACTGCTACTCCTCTTTCTTTCTGGAGATATCTCCTGTTTCTTTCACACACAGCCCCATCAGATAAATGTTTGGCTTCAAACACAAAGGCACCCATAGTGTTGAAGTCTCCCAGAAGCTCATCAGAGAAGGCAGCATTTTACAATCAATTAAAAACTGCAGAAGGAGTGTGCTATGAATCTCTCACTATTTCAGAATTCATACAGCTTCCTTAAATAAAGACACCTTGAATAAATTAAACTGTTCTGATAGCATCTTTTTCAACATGGCCATTCTTACTCGTGCCCTGTAGGCAGCTCTCCCCCACCTGGGACTTTCCTTCACTGTCATCCTCCTCTAGTCTTTTGGAGTCTGTGGATGGAGAGGCAAGCCTTTCATATATGAGGTTCTTCAGAATTTGCCAAGTTTAACATACAGTTATTTTAAATTTATTAATCTGATCCAAATGTGGTAGTCACATTTTATTTCTTGGGTGGAAGCAAACATTACCCCTGTGTTAATTAATTCCACCAGATAATGCAAAAAACAACAACAGGGTTTTCATCCACCAAGAACTGTTAGCTGTATCATAATAGTGTTATGTCAAAATTGGGAGAAATTAGGTCAGACTAGAATTAGAAGAATCGCTCCTACACTCTGTATGTTTACAGCATGATAAAAGTTCTTCATGATCTTTGGCATCTATAATCATTCATCCATTTTAGATTTCATGCTGTCATGTTTGAGTCAGGGAAAAACAATACATAGCTGTAAATAAGCACTATTGCTTGCAGTACTTATCTCTGTTCACACAAGATATGCTCAGTGTGATGAGGAGGATTATTGATACAGTTTACAGATGGCTAAGACATGAATAAGAGCAGTTGTGTTGCAGCTGAGGAGCTTGCATCTCAGCTAGCATAGCAAGTGGCTTTCCTTGCTGAGGGTGGGATTATATCAGAATGCAGAAAATGCCGTGCACCTCTGCAGCCCTTTTTGGCTACAGTTTTGTTGATTAAAACAAATCATTCTCCCAGAGCATTGCTTTTAGCCTGCACCAAGTGCAGAAGGACTTCTCCTTGTTGGTAGCTGTGATAATAGTGATAGCAGTGATGTTCAATGTCCTTTCCTCTCTCAGTCACAGAGGAAGGGGGGATGCAGCTGCATGTCACAAGTGCTATTCTGAGGACAGGAGGGGATTCGGAGAGGACAGCGGGTGAACAAGAGTAGGAGGGCAACAGCAACAGATAGTAAATGTTCCTGCAGTTCAGCTGGAATGTATCTTTTTTGTCTTTGATATGCTAGTTCCTTATCCTATTCCTGTAGTCTTAAAAAAACTGCAAACAGAGGAAGGATTTCTTTTTTTCTTCTCTCACTCCCTGAAAGAGGCCCTTTCAATATTTTTCCTCTCTGCATAGACTGAGGAATTTGCAGGGTGAGTGTAAGCCCATGCCAGATATCAAGGTTAACACACAAGATGAATAGAAGAGAGCACATGAAAGGGACACAGTGCGGTTAAGGCAGAGAAGAAGGGTTTTTCAAAATAGGTGTGCATTGACAAGAGCTACATCCCTCTGGAGCCTCTGAACAACAGCAGTGTGTGACTTGGCAGAAGCAGAAGTGCTTCTTTTATTTTGCTCTTTTCAGTTAGAGGAAAACAAATGCTCGCAGAATAAACACAGACATAGGCTCTCCAAGGCAAAAGACAAAAAAGGAAAAAAAAAAAAAAGGGACAACAAAAAGTGCTGCTTAGGAAACACTTTGCCTGCTAACACAAGAATTTTCATGAGTAGCCATTGAGTCTGGTATCCTAGTAATGAGTGACTAGTTCATCAGTGTTTATTCTTGTGTAGCTTATTTCTTTTCTGATGCTGGTTTTTGGAGTTGTTTTCTCTTTTGTTCTTGTACTCACTGATATTAGTGTGATTTATCCTGGCTGGTTTCATATGCCTACTGTCTACAACAGTTTTTACTCTTTTGCAATCAAACCTTGCTGTGAGGCCTTGTCTCGTTTACCCAAGGGTTTCCAACATCCAGCTACCATGGAAACATAATCTGCATGGGTGTACCAGACAAGGGTTCAAGACAGATGTGATATAGTCACATCACGATCATTGGAAAGCCTCCGGTGGATTTCTGCCACAGCTCTGCAAGAAAGACAATGCACAAGGAGTTGGAGTTTCATTTCTCATTGGGATGAGAGGTATCATGAAGCAGCAGAAATTAGATTAGGTCATTAATGCTTTTTTGTAACTCTTATTTCCTGCCATCAATCATGCTTCTCAGTCCATAGGGACCCTTCAGTCTTTTAAGAAGATGTGCTGTTTCTCTGGTTCCCTCAAGCTTTCCTGTCTAATGGCTAGCCATTCACCCTCAGCCTGATGGGCATTTCTTCTTCACCCAGCCCTCTGTGTCCTCACCCTCAGGACAGACCTTGGCCATCCTCCACGGGAATGTTCCTTCTGCTGCAACTGAAGAGGTCATTTAGCTTCTTGCAGTGCCATTGCCTTTGAAGGGCTGCCAGGGCTCGAGGTAATATCCCCAGATGCTCTCTGTCCAGGCAACAGTGCTCTTCAGCCACCCAAGGACATAAAATCTTCACTTTTTTATCAAGTAGATTGGGCTCTCCTAGTGCCATGGTATGACTATGGCATATCCACAAAAGTTCAAGTCACTGAATGGGACAGACCTGCTTTGCATGTCATTGTAATTTAGGTTTTACCAAGTCTGTAAAAATGTTAAAACACAACTGGAAATTACTAACACTGTACTTTCAGACTGCTCTCAGTCCTGACTCTGGGCAGAAAAACATCAATATTTTGGTGTATGCTTAAGGCTTTCTAGTATATGGCAGCAGGAAGCTTTTGGATGTCACTGTTTTATTAAATGGGATATTTTTAGATTTTTTTTTCGTGGTGAAGTCAATTCACAACAGATTTCTGGGAGGGGAAGAATTTTATGTCACTTCCAGCTTACTTCAACAAATATTCTAAGAGGGAGGGGTGGGGGGAGGGGGGGGATTCAACCCTTCTTTTTCTTCCAGAAAAAGAGTGTTTAACAGATGAAGTTTCCTAAATCTGAAGTATTAACAGGCTGACATTTATGTTTCCCTGTGTACCTAACTCAAACACATCCTTGCCGTAAGTGATGCTTCTCAGTATTTTCCAGTTAACCAACACTGGAAATAAAAATTGAGCACACCTGAGGCATTTTTGTGTCACCATTTACAAGCACATAATGTTTGTAATAATAAGCTGCTAGAGCCTTTAGCATAAGGGGATGTTTTACTACTGAGCAGAAGGCTGACAGCTTGCATAATAGTTACTTCCTTCCAGACCTGGGTAGGAAGGCAACCTTTGTTTTTTTCATTTTTCAGTGTAGCTTGAGCTGCACAGAACAATTGGTTGATTGCTCAAACACAGTCCACTTTTTCTTGAGTGCAACCCATCAAGGCTCAGCACAAAGGTTATCAGACCTGTCTGAGATACTGAGGAGCATGGAGAGGCTCAGGAACTCCATCCGAGACAAGTGTTCAGTGCAGTGGGCTGCATGAGGATTTTTCTGGAGGACTTTGGGTCTTTCTCTGGAGCAAATTCCTATCTGCCTCACCACAGAGCTTCTTGTTGCTGTTTCTAACATCAAAAATTATACCAACAGAATGTTATGTTGTTCCTCAGCAACAGATTAAAAAAAAATGGAAAATTGGAAGCTTTCAATTGCAACTTTCAACAATACTATGAGAGCTTTCCCGCTAGGTCCATTGTTTCCACATTGGACTTTTCTGCTACAGGCCTGGTGAGGATGTTGTCATTGTCTTTTGTCCCTCACTGTAGATCCCATGACTTGCAGTGTTCCCATGTCTGATGTTCTCCCAAGGCAGCCTTTAGAGAAGAAAATACATGCTTAAGCTAGAACAAAGTCCACTGTTGCCTTACCAGCTACAGGCTGAACACAACATGCACGATTTCAACAGTGAATGGTTGAATTTGAATTATTGACTTGGCTTTTGTGAAAACCAGCTCAGCAGAGCTTTTCTGCACAGGGGGCAGGTTCTATCAGCATGGATAGTGCTGCAAATAAATATATGCAGTTTTCTACTCTTATGGCAACAGGTACAAGGAAGGGACAAAAGGCTGTAGTCCTTTGCATGGATTTCAAGCACTCTTTTCTAGGACTGCTGGAATCCAAGAGCTGCAGACAAAAGCTATGGAGTGGGTTCATATGTTTGATGCCACCTCAGTGTGGGGGAGTTTCATCCCCATGCTGTCAAGTTGCTGCCAGAGACTCTCACAGTGTCATTTGGTGAAAGGGCTCAATGCTTTGTACTGGCAGCTGGCAATTCATCACCCATCACTTCTCGCCAATTCATCAGTTCTTTCCATTGGCGAGCTTTGTTGGTCAGCAGAGCAATAGGCATTGAGTGGCACCATTAGTTTAAAGCAAACTCAGTTTAGGGGTGCTTTTTGGTGTGTAAAAAGTCTCTGCGTGTGGTTTCCTGGTTGATAACCAGTGTCTGTTACCTGGTGTATATTGCAGGCTTGCAGACCCCTTCAGAAAATCTTTTATTTTATCTAGGTGGGTTTGCTGTCCAAACAGAAAGGCATTTGCACAGCTTACAGCTGCTACTGCCCAAGCTGGAGATTTCTGGCACCTTCTTGGCAGGCATGGGTAAAAAAGGTCTGTATGCTGTGGGAACTGACTTAGCTGCTAGTCCTGCAAGAGACCACCACTGAAGAAAACACAGGACCAATATGTAAACAAATAAATACCTCAGTGACAGGAGAACCAATCTGAAAACAGCGCTCGCTGTGTAGTGCTGTGAAGCCCTTATTGTTGCAGCCTGTGCTAATGCTGCTCAGCGATGATAATACATGGGTTTTCACCTCAGTAAGGCAGCCTGGAAAATCTCAGGAGCCTTGTCTTTGTTCTGACATGATTGTGTGTAAGGGTTTCCCCAGCAGTGTTTTATATTTAAAGTCTCCCTAACCCTGCAAGGAGTTACAGTCTTCCTTTAATTCAGTACTCCCAATAAAGTACAAGGCATTTGATTTAATTTCTGCATTGAGCACTGAGTTTTTTTCTGAGCTTTGTTCTCCTCAGAGCTTTGGAAAGCAGAGAAAGGAGAGGGGAAGAATTTTAATCGGTGTAAGACTCTTTGGCTTTGACACTATTGAAGCCTGATGAGTCTCTGAATTTCGATTGAATAGAGCCCTAAGAAAAGAAGTAGATTTGTTGAAGGACGGCATTTCAGTGCACGAAGGATATGTGTTTAGGATTTTCCATTACATAATGGGGCTGAAATCACTTAACAAGACTCAGGCTTTCTTTTTCTTGAGAATTGATACCTGCACCACTCTTTCTATCACTGATGCTTCAGTCACAGCACTCACAGAAAGGTTTTCTTTGTTATTAGTTTGAGAAGTAAATTGCAATATTGTTTCTCCTGATCAAGAGATTGATTAGTCAGAGGTCTCTAGCTGAAGGGAAAAAATGTTCCTCATTATCAACTTTAAATGTAAATGTATTTGCCAAGTGGATGGTGGGGGGCTGGGCTGGAACTTGGGGGTGTGTCTTGGTCTTTTGATATGCTGCCCATAACTATTTACAGATCTTTGAAAGGCATCCCTCTCATCGGGTCAGTAAAAAGAGAGTGTGGGAACAATGCTCTTGAAAGAGAGAATTAACTATTGCTGCTTCTGTCTGAATGGTTCTTGTGGTGTTTTGATGATTAATGGTGCATTAGTATATTTGTGGACTTTGTGCTTTGTCTATTCTTTTTCTTTCTAGGTGCTTTCATAATCTGCTGGACCCCAGGATTAGTCTTGCTGCTCCTCGATGTTTGCTGTCCCCAGTGCAATGTCCTGGCCTATGAAAAATTCTTCCTGCTCCTGGCAGAGTTCAACTCTGCCATGAACCCCATCATCTACTCCTACCGGGACAAGGAAATGAGTGCGACGTTCAAGCAGATCCTCTGCTGCCAGCGCAGCGAGAGCACCAACGGCCCCACCGAAGGCTCGGATCGGTCGGCGTCCTCCCTCAACCACACCATCCTGGCTGGCGTCCACAGCAACGACCACTCTGTGGTGTGACACCACAGCCAGCCCTGTGGCCGACAGAGAGCAGCAGGCACGCTGTGGGGCGGGGCAGGTGCATGGCCCCAGGAAGGTAACCCTCTCACATTTTTTCAAACACTAATGGACTACAAGTGCATCTTTTCCAGGGGGCCTGACATACCAGCGCGGACTGCCCTGTCCACAGGATTGGTCATGCTGCAAAGCCTTTGATTTCTACTTTGAAAAAGTAGAACGTAGTTGCTTGCAGAAGAGGTCATCAACAGCCCATGGAAAACCTTGCGAAGACTTTGTTGGACTTTGCTGCATCTTGGTGCCAGTCTGAATCAACTCTGATTAATTAAGGTTATACCTGCTTCACTGCATTTACATGTAGCCATTTAGTATTTTTAAAAAGGGAGTAAAGGGGATAAAAATATGCCTATCATTTAATAGACATGTAATATGTATCACCATCAGCATGCTTGTGATGAACATTTTCTGTGCAGGGAGTAAAACTGTGCTCTAGTCTTTGTATCTTTAGCCACACTGTCCTAACTACAGTAAAAAGAAAAGTTTTTTTTTTTCTAACACAGACAACAGGAACATGAGGGGAACTGACTCTTCTTACCTTCATTACTGGTGTTAGAGAATGCATGTTCTGTGTGTATGCAGATTGTTTTAATTCTGAAAAAAAAAAAAAACCAAAAAAAAAACCTCTTTTTAAAGTCTGCCAGAAAGTAGAAAATCATAGACTGTATTCCAGTGTTTGTTTAGATTATGAAATAAACAGTACTTTAGTCACAATGTATATAAGGTTCTTCTTTGAAGTACAGTATGAAATTTGTAACATGTGAGGGGTACCAAGATTTTTATGGATAAGTTCTTAAAGCAGGACACATCCCTAAGGCTCTTAAAGAGCTACAGTCAGGTTGGTAGGTTGCAAAAATTTTATTTATAGCATATTCTTGGAATGCTTTTTTTGTTCAAGGCAAAAAGCATACAGATTTTTAATGCGGAAAAAAAAAGTGTGTTTTTATGGAACCTTTCTTGTAATTGAAAAGAAATCACCTCTGCATTTTTGCACTGAGAAGTATTTGCAGGGTACTGTTCAAATGATGCCTCCTTCATTTCCAGTGCAGTGGGCTACTAAGAACCAAGGCACAATTTTATTTTGTAAAGTCGACACTTTACCAGGTAGCCATCCATTGCAAATGGCTGGACCATATTACTGATAGTAGCCACACATGTACGCTGTTATAAATACCTAAGCTAACAAGTGTTTTTTTCGTATGAGACTATTTTGAAGAGAAATGCCACTCTCATGAATATCAGTTGCCAAGAATCACTGACAATAAACAAAACTCATTAACAGGGGTAAATGTGAGCAAACGTAGGATCTTGCTGATAAAAAACTTG
>VXBU01017871.1:243680-326206 GCA_013400315.1 Bombycilla garrulus | reverse complement strand
TTTTTTTTTTTTTATTTTGTGCATGGACAGGTTTGCCCTACACTGTGTCCCCAATTTTGATTTAATCGTAGAGGGTTAACTAAACCAAATCTGGTCGGCTTATGTATAGAAATGATCCACACAGACACCTGCATAGCCATAGGAAGAGGGCAGAAGTGAAATAAAATTATTCTTTCAGTGCTGTTTGAGTATAGCTCTTTAAGACTCTATTTTTCTGCAAAATCCTGTTTCATATTTTGAAGAAAAGAGGACTTATGTAAGGGGTTCATTAGCCCCCTGCCTTGTGTTAGAGAAGCCAATCACACAGTGATGGAAGCCAAGTGTCTGCTTCAGCAAAATAACAGAAAAAGAAGTTGGTGTTCATAATCGCTCTAAGAGTTATTAAGTACAAAAATAAAAATGAAAGGAGTTTGAGTTTTTTCATTTCCGCAGATCCTAGTAATTCATGACTAATGCCATGGTGCTGGGCTTTCCATAACATGGCATGTCTAATGTAAAGCAGCCCCATAGAGCTTGATTGCTGGATATAATGAGCAGAAAGCCAAAACACACAATTGCAAAATAAATCACGTCTCATGAAAATGCACTGCAATACCTCTGGGATTTTCTGCTTAAGCCCTGGATCACCATTTGCTGGGAAAACCAGACTGTTTATATGGCAATCTGTTAACATTTAATACACAACACGTGCAGCACTGCAGCTTGCAGCCTCAGCACAGAGTAGGAGACACACAGAGCAGGAGCTCTGAGAGCAGAGAGCCAGCACATTTGAGACCACAATGCCCAGAGCCTGCGGTGCACTTCTTGCATCACCTGAGCCAACACCTCACTTCCTGCTTTGTCCCTTTTTGTGCCCCTTCAGAACAGGTGTGTCTGGGTTGGTAGCATTGCCTCTCGTGAGCTGGACCCAGCAGAAGCAAGTGCAAGTCAGCCTCCTTCATGTCTGTCTAAAGCCTTTCTCCCCTTAACTGCTTGTGCTTCGCCTGGTTACAGGTCTGCTGCTCCCTCCTCTCATCCTCTTGCTGAACATTCTTGTCACCCCTCAGAGTCCTTCCAGTTTGTCATTTGTGTTGCTTTTCTCTGTGCCTCCTCCAGAAATCCTGAACCATCTTTGTGGTTAGCTTCAAGGTGACAACCAGGTGTTTTACACCACAGATACAGTTCCTTTGTAACTCCCTGGAGGAATTACAAAAAAGTGGACAGAGTTAAAGTCAGTAGGCAGTCTGTCACAAGCAGTGATCCTCAGGGCCCAGTTTTGGAACCAGTTTGGTTTAATATCTTTATCAATGATGTCTGAAGGGTGTCCATATTCCTGGAGATATTTAAAAGGTGTGTAGATGTGGCATTTAGGAGCATGGATAGCTGCTGTGCCTGTCTGTGATAGGTTAATGGTTACAGTCAATGGTCTTAAAGATCTTTTATAACCAAAACCATTCTAAGATTCTATGGGAAATAAATAGATAAAATATATAGAGAAAAAGGAAGGGAAAAATTGTGAGAAGGAAAGGGCAATGCAGAAGAGACTCCCCTACGTTCTGTGCAGAATTTGGTTTATAACCCTTTCAAAGGCTTTCTGGCAATTTCAGGAAAGAATTCAAGGCTGTGGCTATTGTTCAAGAGGAGAGAATAATGCCCCTTCCATGGCATTTCCTTTTTTTGTTTCTGATGAAAAACTTTGTTGCTTTAGGTGTATCTAATTTCTTAAAAGATCGAAAGGCCAATTGAAACAAGAAGAAGCCTTCCCATTTACCACCCACACTGAGCATAAAATTAAACTGTTTTTGTGTAAATGGTGTTTTATCATTCAAATGATTGAAGGATGCTTCAAGGATCACTGATATAGGTTGGCATTTTGCTATTTTTCTGCTTCTCTGAGGTTCATTATATCTGGATATTTTGCTGCTGATTCTGCCACAGATTTTTAAGTTTGTACATTCTTCTTGTCCTCAAGTGTCTCTTTGCAATCCTACATTTCAAAATATGTAAACACTCCTTAGTTCAAGGGAGTTACTCAAAAATGTGCCTGATTTGAGCTACTCCAGCTGCTACTGCCTTCCAAACCCCTCTCCTGTCTGATCACAGTGAGGTCTGATTTTGAGCCACAAATATATGCTAATAAGTGACAATTATTTTGTTCAGAAATTCTTGTGTCAGGGAAAATTTCAGTATCATATATATGTTGCTAATACAATGTTCTCCAGGCAAGCTGGCTGCCTCTATGGTGTTTCTTAAAGAGACTCATCAGGAAAACAGACTTTCCTGAGCTGGACTGGGTCAAGAGTTTAAAAAAGCAACTGACTTTTCTTTTATTTTTGAAACATCATTCCTACATTTTTGCATGAATCGGCTTAGAGGTGAGCTGTTGTTTAGTCTGCAGATCCTCTGTCCTTTTTCCTGCTGTTGAGACATATGCACGCTCCTGTTTGTGCTCCTGAAAAAGCCTGCATAATTTCTGTAAAGTGGAAACCTGTTTTTCAGTCCACATGTTTAAAAGCACAAGGCATCCACACCTGATCTACCAGAGGGAGTGCACAGGAGAGTAGGAACTTTAAGACCTTGACTGTCAGATCTCTTTTCTTGACAGCTAGACACATGTACAGTCTGGGTTTTGATGCCTCATTTGTTTTGAGAACACCAGACACATTTAATGACTTATTCTAAGGGTGCACATGAAACACAGTTGTGACACAGACAATGATTTTGCTTAGCCAAACTCCATGAAAACTTGCAGGATTGAAAAACTTTCACTTGAAGTATGTATTTTTTGATTTCTCTCTTTTACTTCTGTGCAGAAAACTGGAAGACAGTGGGCAGCATTACTTATTTTTTTTGTAAGCAGAAAATACCCTGAATCTAAGTAAGAGTTCCAAAATCCTGGGAAAACACAGAAAACAACACTAAAGGGAGAAACTACTTTTTTTTTTTCTTTTTTCTTTTTTTTTTTTTTTTAATATCAATCCGTAGATGACCACTTCCTTTTTCAAACAAACCATGTTAACCTAGATCACTGTGCTTGAAAACTGCTGCCAGCTTCTGAACCTGACCTGCACCCTGTGAGCTCAGGGGAGGGGGAGAAGTCAGGGAGGTTTTGTTCACCCTCCTGCCATGACTGCGTGGTGTAGAGGGCAGCAGGGACCAAAGAGGCTGTGGAGGGGGGATCACTTATCTCTCAGAGGTGTGAAGTCAGCTGAGGTGGGCAGCTGCGCCAAGGCAGCCCTGTCATGAGCAGCAGCCACAAGCGAGCCTCAGAGCGATGTTGCAAGAGGGACATGGCAAAATATGTTTGCAAGTAGTTATATGAAATGGAGACAAGCTGGACTACCCTCTTGTCTGCCTCTAGCACTTTATGAAGTGGTAGAAGCTCCATGGGGATACAGCAGAACACCACTAAATTGGGATTGAAGGAACTATATGGTTATAATGAACCCATAAAATGGATTGTAAGGATTCAAGACCTGTCCCGGAGAGCAAGAACACAAATTTTATCTGGGATGAGACTTGTTTTCAGGAGGTATCACAGTGCTCCACAGTGAACTCAGGATGGGATCCTCTGCACTGTCCTTAAGTCGTGTTTCATGACTATAACTCAGACAAAAAGGAACAGTCAAATAACATACATGGCTCTGAAAATATGAAAGAGTCCTTCCAAAGGTGTGTTAAAAATGGCAGCCTTCTGGCCCCTCTGCCTCTCCACTGAGGACTGAACAGAGGACAACTCTGGCTTGCATTGCCTGGCCCAAAGGCTGCACTGTGGCAACAGAACCCATCCCATAGCAGGTACTGCCAGTAGGATGCGTGTATCCTGCACACAGAAGCAGGGTGTGGGATTCTCTTTCTGTCTACTATTTGAATAGCATTTTAAAAGTTTCTTGCAGCAGAGTAACAGCCAAGATAGACATTTTATTCATTAGTGAGCACCAGACAGTGGTGAAAAAAAGATATCTAGGTCATCTGAGCAAAATTCATGTTCTTGCTTTTTCTACTCATGTTCTAATGAACAGTGGTATAAAAGGAAAGCTTTATAGCATTGTTGGATTTTCTTTCATAATGTCTGTGCTCTGTTCTTTTACTTGCAAGGCTAACATTTTCAAAGAGCATTTACACAGCTGAAGAAGCATCAAGTTTTATTAGAGTAATGTGGCTCTTAAAAAGTAAAAAACTTTTCTTCACAAGTAGAAAAGTTTTCTTCACAAGTGCCTTAAATATGCACAAAGGTGGCTGCATTCATTTTACATAGTTTGATTGAGATTGCTTGAGAGGAGACACAATTCAGCTTGTGTCAAGATATCTGTGTTAGTCTGCTATTGCTTGCGCCAGTCCAGGTTAATCTGGTTCAGAAACTAAAAGAAACTGCACTAGTAAAAGGCACCTTTGTTTCAGTGTCTTGCATTTCTACCTGAAGGTACAAGCATTGAAGGAAAAACATCACATCCAGTCCAACATGTGCCAGTGAAATTTTTTTGGTGTAAACCATGGACTCGTAAGTAGCTCAGACACTTTTGAAAATATTGTGTTTCATCCAAATAAAGTAAAAGAGCAGCCAATACTCAGAGTAAGGCTTTACGAGTAATGTTGCTTAAAGCAACCTCCCACATGCTTCACCTTCAGTGAGTAACTCCATGACTGAAATGCCTGGAGATGGTCCAAACAAAATAGTGTGTTTTCCATTAAGAGTGGAAAAAAAAATTACACAGCGTATAGATTTACAATGAAGCCATGTTGTTTGCAAGGAACTAGCAGTGACACACGTGATTTTAGTAAGAATCCCCCTAATTTCATTAGTTAGCACTGTGTGCAAGTCAAGCGTACAATGAAAAACAAAGCAGATCCAGTAATTCATCAAAGAATTGTCCATCAATAAAGCTCCTGAGCCTTTGCAATTCCACCACCAGTCTGGGTGGGCTTCTGCCTCCTCCTTCTCCTCCTTCTTCCTTAATCATGCCCAGCCCATTTGCAGCTGGATTTGCCCCCACAGTCAGCAGTGGAGTGTTGTGCTGAGGAGGGCTGTGGCTCTGGTCCAAGTGCTTGCTCCTCTCCTGGGGCTCAGGGCCAACGCACACCGTACGACGCAGCAGTCCAGACACTCTGCCACCTTGTGCCTTCCCTTCTGGTCTGACTCTAATCCAGAGACCAAGGACACAGTCAAATGCAAGGAATAATCAAAAAAAAGAGGAAATACTGCCAGATGAATAAAATACTCTGCCAAGAATCTGAACACAGAAATTATGCCTGGCTCTGCCACATGTTATATACAACTAGGCAATTAGCCCTCAGTATTTAAGTTTTCCATTTCAGTAAGGGGTATTACATTTATGCCCTCCGCTCCCTTTCCACCATGAGTTCTACAGTGTTTTTGCAGAACCCAGAGCAATAAATGAATGTGTTCATGGGAAAACATTCCCAACAGCAAATGAGGCCCTTTCTACATCTGGACTCAAGTCACTCTGTTAAACAACTCTGTCACCCAGTTGACTCACTGTCAACTTGGGCGTGAGCTGGTTGGTAATCTTTTTGCTTCATTCTTGGAGGAGAGTTTGGACAAGAAAGAGAGAATTACATAAGAGTACAGTTGGACATCAAAAAGTAGTAATGAAGGAAGAAAGCAAAATATATGTTCAGGGATTATAAACTAAAAGGAGAATTGTAGAAAAAAAAAATGAATGGATTAAATGTAAAGGTGAAAAACTCCTTGTGATTAAGCTTTGCTGAACCACAGACAGAAAACAAATGAGCTGCTAAGCTTAATTTTCTGAAGGCCTGGAAATGAGGAATCCATCAAAGGATCTGCTGAAAAGTAGGATGCTGAAATAGAGTCCATCAGGAAACGGCTATGTTTCCTGAAAACCTGGAAGTTAGTCAGCAGGTTTATCATTTAAACAAACCCAGACCCTTACAGCTGTAGAGGAGGGTTATGGAAATTCAGTGGGACCATGTAGGTCTGTGGAGTGGTGTAGAAGGGGAGCCTACAGTTATTGGGAGGAGAGAAATAAAGGAATGGGCTTTGCCTGAAAAACAGGGAGCAGAGACATTCAGCTCCAAAATATGACTAAAACACAGAGCAGCATTTGTTAGAGCAGACATACTTAACAAGAGATCCATTATGGAGGATCTTGGCTGCAGCCTACAGCATCAAACTCACTAGCAGGAGGGATGGCTGCTGGATGGGACCATGAATCCACAACACTCTGAAAAAACATGACCTGAATTTTCCCAAGTTTTCCTTCCTGGGGTTATGGTGCTTTCAGGCATGGTGATTTCTCAGGGGCAACCAAGAATTTTCATTCATAAATACTAAAATGAAATGGGGGAAAAAAGGCTCTGGTGACCATGTCAAACTGACTCTCTGTGTGCCAGCTGCAAGCTCACTGGGACTGATTTCCACACACTCTTTGTGGGATGGATGCCAAGCCATTCAGCTGTCAGCCCCCATTCCCTGTTGTGTTTAGTTCAGTTGGACTTGTTTCTTTCCTCGCCTTTGTGATGGCTGGAAACATGTTCCTTGCTTCCCGCACCAGAGCCAAGGCTATGGCCACAGCTATATTTTGCTGAAACAATCAAGGTGACACTCTACTGAATTTTGTTGTAACAATTAAATTCAGAAGGAAGGTAGTACAGTTGCTCAAAATAAGCCTCATGACAGAGTGTTTATGTCTCTCTGTAGAGACAGACCAACAGGAGAAAGGATTTTGCCCTGCAAGTGCAAACATGACTGAATTTGAATGAGGCATCAAAGACAGGCAAGGTTGGTGCTATTGGAAGAGATTTCCTTCTAGCACAACTGAAATTATGAAATTCTAATGGTTTCAGGGAACATGAAAGCCTTCAAGTTGGTTTGCATGATCACTGAGTTCAGAGGTCTGCTACCTTCTCCCAGGACACTCGAAGTGATTCAGTGAAGGTATAACTGACTTCAGGGACTTGCGGGTGGAAATATCCCTGCTGTGGAAGGAAGCAGGAATCTCACCAATGGTTCCAGGGGCTGAAGCTAGCACAGAGCTTCCCATATTGCCCAGCACTCAGCATCTCTATGGGATTTTCAGGATGCTCACAATGTCAGTACCCACTCAGTCCTTGGACATCTCCCTGGAAGCAGAGAAGAAGGCGCTACACCAGGGGTTTAACTGGAATGAACAATGCCAACCATTCATGTCTACTTTATAAGTGCTTGTCCACTAGGTCAAACAAATGCTCTTCAGGCAGGCCAGTGGCTCTTTTAAGGAAGAAAAATTTTATTCCTTTTTTATGAATTCTCGTCAAATTGGCTGAAATGTTCAATGCGCAGGTGGTATCTATTTCTGCAATAAGATCATTAATTTTTTTGCACAGTTTTGCAGATGGCATACCGTGGAAAAATCAATTGTCACAAGTTTCAATTCCTATTAAAACAGATCTTTAAGCTGTTTACAGAACCACAAGATATGAAATACAGGAAGTGGTGTTACTATCTCCCACACAGTTGTAGTCTTTTCTTGTTTCTCTGGAAATTCCAGATGATCCTATTGCAATCAGAAAATCAAATCCAGGTGTATGTCTCTAAGACCAAGATCAAAACCTGGGCACTGCCTTCTACACTTTTTTTAAGTAGGAGTTATACCCGTCTTTGTCATAATATCTGAAAACTCATGAAAATGAGAACAAAGGCCAAAGTCCATACCAGTACTCAGGACAAGGGTAAAGTTTCCTTTGAAAAGATCCTGGATTTCCTACTGTCCTAATCATTATCCTCATAATATTTTGGGGTTTATTTAAAGGTAAAGATGAAGTTTCTTTGTAGTTTAAAATAATACCAATGCAGTCACTGAGATTTCCAAAGAAATCCTAATAGATAATGCTATCTATTATTTTAGATATCAGTAGTGCTAATCTTGTCACAACCAGTGAGAATCTTAAACCAACAGTGCAAATGTGTTTCAGAGAAACATTTCTACCCTACTTCACAATACAAAACTGACACTACAAATTGTGGGCCATTCATAGCATATGTATTTTTGAGACTTTTCAGAGTCAGAAGTGATTGTCAAAAAACTGTGGCTCTGAAATCAGGCAGTGATAAACATCCAGTGGGCATAATGTCTGTTCCCTGGTGCATTATCCTCTTTGGGGAAGCAAGCATGCATTTGACGATTCAGTAACATGGTGGCACCCTTGGCAAGAGACAGAGGCAGTGTTGATATTATCAGAGGTAGGTTTCAGAGTAAGTGGAGCAACCTGCTTTTCCTGTAGTTGCTTTTATGTATTGTAGACATTTAAAACCTTGCGTTCATAGAATCTGACTATAGAAATGTATTTACTTTTCAGTTTTTCAAAGGAGTTTGTCTACCCATTGTTCTTCTAGAAATCTAAAAGAATACCTGAGGATAACACTAGTTACCATTTAGTTTGATATTCACTGTTTTTATCTGCTACATAGTCAGATAGCCACCTACAATAAATTTTGCCCTGCTATACAGTGATTTTTTTCGAGGTATTTATTTTTCAGCAAGTAAGTCGACATCCAAAAGTAAACAGAAAGGAAGGACAACCAGAAATACAGGTGCAGCATTTGCCATATAAGTTCCTTCTTCACCTCAGTTTGATAATGTGGTGGGCTGTTCTAAGGAGGCATTTCCAATGTTCATGCATCTGCTGAGGGGTGACTCACTCCCTCGTGAGAAAATCCTCACTGTGTTGTGATGCTTATTACAAACAGAGGTTGTGGAGTGGCATGCAGAGAGGAAAGCTTAGGGAATGTATAGGAGACTGGCTGAAGGATACTTTTGGCATGTGCTTTATTGGCCGAAAGGATGATTTTAAAAAACTGAGGAATGCTCCCAGCTTCAGGCATAAAGATGGGACATCTTTAGAAAATACCTAGAATTTCTGGTGTTCAAGAATTATTTGTGGGAGTTAGAAGGTTGGTACCAGTACATCACCAGCCCTTGCAAATCCCAGAATGTGCCTCTCCCATCTCCAGCTGCAGCAGAAGGGCTGAGGAGCCAGAGCTGCTCTGTAATTACTTGCTTCCAGAAAACTCTGAAGTAAAAAACAGCAAACTCTGACAGAGTAAACAGAAATAATGCAGTTGAATGAGAACAGGCTGCTGGAGATCTGTCCAGAAATTATCTGACAGACATGTCAGGAGCGCTGACTGCATTTCCTATTATTTTGTGAATGCGCACTCATAGTTGTTGTGGTAAGGAGAGAACTTAGCTGAATGATGACTCTAGGAAAGGGATGTCACAACATTCACAGTATAGAGAGGTGTTAACAGCAGGAAGGGAGAAATTTTGGGGAAAAGGAAGTGTGGGACCTATAAAGAGGAAATGGAAACCGAAAGCACGGTCTACATAGGTGGAGGGTTTTCTCTCTGATCCAGGCAGTGGTGTCATTACAAAGTAATTTGAGAACTACTACTTTGGATATTCCAATCCAATGCACACAGGTTTTACACAGGAAAATGTCTCTTTCATATAGTTGTTAAAAACAACTTCCTCGTGATTTCAGAGGTGTCTTTTTTCATAAGATTTGGCACTACCCTGTTTCTGAAATTGGTGCTAGAATGCCACTACAGGTGAGGAAGATAGCAAAACCAGTACAAAGAATTTGTTTGTTTAGAGTATCATACATCAACTACTATAGGTTAGAAATAGATTTTAACTCATATGCTGACACATGCCAAACACCAGCAGCCAGGAAATGCTTGTGAACCCAAGTGAAATCTGAGCCACCAGCAGACCTGAGAGCGTGAAAGACAGGCAGGCAGGCATTTGTCCAGAGGCACCTGAGAGGTAAAAAGAAACATTGATGTGGAAAGTCCATCAGTAAGTAGAAAATGTCACCATCTTATGCTGATAAGACCTTGTATGCCAGAGGGCCTCAAAGCACTTTAAAAAACCTGTGTATTGATGCCAGCTCCCCAGGATGACTGTGGACCTTGGGAAAAACAGATCAAACCTTGTTTGTTGGCACAGGAGGCTGTCTTAATCCGCAGCTGTTATCTCTCTGTGGTGAAATGGGAATATGGAAATCCAACAGCATACCTTAGCTCTGCATCCAGAACAGGCAGATTAATCATCTAGTCTGTCTTCTAAATTATCTTAAAGTGAATCAAAATATGTATTCCTAAAGAAACTGCACAAAGCACCATAGGCATGCAAGCTGTGCTGTGAAAGACTATCCCAGTACTTGGGGCTACTCATATTGACAAGTCTCTTCCTGCAACTGGAAAATATATATTTCAGCAATGTGATGGCCAAGGGATTAGTGGAAATTCTTGTGGGATGGATTCTTGCAAGAAAGGGTATTATTAAGTGATCTTTCTCCTATAAAAGTCTAGAGGTGCTCTGGAAAAATCTGTCTGTAATAACTCCAGGCTGCTAAAATTTAGTTTGACTACAGAAGCAAAGTGTCGTCTTATAAATAAAGGAGAATTCCTCATTTTCCACCAACTGGAGATGTCGATTGCTTCAGCTCTGTTGCCACATACCAGGACTCTTCCCTCTTCACCTCTCCATCTCTTCCTTTTTCTTTGACCATGCTTCTCATCCTCTGAGTGCCTCCTGACTCAGCAATGCTCTGCCAGTCAGTTCTACTCCCTGTTGATTACTTGCTTTGACCAGGGCTCCTTCAGGTTACTTTTCATTAGAAAATTTCTTCTCTTTCTGGGTCATACTATCTGGAAGAGCAGAACCTGAAGATGAACTCAATCTTTCTATCTTTCAGAACTTCCATTTAAGGTACACATCTCTCTGGTTTGAGCTCAGCTCTTAGTCTCGTGATAAAATCTCTCATCTATAGCTCAGGCTGTCCCAAGCACAGTTCTCCAGGAATATTCAATCTCAGCATTTCTTCATGTCCAAGTGCTGTATGCAGTTTAGACAGTATAGGAAGAAACACAGCTCCAGAAAGTAGTCTTCCAAAGACAGCTCTCAACAAATTAGCTGCACTTGTCTATCTGAAAATATGCTTATATTGCTGCCTTGCTCTCTCCTCTTGTTCCCCCATATGTTGCATGTTTTCATAAATACAGGACAAAATTATTCTGTTTCCTGAATGCTTCAGCATCACCTAGCACAATAACATCCTAACTTTACAGAGAGGCCTTGGATACCAACAAGATTTTTGCAGCAAATTTAGACCTCTAAAAGTTAGGGTCGAAGGATATGTTTTCAGGACTGTTCCAGCCGAAAGAAATAAAAGGTTTGGCATTTTACACATGCAACAATCATCACAAAATTATACTGGTTTTTATCCTAAATGAGCCCACCCTACAGGAAGAAGTATCTGGGCGGCTCTTTTCTGCCTATCCTTGGCATGTTAGGCAAGAGAAAATTTATGCTGTCAGAGAAATGGCACGCTCATAATCTGCATACTTGGTGGCGTGGAGTGTCACATGTGAGATTCTGTCTCACTCTGTTGCTAAACCCCTTAAAATGCTTTCGAACAAATAGACAGTTACTCCTCCAAGGACTTTGATTCAGTTATAAAACTGTCTTTTGGATCAGTGAAGATATGAATCAGGCAAGATATTTTCTGATGCTCTCTGGATTCCACAAATTGAAATGGTCTTGCTGGAGAAAACAAAGCTGGGACTTTGGGGAGCAGTTAACATGATTTTGGAAAGACACAAGATAGATTTTCATTTCCTGGCCATTTTTTCCCCTTTTCTTCATAGTACTTTCTTCTCCTTTTTTTGTATGTATTAAAATTTCTCCCTTTTGTATTGCATAAGTATTCCTCTTCTGTAGCTGTATGCTATCAACAAAGATGCTTCAGCAGGAATAAAAATAGATGCATAAATATAGATGCATACGCATGGTAATATAAATGTCTTCCCATTTATTAGACCCATTGATCTGTAACCACCAATTGTACTGACTTTACTGAGACTGAAAGAACAGTTACCTGAGACCAGGGCAAGGAGTCCCAGCTTCTCCCTGTTGCAGGTATGGGGTCACCCCTGTGGTCACAGGCGGAAGATGAATAGCTGCATGCCACACAGAGACTGTTCAAATCATAGGGAAAGTCTGATGATTACTTCATACAACTCATTCAAGACTATTCCCACCCCATTTCCTATCAGCAGTCTGGTTAATGAATCACAAATCTTTGAGCTGGCAACTGTGTTTCCATGAAACTGTCCTGGGATGAATTTTTGGCTAGTCACAGAGGCCTGTTAGTAAGAAATAAATTTTCTAAGCAAAGAACTGGTATGGGGACTTTATCACATTGCAGTGGTACAACCATATGAAAGATGAAAAAGATTAAAAATTATTCCCAAAGTGAGTCTAAAGAAGGGGGAAAATAAAATTACTTCATAACAAATCTCTCCTTGCAGTCACATGCCTTGAAATTAAAACTATAGGAAATCACTAACAGGTTTGGTAATGACTCCCATTACTTTTAATGAAAAACTGCTACAGAGCTATGACTACAATTCCTATTAATCTGCACAACCCCATCAAAGACACTCTTCAGTTTCTGAAACTTAAAGTTTTATGCTGGAGAAGATTACAGGAAAGGCAATTCATCCTAGTAGCATAGATCTCTCCTACAGGACTCTAAATATCCACCCACCAGAAAGGAATGGCATCGTGCGCTGCAGAGCAACTTTAGTTTTATCTTGGAAGGAAATTGTGCTGGAAAAGATTTATAGTAGGTTAATGTAAGATTTCAAATCTTTCATGTTTAATGTGTGTCAGGAAGGATTTCAAGTAACTCTGGAAGAGGTAAAGTCTAAAGGTAACTCATTGCCCTTTGGATTCCTTAAAAATTGATCCCCAGTCACTAAGGCAATCTATTAAGCACCTATTAATAAAACCATTTTATAAAAGCCTCCATGAAAACTATGATCTATGTTTAATTTCTGACCCTTCTCCATCGACAAAAGTCCCCATTTTGCTACAAAAGTCCCTGTTTTGCAAAAAAAAAAAAAACTCTGCCTCTCCTTCACTGGAGCTTGTGACATGATTCACAGACTCCAAAGGAGATGTTCTGCAAGTAAGGTACAACTGACACAGATCAAAGAAGGCAGAATCGATCTCATATACCCTGTTATTCTAGAGGTGGATTTTTTTCCATAAAGTAGAAGAAAAATGGCTGCAGATTCATGGAGAGATAGCAAGTATGAGATGTTTTCAGACAGTTGCAATGCAGAAGTCAGAGCCAGGATGGGTGAGGCCCTGTGCCTGCCAGGCACATAGGAGCAGCAGATGTGTCATCCTCCAGATCACAAAACCACCTGCCCTAGCCCTGGAAAATGCATTTGTACTCTGACTAACTTGTTAAACTTACCCTGCCTTGTCCTTACTGTTCTTTAGTAAAGTAAAAACTGCCTGTTTGCTTTCACAGAAGGAAAGAGCATAAAAGAAGGCAACAAGGTAGTTTTAATAGCTTGGCTCACAAAGCTAGGAAAAACCCCATCACACAATTAGAAAGTCAGATTTTCTGCATGCCAGTTCAGATTATTAGAAAACATTCTGTGGAAACCTCATGAAGAGGTGTTTGGGGGTAAACCAGTTTCCACTTTTTTCTCTGTTGGGTGGAGTTTTTAAGGACTAACCATCTTGAATTAACACATCAGAGTACTAAGGACACAACTGGCAAGGGAGGACCTTCAGAGACTCCCTTTGGACAGGGAGAGGTTAATAACAAAGGTTGGCACAAGGGCTGAAACTTGGAAGAAGATGTGTGTCTGGTGCTCTTAGGGAAGCATGAAAGGGAAGGTTTTTTTCCTCCAACTTGCCTTGTGTTAACTACAGGGCAAAGAGAGGAGTACCTGTTTTACTATATTGTTTTTTCTCACCAAAATTTTCCCTTAAGAAAGGTGTTGGATTTTCTTCCCATTCTGTTTCCTTCTCCTTTATTTACAGTTCCCTTATGAAAGCCCAGGAGCACTATGTGGGTACATGGCTGTGGAGTGGTCCTGAACAGCATTGTTTTTCTCTAGTTTTTTATGCTTTTCTGCTTTTTTTCTCAGCTGCATCCCCCCCTGCTCACAGACCCCTCCAATGTGTGTTACTCATGATCCATAGCAGGGCCATCTGCACATTTTCTCCTTAAAAAATGTGCCTCTGACATGTTGGCTTCACATTGTCCCTGCTGCTTCCCACAGCCCCAACTGGTCACATACCACCCCATAGTCTTCATGGGCTTTTAATGGATCAGCACCTGGAAATCATGGGGATCACATGAGACCACACTGGATGTTTTGGCTTAATTTGGGATTTTTTGGTTTTTGTCAGTTAAATTTTTCTTAGTATAGTATTTCAGGGCTTGGAGAACTCAGAAAGAGTAATGCTTTCTCCCTTTTCTCCTTTTCCCATAGATGCTGCTCCATCCACATCAGCAGGAAAATGATGCAAATTTATATGATTTCTGTCTTGAGAAAGCTGGTATTTTGCCAACAAATCACTTTCTAAATCTTCTGGGTAGAGATCTATCTTGCACCATGGTTAAATACCATGTACTAGAATGTTTCCTCTTGCTGTCAGAAAGTGAATTACACCAGCAAAAGCAAAAGGAACCCTGAAGAGGAGTAAAGAAAGTTTTTTACAAAAAAACAGGCCAAAAAGCATGAAGCAGCAGGCTGCTCAGGATAGATGATCCAGCCCTTGCATGTGATCTGCTTCTAATAAAATAAAAGAAATCCTGAGCCATTTTCCATGCTACAGTGCCCAGTGGAACAGGACAGCCCTGCTATTTGCCCTTTCAGAGTCGTTTTGTTCCATGTATTTTCAATGTTTCTCTCTTTGCTTTTATCTCTGAATTTCACTTTTCTCCTATCATTTCATTTTAGCATTGCACAGGAGTAGCACAGTGCAAAACAGAGTGGAAGAGTAGTTGTGACTCATTCCCATGCAGAGTTGGTGCAATGCAGACAGGTGGCAAAATAAAGCTGCTGGCTTTCATAAAGGAATACATATTTTCTTTTTTTTTTTTTTTTGCTTTTGAAAACATATGGTGAATGCCTGTGTGAAGTTTGCCAGTTCTGAAATTTTTCAAGGTGTTTAATACATTAATTTGATTATTTTGCAACACAGACTTTAAAAACTGTCCCTGGCTGGCTTATCTTTCAAGTCAGACCATCTGGATAAAGATGTCTGTGGGTTTTGTCACAATAAGACAGCAGGGATCCACTTGTTAGCAGGATCATTGAATTATTTTGGCCTTAGGCAAGAGGCAGAGAAGAGAAAAAAATAAGATATTCATTTAATATGTGCACAAAGACTTTCAGCCATTTTCCATTTTCACCAGGAACTTATCCTGTTATTTTTCACCTCTCTTGGCACTTCTGCCATGAAGTTACCTATTTGCACTTAACAAATAACACTTTCTTTCTAATTGGCAACAGGTTTGGGCAAAAGACCTTAAAGCCAGGTCTTGACCGGTCCCTTTTGCTGAAATAAGGCAATGCACCAACATTTTCAGCATGTCCAGATCTTCATTACATTAATGATAGAAAATAAGTCGGTTTCTTTTTTAATTACTATTTTTTTTAATTGATGGAATGAAATAAACTGAAACAGTAGGTCTCTGTGATGTTCTTAGCTTGCATGAAGCCGAAAATGACACACATATTGGAGACCAAGCACACTGATTTCTGTACCATTCCGGAAAAACAAAGTTTCATCTCTACAGGGTTTTCTGCAGTAGCCTAAGGACTTCTTTCATACTTTCTTTTTTTAACTTTTGTTTCATTTTAACACAATCATGCTATGTAAATCCAGTAATTCAGGCTGCCTTTGAGTATGTGACCTTGTTACCTCTTTTTAAATCAGATATAATATTAAATTTTGACCTTACCTTAATATCATTTCTGATTCACTTAATCATCTGATAAGAAAGTAAATGTATACATAAGTGCTTTATCCATTCTGTCACAAAATAGTTATGTCACCTCTTTTTTTTGGATCTTTGGCAACCTCTTTCTTCAGCATTTTGCAATTTCATATGGATGGCTGTTTTGACATAACTCTTCATGTGTAATGAATTATTGTGTAACAGTATACACAAACCATGAGATTGACTGAGGGAATATATGGAGACATTAAAAATCTGTGGTGTGAAACTCAGCATTAAAACCATATGGTGTACAGCTACGTCTCTGGTTATGTCAGAGGTTTGATGGGGAGCGCAATCTCTAAGCAACAAAAACCATGCTTGTTACATATTGTTTGAAGACCCATGAATGGATGCATTGCTTTGGTACCAAAACTTAGCAATAACTCTAGACTCAAACACCCAAAAGTTGTGGCATTGCATTAAAAGATATTTATAGTTTAAAACAATGCTTTTAGGACAGTTTTACTTGTCCCTCCTATAGAATTTTTCCAATATATTCCTATCAGCTACAGAAAGGTTCAGAGCATATATCCAGACTCAGACTTGAAACCAGCATTTGCAGAATATGTAATCTGAAATTGAATAAATTTGGATGCTTGTGTTTGAAACTAGATGGGGAGGTTACTTTGTGTTAGTCTTTCACCTGCTTTTTGTCCTACACCAACTGATCCCTGATTGCTTAGGTCCCCTGTAGCCTGCAGAGAACTGAATGGCCAGGTTTCGCAAGCTGCCTTTAAAGGCCAAATCTGTGATTTTAAAGTGGTTTCTTTGCACTTTCCTGCATCAATGGCACCCCTGTGGTAGTCTGCAGTGTCACATAGAAGTCTCTGTGACACATTGCAGATTTGTTTGTGGACAGAGTATCTTTGCCCTCATATCAAGGGAACTTGAAAGACAGTTTTCCTAAAATACTGCCTTGGGGCAGTCTCTGCAGAGACTGTAGAGGGGGCAATTACTACTTATTTTCTTAAGGTAATAACAGCAAAATTCTGAAGTTTGTAGCTAACAGCATCGCTGAAGTTTCCTCTCCACTCTCTGGAGGCATGCCTATAACTTGCAGTAGTGTGTGGTCCAGAGCACTGTGAGAGGTGAAGTGGTGTCTACTACTTTTGTAGAATTTTTTCTGACCTCTGGTCTCAGAGAATGCTAACAGAGTACTAACAATACAGGAGTAATCTGAAGGAAACTTTTGTTTGGAATGGAGGTTGCTGGCTTATTGTTGCTCTTGGGATTTATTTTGGCTCCGTTCAAATCCAATCCTCAAAAATCCTGAACATCTCCTGCCAGGGATTGGGCCTTGTTTTGTTTTCAACTGACCACAGTGTTTTATGGAAGTCATGGAAAATTCAACCCAACAATATTTTTTATTTGCTTATTCATAAGTCTCTCTTGGCTAGGGAGCTGAGGAACAGAGGGCATCCAGAGCTGCAAACACGAGCACCTCCACAGCCAAAGCTCTGTAACAGCTTCTATCTTCTATGGGATGAAACACAGTGTGTGTTCCCCTCCAGGAGAAGTAATTGTCTCAATGTCCCAAAAGACATTGCCCCACTGTTTGAGGCAAGTAATGTCACAAAGACTGGGACCTTTCTCCTACATGACAGCCACCACTTGGCCAAACAAAGACTGCAAGACCTAGCTCTTCCTAGTGCTGACTGCAGGAGCTCCAGTGCTTTACACACTGAACAGGGAAAGGTACATTTTTGCACTAGAGAATGCAGAAAGACCATGTCTTTAGGGGAGAGTTTCTCTCCCACATGTAGCAGGACCTCAGCCAAAAAATTATGTGGCATCTTCACTGAAAAAAAAAAAAAAAAGGAGTGTGAAAAAACTTGACCAGGTACATGTGAACAAAAGGGTAGGTAGGATGCCTGTATCTTCCTGAGTTTTGCCTGCTGCCAAAATGGGAGACTATAAATTACATACACAGAGATGATGACCTGTAATGAAAATGTTTCAGAAACCCAGCACAGGCCTTTGGAGACTATATTTCCAAAAAAACCCTACAATGCCTCTACACTCAGTAGATTTAATTAGGAGAAAAGGTATGAGATGGAGCACAGGCTTCAGATCAGTTTATTTTGTTTTGGAAGTCAGTGCACATTACTGATGCAGAATGAAGACATAAGGCTTGAGTGACACCAGGTTGTCCTCTAAGGGCCCTTACCTCTACTCATTCTTTCTTATGTTCTTTAATAAAGAGTAACCTTTACAGCCTTAAATAGAATATATATGGCAACACCTGACACTTGTTGTTTCCTGTAAAAATTTTAAATTCTCCCTGCAGCATGCATTCCTCCTCCTGACAACTGGGCAAGGAAGCATTTGCAAAGTCCTGGTATGTAATGTCACCAAGAGGTTAATGGGCCTACAGCTTCACTGAGGAAAAAGAATATCTGTCAAAGGATACAGAAAAGGTAACACAAAAGCTTCCTGGGAGTGCTCCAGAACCAAATAGGCAGAGAGCCACATTTCAGCTCCCACTTTCCATTAAAGAGAAGAGCTTGACCCCTCACAAACAGAGAGATTCCCGTGGAGTACTTGAGCAAATTCCTAGCTCTGCAAAGGCCTGTGGGGTAAGACTTGCTGGCTTCCCAAGTACTGGGGTATCACAGCAGCTCCTGCAAAGGTCAGCTTCTACCACGAGGTAAGGGTTTGTATTGCTCCAGCAAAGCATCTGAGTGCATGGTTTAAATTAAACATGCATTTATTCATTTTGCTGAGTAGGGGAAAGGAGTAGAATTGAGGCCAGTGATAAGAAAAGGGTGATTTTTTTGAAGTATAAGATAAAGGCAGAGTTAGGTCATTGAGTTATACACCTTTTGCAGCCTGTCAGAAAAGCACTTAAAGAAATTATTTTCTGTGTCATGAAGAAAGCACATATCTTGCTTACAGATACTTCTCATTTTTGCAAAATATCTGTTGCTTTCACTGTGGCTTTTCCTGAGACATCTAGTTTTGTCCTTTTATATTTCTCTGCCACTGCAGGAATTCTGCAAATGAAGTACATCCTGAATAGAGACCTGATCTCTATCCAGAAAAAAAATCCTACAACACTTCTATCTCTATTTCAGAAGACTGAGTCCCACTAAAACTGGTGGTATCTTTTTCTTCTGTTCCTCAGCAAAGAAGAAGTAGCACTCTAGTGTGTCCTTTCATACTCTGGCATTGATTTTTGCAAAAAAATTCAGGGTTTTTTTATCATAACTGTTTTCCATTATTTGTTCCACTTTAAAATTTTCCTCCAAAATCTATTCTCAAATATGTGGTTTCAGTCCCCCACCATCCATATTTTATAGGATAAGGCAAATCAAGAAGTTTGAAAAGAATGTGCTGGAGTTTGTTTCGTTATTCAGCACCTTCATGGAACCTCCCGACCACATATAGAACAGTCATGAGCAGTCTCTATAATTCACTACAAGATCGGAGTATGCAGAGTGTGCATACAGCTTTGAAACCGAAGATTTCAGTGGAGATGCCAGAGACTGTCATGCTCTCAGGACTCACATCCTTGCTGGAGTGTTTAATACCATGGAAGATAAGGAACTGCATGCCATTACTTCAGCAGTGTTATGAACTGGCCCTGCAGATGTTCACCTCAGCAGCATCTGGTAGAATAACACAGCTGGCAGCACCATGCTTTTTGAGATCAGCCTCAGGTATAGACAGCATGGGCAGCATCAGGTACACTATTGTTGTTTTTGGCAAAAAAACTGAGATTTTTTATTGGCTGCTTCCATTCCTGTTGCATGAAAGGCTGTGAAAACACCTGGAGCGTCTCTTCTTGTCTCATCTCACTGGACATAAGTGTCTCATGTGGTCACTGGTGAAACAAATGTGTGTGTCATTCTCTCACAACAGGTTGGAGATAGGAAGTATAGTTTCAAAAATTTCCCACACTGGATATGGCAGGAAAAATTAAGCAGGACTCATGATTTTCAGCCTCTACTGGCAAGGTCCTTTTGTTCCCAGTACACCTTAAAAGGCATCCAACGCCCTTGAATTTCTGAGCCTTGCAAGATATGCAGAAAAGTTTAAAAAATTTCTTCTTTTCCCACCTTTTCATGTATCTATGAAGAGAGTTGAAAGCCAAACCAACTATCAAAAAGAGTGGAATTTCAGAATCTTTCTGCACACATCCAGTGATGTGCAGAAAGTACTAACCAAAAAACTCTTTCAACATAAGCCATGGCTTAAGACACTTAATTACTTTACTAAGTCCCTAGTGGATAAAATATGCCAAGAGGCTGCCACTCTTATGCTGTTGCTTCTTGACTCCCGTTCCCAGTCCCCACTGGAGTCACAGACACATGAACCTGAGTGCTGGAATAACACAAAATAAGAGGTAGGCTTTCTTCAAAAAAACTTGCCTTTAAGACCTAATCCCAAAGTTAGATCTATGTGGATAGAGCTTTTATCCTGCTTCCAGCCAAGACAGAGTTAATTTTTTGCAGTAGCTAAAAGGAGGCATGGATTATTCTGGAGATTATTCTGTACAACCTTTTGTCATTGCCAAGCAAGAGGGTTTGGGGGTCTGTTCCCAGGAGAAGGGGTCCCTGCCAGGTTGGCATAGTATGGTGTAGGGAGTGGTTGTGTATTGTTGAGAGGTTTCCCTGTGAGTCATTTGCCTCTTTCTTGCACCCTCTGTTATTAGTATTGTTGCCATTGTGGCTCATTTTCCTATCTCATCGCTGTTTCCAGTAAATTGTTCTTATCTCAGCCTGTGACCTTTACCTTTTGTGCCTCCAGTTGTCAGTTCCAGCCACCTGTAGAGGGAGGCAGAAGGGGAGGGAAAACAAGCAAGCAGCTCATGGTTTAGAGTCTCAGTGAGAGTGCTAAACTGGCAAATACCACCGCTAAAGCATGATAGCCTTCTGTGCTCCAGGGATATACACAGAGCATTGCCCCAAAATATGCCGGTTAAAATAAGACCTAAGCCCATCCCACAAAAAGAAGATGCAGAATAGTAGGAAGAAGTAGAAAAGAAATTTTCCAAGGGCTTGTTTTCCAAGAGTGACAATTGGTTCCTTCAGACAAGGATGGCTCCCCGTTTGCAGCAGTGAATTTCTGTCTCAGCAAATGCCAGCATAGCCTTCAGAGGTTTGATGTAGTGCCTGCAGATGTGATCTGGCTGCAGGAGCTCCAAGGGAGATTAGGACCAAGTCCTCATCCACAGGCAGAGGCACCTTGCTGGTAGGTCCTTGGACCTTGCTACCAAGAGAAAGGTGAGAGCAGCATATATCCCTGCAGGAGACCCTAGACATGGCTGTGGACATGGCTGTGTCTTCTCTTTAGGAAGCAGGTCAGTGAATCAGGACACTGGAGTGATGTTTAGCTCTCTTCTCTTGGCACTGGCCTGAGTGGGGCCAGGACTGTGTGAACTGGGACTTTGGGTTCTGATCAAGTTGATGTATTCAGGCTTGGTATCCAAAACCATGTGAGATTATAGGGAGAAGTTATTTAGTCTCTCTCTGAAAAAAAAAAAAAAAAAAAACAACCAAAAAAAAAAAAAAAAAACCCCAAACAAACAAAAAAACCACCTATACTTACTTATGGATTAAAAAATACAGCCTCAAGGGTCATGTTTGAGCAGTACTGGATTTTGCAGGCATCCTGCAATGTACACTTTTACATTGCTTGTGAGGCAGGGAGAGGAAAACTGCTTTCCTTGTGCTCAAAAACTGTTTTGTGGGGCAACTCCCAGACTAGATTAGTCAGGTATGCTGAAGCCCTGTCTCCTCTATTGCGATCAGAAATGTCTTGCTAATAGTTCTCTGTCCCTGTAACTGACAGCCTTGCAAATATTTATAATTCCCTACCCTGAAATGCAACGGCTGTTGTTTCTAAGAGTCCACAGATGTTGTGTGTGGCCTGACACTGCTTGACTTGGCAGACATTGCCACAAGTTTGAGAGCACACATGAAGACATGAAATGTGCAGGCGAAGAGAACTGTGGTCCAGAAACAAAGCATGAAACAAAAGCTGTAAACCTTTTCTGTTCCTCTCCTGGAAGTCATATTAGCTAGCAAAGAGTCCGTTTTACCTCCCTCACAGGGCATGCAAGGAGAACTGAATTGAAGGAGCTGTTAAATGATGTTCAGCCTGCTCTTCCTCATGACTTTTGCTTTTCACAGATTGCTGATTTGGAAAGGACTCCCAAGGATCATCAAGTCCAACACTTGGCACTGCACAGCACCACCCCCAAGAGTCACACAATGTACCCAAGTGCATTGTCCAAATGCCACTGTGAACACTTCCCTGGGGAGCCTCTTCCAGTGTCCAAACACCCTCAGGGGAAAGAATTTTTTTCTAATATCCAGACTAAACCTTCCCTGACAGGCCACTCCCTCAGGTCTTGTCACTGGTCAACCGAGAAGAGATCTGTACCTGCCCCTCCTCTTCCCCTCATGAGGGAGCTGTAACTGCAGTGAGGTCTCTCCTCAGTCTCCTCCAGGCTGAACAGACCAAGTTACCTCAGCCACTCTGCACACAGCTTCACTTCAAGGCCCTTCAACATCTTCACTGCCCTTCTCTGGACACTCTCTAACACCTCTTTTTTGTATTGTGGTACCCAGAGCTGCCCCCAGTACTCAAGGTGAGGCTGCACCAGTGCAGACCAGAGCCCTTGCCTGGCTGCTCCCCAGGACATAGGGGCCCTCCTGGCTGCCAGGACACTGCTGGGTCGTGTTCAACCTGCTATTGACCAAGACCCCCAGGTCCCTTTCTGGAGCACTGCTGTCCAGCCTTTCATTCCCTGTTCTGTCTGTACATCTAGGGTTGCCCCATCCCAGGTGCAGAATGCAGCACTATCCCTTGTTGGATTTCATGTGGTTGGTGATTGCCCAGCCCTCTCATTTCTAAAGGTCTCTTTGCAAGGCCTTCCTGCCTTCAAGGGAGTCAATAGATTTTATGATTTCGTTCTCCTCTCAAAAAAAAAAACAAAGGAAAAAAAAAAAAAAGAAAAAAATCTGTGCTGTCATATCTGTTGTGGCAGCACACTCTGTGGCTGAAATTTGAGTGTGCATCGTGTTTTGGTAGTCCAACATCCCCTAAAAAACAGACACACACCTCCTTCAAACTGAACTCCAAAAACCTCTTGTCACTTTCCCAGCCCTTTACTCTTTACACCTGTATAGGTTGCTTTTGTGTGACCCCCTCCTCACACCTCTGCACAAGCCATGGAACTCAGCAGTTATAGCTCCTCTTGGGTATTTTTTTTTGATGGAAAATCTTACTTCTTCCCTAAAAGTCTCAATTCTGTTTAGATAGAAGACCACAGGTTGTTTTGGGGGGCCTTTTTTTTTCTGTCCATGAGTTTCTAATCATCTGTTAGATGAAGATGCAACCTGTAGCTTTTTAGGCAGCCAAGAAGTACTCACTATTCATGTCTCAGCCTCCACAAACCTCAGCACTACTGAGTGCAATGCTTAGCCTTATCTTGTCCTCAATTTGTTGTTTTATTGAGTGGAAGGAGAGTAAAGCAGCGTGACTTGAAGAGTCATGTGAGTTATTGCCTTGTTTTCTCAGGATGAGAAGGGAGGACAAGGGAGAAGGTCTCCATTGTCAGGACTGTGAATACTTGGGGCAATCACTGTGAGAGTTGATCCTCCAGCTCTTCTCTTTCCTTTGCACAACTAAAAGAACTGAAAGAGAGACAGCACCCAGCCAGGACCACTGTTAGTGATGATGAAAGCTGTGTGATCCAAACCATTTCCAACTCTGCAGCAGGATCGATTTTTTTCCATTAATGCTCCGTGCCCCAGAACAACTGCAGAAATCTGTCACTGCTCTGCCAAAGAAATTCAGGGAACAGCCATTAAAGTGATATATGTTAGAATGAAAGAGAAGAATGAATATCTTCACACTCTGCCTCAGTTTCTCAAATAGCACAGTTTCAGTTTAACTGATTTACAAAGTATCGTCTGGATGAAGTTTATTCATTGCTGGAAAAAGGAGCCCATGAAAGGGCTTTCTAAGGACTCGTTTTTTTGTAAAATAAATTCTCAAAGAAAGGTTCAGGTACACTTGTTGTCTTGAACCCTAGGGATGCCAATACCAGGGAAAAGCAGCCATTGCAACACTGCTTATTGCTTTCGGAATGCTCAGATTCGTGTTTAACGTAACTACACTTGGCTGTGACATGTAGCTGTCTCCTAAGAGAGGTCAATGGGAATTGTTCAACTGTCTTGAATGAAAGCTGGATCAGACCCTATTATGTCAAATGTAACAGTTGTAATGATACATAACATATTTTTGTCTGTATTTTACCCAAAGCAGAGTGAAGAACATGGCTGAGCATGTTTCAGAGAACTATCCTGTTTGGCAATAAGTTTTTGTTTCCTAGTGAGATGTTTATAGGCAAGCCTTTGCCAAATACTGAACTTTTGTGCTCGGAAAGGGATAAACACACACACCCTTAGGGCAAACTTGCTTAAGTATTCTCACCTATTGACTTCATGGCAGCTCTCAGAAGCTCATACAAAATACACAATAGGGATTAATTACTATCTTGATCTCAATCCATCCACAATAGGAGCAGAGTCTCTCCTTGCTCACCAACAGGCAGACTATCTCATTTTGTGGGAGCCTCAAATAATGAATTGGATGTGGTGGGTCTCACAAAATTTCCATTATGCTACTGTTGGTGTACATTTGATGCCTTTGTTAGGACAGACTTAGGAAAAGGAATTTCTAGACAAAACCATGCTTCACTGAACATTGCTGAGCAACTCACCATGGATATAAGGCCATCCATTTCCTTGTACAGGAATGTAGGTAAAACTAAGGGTAAAATAACTAGCACTCAATGATCTTAGACATCTTTTCCAGCTTTAGCAATTCTATGATTTCAATGGCCCCAGCACCTATTATCTGCTGGGTCTCCAATGGGGCTGCGATTATACCTCTGCCTACCCTTGGACTGACCTTCAGTTAAGTCCTGGGTCTGAGGATTTGCCTGATTGAAGTTACAAGTTACAGCATTCCCCTTCCCACCACTGCAGGTTTAGGTGACAGCTATGGAACCTATCAAGGTGTTTTATGTCTCTTTGTTTTTCCCCCTCACTCTCCCTCTTCTGCATGGATCAACACTGTGTTGCAAGTGTTAGGAAGCAGGGGACCTCCAATGCCCTCCTGCTATTTTGACTTGGGAGACTGGCAGCATGAATTCGTACTGCTGTAGGTGGCAAGTGACCACATTTTGGCCTTACTGAAACATGCATTTAGTTTTTTAAAAAGACAAATCTCATAGGAAGGGCACTTCCTCAGAGCTTGCTGTAACCTATTAATTCAGCTAGTCAGGGACTACCCAAAGACTCTTCTTCATGAAAGTACCTCTGAAGCAAGGGAAAAGAGGAAAGAGAGAGAGGAAATCTTCGTTGTCTGTCTGCCACCAAAATTGTACATCTGAAAGATGTGCCTGGGGTAGCATCAGGCTATTTGCAGTCTCAGCTTACCAGAAATTTCTATATCTGGAATTTGCCAAACTGTTTGGATCCAATCATAAATTTGTCACCATAAGATCTCTAATTGCATGTGGGAAACTGCCAGGGAAGGTCAAGTACAGTTCATTCTTATATAACTCCAGCATAAATTTGCAACTCAAAAACATGTGTTATGTGATCAAAACTATCTGTATTTACAGCAGCATAGGTGTTAGAAATCTTTGCCTTGCGTAAATGTTGATAGTACAAAAACTTTGCTGTCAATAGAGAGGCTGGCATTTTCAAGCATGTTCTGAGTGAGCAAATTTCTCCTGATAGTGCCAAAATCATGTGAAGTTCATCTTCAAGGGCCAGCAAGCAGCACTAACAATGCAGGGGAGGGTGAAAGATGAGTTTCATACTTCTGCCGCACTTCTCCTTCCCTAGGAAATGGAGCAGATCAGGAAATGATCCCTGCTGTATTCCCTCCATGTCTGTTACTTGGTAACATCATCAACACACTTGCTGCTGCTTGGCTAGGACAAATTGTGTTCCTCGGAAGAACAGAAAAGCCATCCCAAAAGTAGTCACACCCATCCTGGGGTGCCTTGTGGATGTTGTCCTACAGTATCACAGAGTCTCTGCAACACAAACTCCCACCACAGTGAAGAGTGTGTCCCACAAGTCTTTCTCCTTCCTACCACCCAGCCAAGAATTGAGCCTGAAACAAACAGCAAGAAGTTTCTGAAAATGCAGAGAGGTACATGCCAGCCCTGAGTTCACATCCTTGCTGGGGCAGCAAGCACTGGAATTGTCAGTTTGCTTGGCTGTGGGTGGAGCTGCCTTCTGATTCAGGGAGCCATCTGCAGATGAATCACGGGTTTCTTTAGAAAAAAACTGCCCCAGGGGACACAAGGCAGCCAGCTGCTTAGGTCAATGGTTTCAGGGTTTGGAACTGAAAGAATTTGATTTGGCTGCAATCATTTAAAGCCGGGGACTAGGGGCTGCTAGTGACTAGATGGAAAGAGCACTTGCTAAGAAGCACTACTGCTGATACTATGCTGGTGTTTTACAAGTTACGGCATTGCCAAATCTGCAGGAAGAATATTATGTGATCCTGTGATGTGTGTGACCAAATTAGTTCAGTGCAGGGGTTGCCTTAGGGTCACAGATGGACTTCAGAATCCAGTGGAGTGTGCATTCACCTGTCAGCACACATTTCCCTATGGCTTGCTCAGAGACAAGGGCTCCAAATGCAGGTGTTAGTGATTATAACTTGGAAAATGTCTGTGTGCAATCCCAACTTCCACAATGGGATCACAGGGTTACAGTTTCCAAATGAAGTGTAAGTACCATGTGCAGCTGTAGGGGCTTCAGTCTCTAGAAGCTTCCTCTGCAGATGAGCTTGGCTTCATACTCTGTCTCATCTGGTCTCTTTCCTTATGCCTTCCAGTTATTTCCCTTCAATGTTTAATACTGTTGCATTTCTGTCAGCTGAAACATGGTCAAAAGTCATTGACACAGTCAGTGGGTAGGAATACTTTGAGTTGTACCAGGAGTTTGTTCTGATTCTTTTAGCCCTGTAGGTGCACACAGGGCAGCTGCCCATTGAAGGATGCTCAGGTTTTAGTTCAGAAGGTGTTATAAGCATTATCCAAGAGAAACTAAAACACAGTACAAGAAAAGAGAAAGTTAACATTTTTTTTTCATCCAGTTACATGTCAATGCCAAGGCCAGAACAACCCATTATCCTTCAGGTTGGGAGATACCTGTGATCTGAGCCCAGATTTTACAACCCTGGCCCTTCTGTGAAGAAGTCTTAGAATAAGAACAGTAAACCAGGTATGGGAAGGCCAGATATTTGGTATCACGACTCCAACTGTTACCAGCAGATAGTCTAAGAAAAGCACCGGTTCAGGTCATACCTACATTCAGAAATTGGTTTTTTGCCTTTGTTCCTCCAAAATGCTCTAGAAAGCATTGAAACCATCAAATGTAATGCAAATTGACAGGCCTCTCCCATAAGAATTTGTGTAACTGTTTTGTTTTCTTTTTCTTTAAATGTGTTCATACTTTGGCATCTGTAGCCTCATGTAAATATAGTTGTGCCCTGTGCATGATTTTTTGCATCCTTGTTTTGAAGTTCGTTGGAAGCCCCTTCATTTCAGTATTGGCAGAAGCAGTGAATAATTATCAGCCCCACTAATCTCTGAATAAAGTTAGAACTGCCGGTGAAGGCAAAGAGGATCTCAGAGTTCCAAAAGGATGAACTGTGGATATTTTTTACTGTAGACAGAGATACTTTTATTTCATGGGTAAGAATTTAATCTAACATTTTATCTCAAGTTATTTTTTAAAACTTCTTGCTAACAGATAATCCTTTGTCTGGATTGGCATAAAAGGGCAAATGTGTAGTAGCAGCTACTTGACTCATGGTAGCTGTCCAAGAAAAATATTTTTGCAAGTCTTGCTGAGTCAGCGTATGTTTCCAAATAGGCAGTGTGTCCCTCTCATTGACAGGATTTATCTCATGCAAGCTAAATTAAATACTCTTCTGCCCTGTAGACTCAGGACAATAGTGCATATTGTTTGCAAAAGAGTATAAGTATCCTAGTGTTGTATGAGGTGTGGTACACAGTAAAATAGGTAAGCCAAAAAATTTATTGTTTTGTCTAGACAGGTGTCACCTGGTGCCCAGTTTTTCACATCTGAGATTAATGAGAGGACATATCATTAAAATGCATTGCTGTTGACTTGAAGATAAAACATGTAAGATATACCAATACCAAGTCATATGGTCCGTTCCCCTACCAGTCCATGGCTGTTGGACTGCAACATGCTACTGACACTGAGCTGTAAATCAGAGCAGTTTCTCTTGAAATGTAGCTGTTCAGCAGCCTAGCAGCATGCAGATGCTCCTGGCAAACTTCATCAGGGCCACTTATGACACCCAAACCTGGATGGCTTTTCATTGCTGGAACTTTTGATCTGAACATTTTGTACAGTCCTCTCCAGGAGTTCTTTCCAAACAAAATGCAGCCCCCCAGCCCCATAAAGACTTGAGCCTGTATTGCAGGTCAGGTACCCACCTGGGGTAGGGACAATACTGCTCTATGCAGGGGCCAAACAGCCACACCTGTTCACCACTGTAAGAGGTGTGGAAACGTTCTTGTTTACTGGTGTTGCCCTGCTCCACAGACAGGCACCTATCTGGACCCTCAGATAGGTGATCAGATGAAAGTTATGCATTGCTGGGAGGAAGGGAAAGGGAGTAGGGCTGTTCTGCTGCTTGCCTTGAGAAGAGCATACAGTGTGGAAAGTTCAGGGTCTTGGACCACAAGCATCAAGAGATATCACTGTGTTCCAGAAAAAATAACAAAAGCACTGCAAATAAATCTCAACCAAATTTGTGTGAATCTGGCATAGGACCGACTGTGCCTGGTATTGTATCCCTCAGGAAAATGGTGTGCTCCTCCAGCTGAGGAATGTCCTGCTCCTTGCTGCACTTTCCATGTAGTGATCCCACATTTTCCCGTCTGTTTGCTGTCAGCCACGGGAAGTCCACCATCTTCATAATAACCAAAGCCCTCCTGTTCTTCACTGTCACTGCTTTGAAGTTAGCACTGCTTTAAATAAGGAGTCAAATTTAGCACAGCATGATCTCAACATTCATAGGGTGAATAACCCTTATTCATTCATCTGGCACTCCTCATTTCTGCACAGATCTCCTCTTCCATTAAGTTTTTCGTTTACTTCATTTACATAAAAGTTAGCTAGCCTATATAAACTCCTGAAATTTTATATAAGAGCCATGGAGGAGGGCAGATAAACATACAAGTGCTCATACAACGTGTTCACTCACTCTCAGTAGAAATGTATGGTGTGGTTATCTCACAGTCAAAGCAAGCACACTGGCCTATAAATAGCACAAGATTTAAAGCATCCCAGCAGACAGAAGAAAAATATTTCTTCAATAAATATAATAAATTAATTAATTGGTTGCTTTTTGGTCCAAATTTATTATAGAACCTTCTGTCTATCAGTTGCTGATGAAACTCTTATTTCTTCAATACTAAATTTGTGGGACGTTATAAGATGCTGTGTTAGCACATGAATGTAAGTGGCATAAAGTATGATCTTTGCTAAGGGCTACCACTCCAGCACTAAAAAAATTGCTAGTTCTGGTTTTAAGGGCTGCTTCGGTCCCCTTTCTGCAGTCACAACTTGCCGCTGTACCACTAAGTATGGACAGAGATCTCTGGGGAATGCTCCTGGCTCTGCACAGCAAGACTGTATAAAAGGTGATTTTCTAAAGATGTATCAATGAATGAGTACAAAATTTTTCTCCCAAGGCTGAGAAATTTATAAAACACCCATGACATTATTACAACAGGCTCTGTGGTTTTGATGGAATAGTTAAATTGACAGGGTTTTGTTGGGTTTTTTCCATCTTGTTAACAATAAAATGATCCTCGTCCTGCACTTGAATACTACTGAAAGCCTCTGAGTTCTTCATGAGATATTAAAAGCTGCTTCATGTTACTTCAGAGCTCCACACTAGCAGCAGAGGGGTAGCAACTCCCATATCACTGCAATGACAGAAACTCAGCAAAGGCCTCTTAGGACCTCAAGTTTCCTTTGAGGAAGTGAGATGTCATTACATTCAGCTGAAGATGTAAAGTTTTAGAATGAATAGAAAGACACAACAAGGAATTTGCATAGAGGGCTGAGTAAATCCTCTTTTGCTCTCCCCACAAATCAAGCTTCCTCACCCTCTTCCCATGCACACATGCACAAACACATTTACAAAATCACATATAAAAACCAAGGAAACTTAAATTGTCTATTACATGCTTCTGTTTTTCCCAGGCACAAGTTAATCTTATTGTTTCATGCAGAATGGTTGAATTACCCAAAATTCTCAGGATGACTCAAGGCACTGGGGACATCCCATTGTGCTGTCTGGTTCAGGTTACCTCAGAAGGGAGTTGGAAAGAGGGAAGCCTGGTAGAGACTGTACTGCTGAAGACAACAGGTTCTGTCATAGGTTCAACTTTTTAACCAGGCTAGAATGTTTCTCTGCAGATTCAAAAGTCTGATCTTTTTGTGCTGGGAAATGAGTGTACTTCTTCTTAGGCCTTGAAAAACTTGGCATGCAACAGTCAACACTTTAATATGATTCAATATGATTGAGAGGATGAAAAAATAACTAATTTTCTAATTCATTAATGACTTTCTCAGCAAAGACAATATTTACAAAACACTTTTTTCCTAAATGTTTCTAGAAAGATTTCCTAAATGTTTCTAGAAAGATTTGCAGAAAACACTTTAGATTGTATTGGTGGCGGGGGAGGGGGGCTTGCGGGCAGGAACAGAGAGAAAGAAAAAATGTGCTTCCTGGTTTGCCTGACTAATAGTAGTCAGAAAGTTTTCTTTGATTCCCCGTTTCTGATTGTTAAAGATTTACAATTAATTTTGAAATAGTTAAAATTCCCATAGAGTGAGTACATCTTCAAGGATCACGTGCAGAAAAAAGGAGTTATAGACTTTTAGATAAACTCATCAGCATAAGACTTTGCTCAGCTGTTTTACAGACAGTAAAATCAATTCCCTTTCAATTCATGCTTTAATTCCACACATCTAGGTGTGAGACCAGAATCCAGACACAAATACCAGCAGATATTGGGAGGGAAACAGATGTCATTCCCATCTGTGTGAGGCATCTTACACCTTGGGATAGTGACCAAGGGTCTCCAATCCACAATGTTGTAAAAACATTCTCCTTTCCCTTGTCCAGCCCTTAATGTGTTCTCATAATGTAAAGTTTCTTGATGCGCTCCTACAGCATCCAATTTAACCCACCAAAACAACATGCCTTTGAGCACTCATAATAAGTTGACTTATTGCAATTGTCTGCAGTATAACCACTGTGATATTAAAGCTGTAACAATTACATTTTAATAAATGGAATGCATTCATTTTTGGAGAAAAAACACAAAAAAAAACCAAACCAAAACAAAACAAAACAAAACAAAACAAAACAAAACAAAACAAAACAAAACAAAACAAAACAAAACCAAGCAAAAATACCCCCCAAAAACATGCTGAAGAAGGAAGAGAATGGAGAGAACAGAATTAGTGTTATCCTTTTCAATGTATCTTTATTTTATAAAATATTGTTCACATGAGTTACACAGGTTAAGATAATGAGAAATGTACATCTCTACTAGGGATGTCTTTCAAAGCCATCATTCATGAAGATATAATAAACAATCACAGAATAACTAGTATATTCCCTTGAGTAAATGAGACGAGACAGCTAGGTTTAGCCCACAAAGTGTTTGAGAGGAAGTTCCAAGAAGCAAAAGAACCAAACTTGATCATGTTGCAAACAGGGTCCAATCAATTATGGAATTTTTGCTTATAAAAGTGCATTTTAATGTAACTGTCAAATAGAGACACAGGAACATTTCTGTGCTGTTTGGTTGGTCAAATTTCACAATATGTCACCCAGGATAAAGACATGTATGTGCTCAAGGCAGCCCACTTGCAAAGGGAATGGGTCCATCAAATGTGCTGCAAATCCTCCTCTTGGAGTTCTCATCCACTGCCCCAGATTGCTGGCTCCTTCTGCTATCAGTGGGAATGGGAACCAAAGAACCAAAAAGGTTCATTTTAAATTCCTATATTAGTATGGTCCCTGCATAAGGGTGACACGCAAATTCATGAAGCATTCAATAGTTTTTGGGCCAGTATGGACAGAACTAAATGCAGAAAAGTGCTCTACCTTGCAGCACACAAATGCTCTAAATTGAACACAAAAATGTTAATTTCTAATTCATCCTCTCTCTCCACATGAAATATAAATCCAAACTAGAGAAGCAAAATATTTTTGCTTCCAAGCGACTCCTTTGAGTAACAAACTTTTTGTGCTCCTCTACTCTCTCATAATCCCTTTGTTTACTCCTGTTCAAGATAATTTGTGTTACATGATAATTGTACAGAAAATTTAGAATAATCTGGCATAGCACACTGTATAACATAGAATGAAGACAGCAGAATCTTAAACATAAGGAGGAGAAAAAAAATCTGTGAAAGTAGGCACGTCATGAAAGCAGTCAACCTCCAACCCCTAGCAAGCTGAAAAGCAGAAGGAAACTGTAAAATCCAGCTATGCAGTAAGGTAGGAGAAGTCCTGCTACAATTTAATCCTCAAAGGACAAGACCATTTAGGTACTTAGCCCTCCTGTTGGATCAATACACAGAAGTGATTATCATCCCTAAAGAGCATGCTGCTGAGAGCTTCTCTGAGTCTGTTTTGAAATTATCTCTTCCCTCCTGCAAGAAAGGAAGCTTTTCCCCTCCTAACCTGCAGACACTGACTACCTCACACTTGCTTATAATGCAAAGACTGGAATGCTGGACAAATTTTCCACTGTTATCCTTAATATGGGGCCACTGAGAGAAGCATTAGGACTAGGAAAATGAGATGAAAAGGGCTACACTTCCAAGTTTACAGAAGTCTTTCTTTCACAAAGAAAGTGAGTGAAAATTCCAAGTACGTGACATTACAGGCACCTAACAAGAAGAAAACTGTGATTATGATTTTAAAATCATTTTCCTGAGGGAATGGGAGAATGAACAACTAAAGCCAGCACTGTGATCCTAGAAAGCAGAAAGGAAAACTGTCCTCCAGACTGTTGTGTGTTTGTTTACATTTAGCACATGGTGCAGATTTTGTACCTGTTATTTTGCCTAGCATAAGAATCATTCCAGCGTCAGAGGTGCTAGGTACCTGGACCCACACCACTACCCACACACAGCTTTTGACCCTGCCCTCTCAATAGACAGTGACAAAATGCCTGATGCCTTGAGCCCTGCAAGGATCTTGAATGTGCACCCTCCCTTACAGAGATGATGCAAGTCCTGGGCTGTGTATTCAGGCTCAGCTTGGCATCACCCCCCATCCCTCCAGGCCTTCCTCCTCACTTCTGCCTTCTCAGAGCAGGGAAGAAACACAGGAAGCTGATACAGCCTAATAGAGATTTAATGATGCACACTGGGAGGTGGTCATAATGTGAAAACAGGAGTTATATAAGAAATTCTAGTATAATTTTTTATTGAAATTGAGGGCTTTGGGATTTTCAAGGGTATTTGGCTTTAGCATCCAAACCTCAGTAAACGGTTGTGTCTTAGCAGCATGATGGTAGGACTGCTAAATCAGTAAGACAGCCCTGGTCATTTTGTGCTCACTGTGCAGATATCGTTTTAGCACTTCAACATTTTGCAGTCCAAACCTTTCCTGCAACTATTGAAAGCTCTTTCCTCCAAGTGAAAGTGATACCAGTGGTCTGAAAACATTAAATTATGCTGTTGTGGTCACAATCAGAACAAACTAAGGTTATATGAAGAAAACCAACAAAACCAACAAAATGAAAACCCAAAAAGCAGAGGAAAGTATGATCTTTCCAGTTCTGTTCTTTATAATGGTTCACAGACCCTTTCAAGATTACATTTCAGAAACCATAGATAGCTGCTCTCTGCTGCAGCTTTCTGGGAAAGCAGTTACAGAAGCCACACTAAACATTCATTTGCACTCCTGCTCTTCAGTCACAATGTACATCCCTGCCTTAGGCTATATTCTGTACCAGCAGTGAGCTCTGGGGTAGCTGCTCCTCACTCCACAAGGAGCTAAAAGGTTACACCTGTCACCAGAGAAATAAAATTTTCTCTGGCGCCGCAGTATCGTTTACAATCTGCAGAACTTTTAGCAGAGAAACATTTGGTGTTTGGAGATGGACTGCGGCCTGTGTGTAACTGAGGCCATCTCATCTTTGCCCTGCAGATGGACACTTTACAATTCTTCTTGTGTGCACCCACTTTCTTCACATTCTCCTAACTGATAGGTTGTCTCTGAAGGACACTGGTGTCAGACATCCACCTTCCTTACTTCTCTGTCTTTAAACTACAGCACAAGGAAAAATGGCCAGCAAATATTGTAGTGGGACTTAGAAGTCTGTTAGGAGAGGAAAACCAGAAGTATGCAAAGATGGTAAAGAAAAAGGAAATAAACAATTAATACAACCTTCCACACTTCTGCAAGACCAGATGCATTTCTCCCTGCTTTTGGCATAGTGAGGACCGTGCAGTGGCAAATAAATACACCTTGGATGCCTACAAGGTGCAGCAACAGGCCTTTGGGATTAATTTCTCCCATAACACCAAATGGCTTTGTTGCTTCAGGGTAAGGCAGGAAAGATATGCTGCAATGCTTAAGGAAATCTTTCAGATGAGACTTTAACAAACATTAAATGAATGTGACTCTGAATTTCCTACACTGGAAAATGTAAAGCGTCATGCTTGATGGGAATTTGCCGGTCTCTGCAACATAAGATGCAGGTGGCTGCCAGTGGTCCAGCAGGCTCCTGTTTTGATTCTGTGAGTGTTCTTGTAATGAGAGAGAGCGGAAGTTAAAAGGAAGACACAAGTGGCCTATGGCTTCAGAAACATCCTTTTTCTGCAAAAAGGACTGAGTATGCAAAAACAAAATAGTAAACAGTATGCAAAAATGAAATAATAAACAGTATCCCCAAAAGAAGATTGAACTCTGCAATCTTTTTTTTAAATAATACTTGAAAATGTTAGAGAAAGGGGGAAAAATGGTAAAAGCAAAGAGTGTAAATGCAGAAGGGCATGGTGGGATCTGTTAGAAAGTGAAGAAAGAATGGAAGGAACATTGGTTTACCTTCCCTGGGCAACTCTGTTCTCCTGGAAATGCTAAATATAAGTACTGAATTAGCATGACCAGCACTCTCACCAACCTGAGGAATCCTGTCTTGGTGGCTAAAGGTCAGCCCTGTTGTTTGGAAGGTACAGTCCCACTCAGGGAGGTGCATAAGGGGTACAGTCTTGTATCTCTTGCTTGGTAGTGGAACAAGCTGTCCCACTCTCTGAGTGGGACATTGTGTGAAGCCACCATTGCTCATGGGCTGGTCCAAGTCAGTCTGGACAGGTGGACACAGGAGACAAGGAAGGAAATGCATCCCTCAGACAGACATGTTGGCCACGGCCCTCTCGTACATGCGCTCCAAGATGCGGTGGATGCTGGCAAAGCCTGGCCGGTCAGCAGGCAACTTGCTCCAGCAGAGGCGCATCAGGTTGTAGAGCTCCAGGGGACAATTGTCTGGGCAGGAGAGAACATTCCCATCCCTCACATAGTAGATGACCTCCTCATGAGCCATCCCATAGTATGGCTGCATGCCATAGGAGAAGATCTCCCACAGCACCACTCCATAGGCCCACACATCAGACTCTGTAGTGTAGCGGTTGTAGAAAATGGACTCAGGGGGCATCCAGCGGATGGGGATGGCATCATTCTCGTTTGCTTTGTAATAGTCAGCTGAATACATGTTCCTTGAGAGACCAAAATCAGCAATTTTGACCACCATGTTCTCCCCCACAAGGCAGTTCCTGGTGGCCAAATCCCGGTGGACAAACTTGCGCTCGGAGAGGTACGCCATGCCAGCAGCAACCTGCTTGGCAATGCAGAGCTGGCTGGTGCAGCACAGTGCCAGGGGGTTCGGGAGGCGAAGTCTTGTGTCCAGGCTGCCATGCGCCAGGCTGCAGAGGTTGCGGGGCGAGCGGTCACGCAGGTACTCGTTTAGATCCCCATAGGCCATGTACTCAAACAGCAGGCACATCGGCTTCCCAACTGCACACACGCCTGGGAGAGGACAAACCACATAGGTCATTTGGGTAGCAAGGACAGTTCTGTGTGCAAAAGCTGAAAGGTCCAAAAATGCTTACACAAAAGGGAAACTTTTAACAATGCAGAGAGGGAGAAAGAGAGGTGACCATGCAAATACCATCCACTGCACATGCATCCACCATGCATGCTGTCTCTTTTGAAGCTCCTTCCTCACGAAGCTAATGTGCGGGTGATGCTAACAAGCCATGTCCATGCCTGCATGCACAATTTTTCATGACATCCTAGGTAAAAGACAGACTTTTGGAGCTATGTTTAATTAAGAGCCCAATCCTGCTTAAGTTGGCACTAACAAAAGATTGCCTCTTCCTAGGTGCAATTGCAAGGGCTTTCAGGAAGTAACCTTTAAGGTTCTCATCATGTTATTTTCAATTCTTTTATTTGTTGTGATTATTTTATTATCACAACAATAATATTATTGTAGGGGTAACACATATGCAGGAAGACTTCAAAAGTATTCACAAGGGGCATGTTCAAGGGGTCCGTGGTACATTTGAATTGCAAGGAAGCTCCTGTCCTTATGGATTTTTCTTTTTTTTTTTAAAAAACTCATGCAAAAAATGTTGGTTGAGGAATTACTTTTGTCATGACAGATATTCAAAAATGAAAGAAAGAAATCAAAAAGAGAAAGCAGAAAGGAGATACTTGCTATATCTGTTAGATGCAGAATGCAGTCTCACTGAAGGGCACATGCTTGGCTTTTCATCAGCTTTATTGGTGGGCCAGCATTAACCACACTTCCATGAGTCTTACTGATCATACAGTGATATAGTAATATTTATGTGTGTATCATTAAGCTGCTAGCCAGCAAAGGCCAACATTTAAAATGTTGGCCTTTGCTTTCTTAGGACCATCATTTAGCAAACTTATTGTGAAATCTGAAATACTGGTTGATGGCCTAATATTTGAATCTTTGAGGAAAAGCAAATGGCTGTTCCCTATCTGATGGCATCAGGATCTGACGGCATCAGGATCTGACAAGCATGACAAGCGTATGAGACAGAGTTATCATCTAAGCTGTCTTCAACAGCTCCATGTTTCTCCACAGCCCCATGATGTGATACGAGCTTGTGCCTGTACTTATGCCTTTTCCTGGCCTAAAATGTGTTAACAAAAAGCAAAAAGTTTAGTTGAGCTTGGTGCATTTCCTGCTTTTCTTTTCTGTAGCCAAAATAACTATATCAACCCAGCTCTCCCAAAACTGTGGTTTATCCATTTCAAAATGTTGTGGAGCTTCCCACTGAAATAAATTAAAATCTCATATGCCCCTCTTCATGAGAACCAGATCTGCATACAACAACTTAGAGCAGGATTTCCAGATAAAGGTGGCCGGCAGCATCTACTTCAGACAAAAAATGACGGTTCTCTAAAAGAATGTTTTTGGTCAGCAGCTTTCTTCTCAGAAAATGTTTATTAACCCAGCTGCAGTGCCAAGACTTTCTAAAAAATATCCAACAAAGAAGAATGTCCTTTCAGATGAGAAGGGAAGGAAAGGAACAGGTGATTTTTGAGACTAGCGCTTTTTTTTTGTTCATTTAATTTTGGGGTTTTGATGCTATTAAATGTTCAGACATCACAGTAGTAAGTGGGACTCATAAAACTAACAAGACTTGTGCTATTTCTTTTCAATACCCACAAAATAAATCACAGTTCCAGGAAGTTCATGTCTTCCCTGTAAGACAGCTGTGTCAATGTTATTAGACTAGATGCAGAGCAAGGCAGCAAGATGGCCAGTACTATACTCAGTGCAGCATGAGGAGCTTTTGAGTCAATGCACCATCCTGTATAGGCAACAGGATGCCTCACTGAGATACCTAAAAGCTTGACAATATTCGGATTGTCAAACTCTGCCATGAGAGCTGCTTCCCTCTGAAAGTCAGCCTGCATGTCTGCAGATGCTTCCTCCTTCAGCATTTTCACTGCTACCATGGTGAAATGTTCATATGGCAGCAGCCCTGGGGCCCTGCAAGGAGAGGGAAGAGAGGAAACTGTCAGTGATGAATACATAAATATAGGTTTTATTTCTGATGCAAGAGGAGAGNAAAAAAAAAAAAAAAAAAAAAAAAAAATGCTGTAAGGCCCCAGAACCAACAGAAGGAAATTTAAAGCCTAGTTTCATCTCTTGGGACTGCAATATGCATTGCATATCGTAGAGGTGTTCAATTTGGTTCAGGCAGTACTAAATTCTGTATAGTTTTGTTTTTTGGGGTTTTTTAATCATTGCTCTTGCTGCTTACAGACTTATTACCATGTCTGGTAAGGACATAAATAAGTTACAGGTTGGTAAGATGCAACCAGTCCCTAGGGTGGAGATCACGTCATAAACTTAATGCAGGACAGGATGGACTCTTCAGTCCAAACAATTCACTTTTGGGGTGTAATGGCTGAGGTAAAAATAAACCTGTTTACTATGAAATTGAAAGAATTGTCTCCTTTCTCATACTTGGCATAATGGTGAGTGTTGCTTAAAGTAACGATTACAGTAAGTGTATTCCCTTGGTTTTGTAAGGAAAATAGCCTTTTGTTACTGTTCTCTGTGTATGTGTGTGTGGCATTTGTATGCACCTTTAATTCAATAAATTGTAAAACCATTAGCTAATTTCAGCTGGATTTAATGAGGTGTAGCTGAGGTCTAGAAAACTGTTAATATTCCTACAAGATTTGTGAAAACACATGACAGGACAGAAGGGACTTAGCAAACCTGCGCTTTTTCTGAAGAACAAGTTAATGTGCAAATACACACATTTTGAAACAGATGAATCTTCAGCTAAAGCTTATAGATACAAATCCTTAGGAAACAGAATCCCGAATTAGAGCAACAAACTTGTTTTCTTTTCCACAGGTCCCTGCACTCTCAACAACTTTAGATGGGCTTGCCAAAGACTTAGGGGTAGCTGTTACTGGAGAAGAGTAACTTTCCACTCTTCAAACATGCACCAAGCCTCAGAGGTACATTTTGCTTCCTGCACAAATTCTTCCCAGGGGCCTTGCAGCTAAAACACATTCCATACAGGTAGCCAGCCAGTGCCCACGGAGAGTGGTGCCCATTTATGTGTCATGTTACTACACCAGCCTGACTGCCCTCCCATTGCTCGAATGCCAGGTTTTTTATTGCCCAGTAGCACCTAGAGGAGACTCCAATTTCCTAAGCAAACTTCCAGCTTCCTTGTCTTCTACTTCAGACACATGGCAGTTGCAACAGTTGCACTTGGATGCTGCAAATGTCAAGTGTCACTGGATGGCAGGGTGTCCATCAAGAAAGGAATCACAGGTGGCTAGATCACAGCTGAGACACTCAAGCAAGGAGGTCTGGCATGCCAGAGCAAAGGATCAGACCCCACACCTGTCCGCTACAGCCTCCATTACAGCACAATGTCTTCCTTCTTTTGCCCTGTGCTGGCAGCAGTTTCCAGTCTAGCAGGAGGGGAGGAGTACAAGCATCTACCACCTGCTGTCAATTCTCAGCACTTGAGCCAGCAGCACCAGCCTGAACAAAGTAACAGATAATTTAAAAGTAAATATAGGAGGCCTTTATTTCTTCCAAACAGTCTCATAGATTACCACTCATCCCTGACTAGCAGACCCAGCACAGTGCCCAAGCAGGGGTAGGCAGAGCTCAGACCTGCCTCCTTTGGAGACATAAACTCACCCAATTTCACTGAATCCTGTAATGCAAACTAACCTGTAACAAAGAGAGGTTAAGATGCACAAAGTCTTTTACTGGCCATCAGGTAAAAGCCAAAAATTTCACCTTTGGTAGCTCATGGTGATTCAGTGCAGTTCTTAGCAGATCAGGGAAACTCACACTGATCTGGCACAGAGGCAAGGACTGTCTGAAGTCTTGGCAGACAGCTATCAAAGCTGATCCCTTTCATGCCCTAAAGACTGTTGTTGCATAAGTGATAGGGGCACATCTGCAGGGTAGCAGTGGGAGAACTCAGGTGGAGGGCCAGACAGGCAAGTGTTTTTCAAAAAATAGGTTAATTCTCTTCTAGAACAGGGAAGCATCAGAAGAAATTACCTTAGGCAGTCTCTCTTGCCATTAATTAAAAGCTGATGAGAAATTTACACTGTTTGTGCACAGGATAGACAGCAACAGTCCTTTGCCTGCTTCACCACCAATGGATTTGTGCACCAGAGGCATCAACTGGCATTTAAGTACACACCGTTCAAAGAACTAACCAGCGGTGCAGTTAGGAATTTCATCCTGAGCCTATTTAGAGAATGTCTGACTTAAGTTCCCAGTCAGGTTTTCTTTCCAAAGCAGTAACTATGTAAATAAATGAGGAGCAGTCTGAACCTGTATTTGGGACTGTGTCCTGTCCCCATCTTGCTCACCATAACAGTTGGGTAGCTTCTCTTAGATCCTTCAATAATGCAATTAACATCTACTGAGTCTGGTGGGTACCTACCTTTACTCTATCCTTTAAGTTAATATGTGAGCAGGGGACTGCTCTGAATCAGCAGGGGCTGTTTTTTGAGGGAGGAAGGGAAGGTCGGGGTATTTTTTTAATTAACATCCACACTATTTTTCAGCTACATATGAGACAGCAGGTCAAAGAAATACCCTTTGCAGGTGGAGAAAATATGAGACTTCTGTCAAGAAACTCTGACCTTAGAAATAGCCTTGTCCCTAAGGAGGGATAACATGTTGTGCATTTGTGGTGTAGGTCTGCCAGCCTCCTAGCAAAATCTCCATACTGGCCTACTAGAAAAGACTCCACTTCCAGGCTTTTAGGCAATCCTGACCTTCACACTTAGCCTACACCACACAGCTCCAGATCTGGGAGAAAATTTGCATGCTGGTCTGCACTAAACTACACAGAGCTGGTGCTCTGGTGGCTTGTGAGGCCAGCATGGTCCTCCCAGGAGGAGAATCAGCCACAGGGACCCAGCTGGAACAGACATGAGCCAGGTCCTGAATTTTGTTTTAAGTATATTTACTTCCTTATCCTTCCAAGTGTGAAGCTGTTCCTGGTGAAGACAGCAGCCTTTCAGGAGAAGCTAGTAAATGATAGCTAGACACTTCCTGTCCTAACATGTTGCTTGACCCAGGAGTGAGTAAACACTGAATCAGGACTCACAGCAGCCAACTGGCAAAGGCATCGCTGGCACTGAGTGCAGAGATGTGTTTACAGAAGAGTGAGAAACATGAGAACAGGAGAAGTAAGAGGATTGCTAAACTTAGCTCAAGATGTCCATTTAACAAATGCAGGAAAGTACATTTTATCCTTCTGAGATAGGAAGGCAATAATTTCAGTTTTGATAGTTTCAGTAACCTGGATGGACACACAGCTTGTACTAGTGGATCAGTGGTATGCACTGATCTGCCAGCAGTGCACAGAAATGTCCATAACTTATAATAAGGAATTATAAAGCCTTGGGGGGCACTTTAGATAGATATGGTAATAAAAAAGGAGGTCCCTCAGAAGCAAAATTTCTGTGGCTCCTTCCTTGAGACACAGAGAGAAAGCATCTCTCAGGATGTGGTACTCATCACTTTGCAAATGCTAGAAAAGATGCAATGCTTTCTTTTTTTTTCTTTGTTTTTTCTTTTCTCTCAGTTTCCACTGACAATAACAAAAACTCTTGAAAGAAATTGCAGTGCTGAAATGGATTAAATCCACATAAAAGATCTTTACACCACTTTGGCACTTGTTTAACTAGCACTTTAGTGACATTTGAATGCCCTTTGAGAAGTCTTGCTTGATATCCCTGAAAGTAATTCCAAGCTCAGAAAGGTCTGTGCAGCACTCACTGTGCAGGGCCAAAGCAGCACTTGGCAAGAAGAAATGTCTGCCCTGCTCACACACAGGTGAAGACCCTTGCAGCATGAGCAGGAAGGTGATGCACCTCAGGGCACCCCAAGTGCTGTGCTAAGGCTGGGACAAGAGCTGCCCTGCACCCCTGGTATGCACTGCCCAGAGCACAGCTGTTGTGCAGTTTCCGTAGCTTTGTTCTTGTTTCAAGCTCAGATATGTTTGGCCATCCAGGCTAACAGTTCATCACAGGCTAAGCATCTGTGAGGATCTCGCTGCATGCCCTTTGAATTTTGTTATGTTTAGTTCTCTCTGTAATAATTAAGTTCTCTCTGCTTTTCTTCCATTAGAAATAATTTATCTCTTCATTAGGAAAACAAAATCCATCACAGCTATTGAAACTGTTTCCCAAGCTGTAACACATTTAACCTGTACAAAACTCATTTTCTAGCAGGTACATCAACAGCTTAACTTTAAACATCACAAATGTTATGACTGCTTTTTGCAAGGCTAGTTCTTGGCTTTGGCAGTCAACGGAAGCATTTCACCAAGCAGACCTTGGCCCATGGGGGGACTCTGTTCCTTCCCTGGGTTTTTATGAGGTCATCATACACTATTCCAGATACAGCTACAAAATCAACCATGTCGCATACTTGTCAACTGCAAAGGACAAAGATAACTACCCTGACTAAGCAGGGAACTATGCAGCCTGTACACTTTCTTCTAGGAATTTGGGGACGGGACTTTAGGAGGAAACCATTACTGTCAAAAATTGTCTTGCAGAAACTATGGATTCTGTCAGGAAAAACTAGAAATCTTCCATCCTCCTTATTTTTGGGGTTGTCAATTAAAGATTTCTCACATTTGTAAAAGTGCACAGTCTCACCTCCCACAGTATTATCAGAACTGGGCTGTCATCTAATATCTTTGATTTAAAGCAGTTAACAATGGCAGCAAACTCAAAAATAAAAAGTGAGAAACTAACTAAAGGGGACACTGTAGAAGTCTAGAGATAAGGGAGTTTGTGTGTGTTACTTAAACACTGATATCCAGATAGCCATGGAGCTCACCAAAGATTGTTATGGATGGAGAAAGGGACCCTACAGAGGTAGAGCAACATTTTTCTGAGACAAGTGTCCTTGTTCTGGCTCCTGGAGATAAGCACAACATCAGAGGTGCAGGAATGAGGCTGAGAAGTAGGCAGGAATGGACTGCAAGGGAAGATCAAGAGCACCCAAGACCCCCAAAGCCCCCAATTATTTCCAGAAAGGTCTGGAAGAATGGGCTGCCAATGATAACTCACTTGTATAGAAAGTGAGAAAGTTAGCTCCAGGGCACAGAAATTTTACTATGAAAAGGTACTTCACACATGTGCCTCAGGACCCTAAACTTCCTGTCAGCTGAATTGATGGTGGAGCAAGGACTGCTGACCTCTCTTTTTTCCTTTCCTCCTTTCTTTCTATCCTTCCATCTTTAATCCATCTTTCTGTCTCCCTTCCTTTTCATACTATCCCTTCATTCAAAACCCACTGGTCGTGCTTATATAAGGGGTCAGGGACTAAGAAATAGCTATTTCCATGGCAGGTGTGTAATTTACTAATAAAAATTTGTACAGTTTTGCAGATACTCTGACTTTTGCTGTTCCTTTCCCCCACAAGCATCTACAAATCTTGGGTGTGCACTTCCCATAAGGTTGGGACACCACAGACACACAGCCACCCCCACATTGGCCTTTGTGGGGAGGGTTTTTAGGGGATTTTTGTTTTGGTTTGGTTTTGCCACTGAATCAAATTGAATTTTGGTTGGGACTCAACTGTAGCATGACACAGTGATTTCTGTGGTAATTACACAGATAAGTATTGGTGTTGTAATGGAGATCACCAGACACTGATAGTTCATAAATACTAAGAAATGCAAGAACTTCATAATAGGTCACAGCCAGTACTCTTGGCAAAATTTAGCTGAATTTTTACACCAGATTTTGGCATGTAAGGCATTACATCTAGTAGAGAGTAGAAAAGAGTAATGTGTGGCAAAATTTTAACAAATATTGACAGACAGCAGTGGACAACAAGAGCAATTATTCAAATTTGAGTGTTGTGTACCATTTGGTACGCATACATTTGAGTGGATGGATGGATGGATGGATGGATGGATGGATGGATGGATGGATGGATGGATGGATGGATGGATGGATGGATGGATGATTTCCAGTGCTGATTTTTCACAAGTGCCTTCAGATAAAGAAGACCCACAAAGACACTGCTTACCTGGCTTGGAAGACTCTCCCAAATGCTCCCTCGCCAATATCTCTCACATATTCAATATTGTTCCTGGGATACTCCAAGCTAAGCAATTTTGGATTGAGGAGAAGAGGCATGCGCTGGTACATTGGGTTGGGGTGCAACCGGTCCAGGAGCAGTTCAGAGGGCAGAGTGGTGAGAGTTGGTGTCTCCGACTCTCTGAAACAACAGAGCGATTTCTGGTCAGTGTGTGCACTGCCTTCAACCAGGAGATAACTAACTACATCTCCTGAGCTTATTTATTTCAGGATGGAAAAGGAAGGTGCAGCAGAGCTACTGAAGGAGCCTTGCAGCAAGGTGTCATGCCATGTCCCTAGTCACCAGGCCACCTTCTACTCTGCCACAGGAGTTCAACAGAACTTACTCTGGGCCACCACAGGCAAAGGAAAGGCTGCTGTCCCCTCCCAGGTGTTCACAGGACTTCGCTCTCAGAATCAAGAAGACCCTTTTTTCATAGCAGCATTTCTTGCACTGAATTAATTAAGTTCCAAGCTTTACCTTTTTTTGTTTTTCCACTGTTTTCGACGACGGCAGCAAACCAGGGTGATAATGCCAAAGATCACAACCAGAGCAAAGCTGGAGATGATTGAGATGATAACAGTCATGGAGTATGTAGGGGAAAATGAAGGAGGAGGGGGAAGATTTAGAGTCTCTCCATTTGGTTTCCTTGTTCCCAGTGATAAAAATGCTGTAATGCAAATAAAATCAGAGGGTTATGCCTCTGGTACTTTATAGAGCTCTCTCTAAGAGGAATTTACAGAGCTAGCCTGTCATCCTGGGAATTACTGACATCACATATACAACCATATGCCCACATGAGAGGACCACACTAGGGAAGCTTGGTTTGAGGAAGAAAAACCCATTTGTGCTTGCCACATGTGAAAATCCAAGATCTGGTAAGAACAATATATAGTTCCCATTAAACTGGGAACATAGTTTTAGTATAGAATATTTGCAAGAGTTACAAATGGGAGGTCACATCTGATAGTTTCAACAGTATTCAAATATAGTAATGTCTGCAGTGGGAGAGATCAATGGTGCACAATGTAAACCACAGTGTATCATGTGTCCTAAAAGGAATCTGCAGGGAGTGTAAGACCAAGTAAGTACAGAGCGATACTTTCCCAAAATATCATCTTGCCCCCAACAATTTGCATATCAGTGTCTTTATGGGGCAAATATGGAAAACTAGTTTAAAGCACACTTGGCTGTATTGTTAGGGGAAAAAAAAAATCACATAACTACCTGTAGAGTAGTTTCTGAGACATTCTAGAAAATGCTACTCTCTCCATGCAGTGAGTGAGAACAGAAAGAAATTTAAACTCTTCTTCTTCTTAATTGCCAGCTAAACTGAAAATTACTTGTGTTCACATATGCCCATGGAACCCCTGTTCCCCATGCAGGAAGTTTCCAAAAGCAGTCTTATTTCTCAACACTGAAATCCAGAAACTGGGAATTTTTGATGAAATATTTTCCAAAAATTGGTCTGTTCTTTGAACCAGAAATAACAGGAAGACTTAGCTTCAACATCAAAGAACAAAGATGTTTCCACCTTTTTTAGGCTTATTTTTACTTAAAATTGGGGGAGTTTATTACTGAAAAATAAATCACCCTAAACTAAACAACTTTGGAAAACAGCCTGAAACCCTACCTTCTAAACAGTGTGACAAATCAATTTTTCAGGATAACACAGGACATTTCACTTTGTCTTTGGCATTCATATAACCTAGGGCAAGGTGCTTGATTTGCCTGTCTTCATTTTCCCCTCTTCATGGGGCACATTAAACCTTCAGGTTAAAGATGCTGAGTGAATATATGAGAAGACCCAGAAGTAATGGAATCCAGAAGACGGAACAGATTGGTGTATTCAGGATGCAAAGACCTTGCATGACCACAAAACAACCACAGTGGCAGAAATTATAAAGTGCAGTTGCCTACCATCTCCACAGGGAGACACGGTGCAGTATTCCCAGGTCACAGCTGGATCCTTTGTGTAGCACCAGGGACGCTCGTTCTCACCTCCTGGATTGCGGCAGTAATTCTCAGCATCAAACAGCTCAGGGAAAACCTGAGGAGTCCTCCTGTGCAAATGGGGAGCCTTGGAGGAGGAAGCAAATTGTATTAGTGTTTCAGCATAATTTTCCCTGCTATTATTAAAACAAACAAACAAACAAACAAAACAAACAAAACAAAACAAACAAACAAAAAAAGAAACAAGGCAGTGAAGCAAGACAGAACCTTTCTTGAAACTGTCTTTCAGTTGCCTGAAATGTCAGAGAATGCATCCTGACACAGTAAAGGGAACTTCCGGATTGAGATATGATGAGATTGTAAAACACCAGTGAGCTGAAGAATGAAGGCAACCTGTTCCCTCCTCATCCCCTGCATGAGACTGGGCTGCCTGACTCGAAGAAACTCCTTAGAAAAGAAAACCTCGAGCACAGCTCTCCATTTGGTGGATCTCACACTGACACACCTGATCACTCCACTTCTGGCAGGGAATGCCAGATATTGTGACATTGGCTGTGCCCTGGTAAAACTGGCCATTGCCACTGTAGCAAGTCCCTGGAAAAGAAAAAAAAATGAGGTCAAGGCATTTCAGACCATGTCCCGAAGCAGAGACTCACAGGAATAAAGTTCATGTCATTTCATGAGGCCAGCTGACAGCACAGGATCTGAAGCACACAGAAGACTCGACAACAGGGGACAGGTACTGCTTAGCCTCCTGTTTGCACTCTAATAGATTTGACACTTAATACATGGAAGGCAATCTGCTAAAACTTCAAAGCGGGCACTGCAGCTCTCTCACATTGAGAAAACAGGCCGTGTGCCTGTGATGGTTGAGCTGCAATTATGTAGTTCACAGCACATCATGCAGAAAGTGCAGGGCAGAACCACACTGAACCCACCTAAACTAAACGGAGGCAGAAAGCAAATCACAGCACTGGTTCCATGATTCACAGCCAGCAATCTTACTGGGGCACTCATAGAAAGGCACTCATGTTCCTACCATGGGGAGGAGCTGGGATTCATAAAGTTAGGCTCCTCCTGCTTCTGTACAATGCTTATCCTCTTTGATTATTTGGAAACAGCCTATGGTTTTCAGCAAGCATGAAAATCATACCCTGAAGTATGATCTGAACTATGAACTAAGGAATAGTATCAGTATAAAGCAATGTTCTTTATAATGAAGGTAGTGTAGTCACTGCATATAGAGGGCTTGTTCCAACTGCAGAAAAATTAAGCAGAAAATATTGAGATTTTACTGCAGGAATATGCATTAATGTCCTCATACGACATAAGTTCTCACATATGTCTGTCCTCACAGGAGAGTTTAATGCATGCTGGCATAGTCTAGGAAGCAGAAAAACAGCAGACAAGATGCAGCGTTACACATTTCAGTACATAGTAGCTGATCTCTAACCTCAGCTCAGCCAAGGCTAACATTGTGAGAGATGGCATATATTAGGGTCCACTGCCTTTTCAGTCTTGGTAGGAAAATTAACAAACCAGCAAATTGTTTTGTCATAATTTTATTTTCTTTAATCTCATAGTTCAGGAAAAAAGAGCAAGAACAAAAGTGATGTGTTCTAAAATAATTCCTTTTTTTAGCAAATATTTTTCATCTTCCTAAAAGCTTTGCGTAAGGGTTGACCCAAATTTGACACAAGACTATGTGTCTTTGTCGAATGTACTCTTTCCCATGTACAAGGACCATAGTCAACACACCATCATAACTATCTGCTGTTTTCTTCTTGCATCACACACTGCACCCAGGATCGCAGTTAAATATTGTGATAGATTCTTAGCTTTCTGAAGTTTCACCAGGAAGCAGACACTATACACATGTAGGTAGACACATTACCTCTAAACTGTTAACTCCAGGCCAGTGAGGTTAAACAAAGGATTGAGTTCCTGTAGCCCTGAGGCATCCAAACACTTCCAAACAGGAATGATTGTGGACTTTATGGGAAATTTAAACCCATCACAAATGCAAAGTAAAATTCTCTAATGTGGATTTCTTTGACTGATACATAAATACCATTTATGACTCACATCTGCAATAAGATAGCAGCCCCCACATGACTGGCACCTGTAGCTCTGCAGAGGTGTAAAATCATGTTAAGATATCCTGGAACATACTTGTATACCTAAGCCCAGAATTCTACTTGTTTCACATTGAAAGGCAAGGAAAGCAGGGCCTGAAACATGACTCATGACACAGCTAGTAATAAATTTCTGCTCAGATCTGAAATCACTGTCAGTGGGACACCTTAAAAGATGAATGTGGAGAGCTTTAGGAGCTAGAGCAATGCTATGGAAGCACCTCTGAATCCTTCATACTCTGGGAATGTGAATGCTTTCACAGGTTGTAATGCTAAAATGAGGACAGAGGGAATAATATAGTTGGTCCATCTGGGCATTAATGAATATTTGATAGCAAGCTAGAAAATAGTTCCATTTCCTGCTCAACAAACCCTTGTGCAGATAACAGTGGATCTAAAGTTGAGGGGACATCTTCCTGGTTCATGACTGAATATTGCACATCTGTGCAATGCTGCTCTGGGAAAATGCAATGCTGCTCTGGGAAAATGCTGTGGAAGTTGAACAAAAAAGGTCCTGATACACAGGAGATAGAGGATATGTCCTGAAACATCTGTGGGGATACTGAAGCCATCCCATAAATGCTCCACTCATATGCTGACACCCCTCTCTTTAGGTCCCTCCACCAGGGTAGGGATGGCTGCATTTGTAGGCCATAGTCACTGGCCCAGAGGGCCCCCTAGATCTTGGGCTGTAGGAGGAGCCAAGAAAAGTCTGGAATTTTTTTTTTTACTTTCCCTAGCCATGTAGAAGCTGCCTGCCACTGCCAAATCTGCAGACCTCACCTAGTTAGATGCATGGGAGGAAAGAGATTCTTCCTGTTTTTCCTTTTTTCCTTTTTCCAATGAGGCAAATTCAGTGGCTGAGCTTGAAACTACAATTGCATGAGTGAAAGAGTAGGGTGTGAGTGTTTCAGCCACAACCAGCAGCAGAGTGGGAGCCTGACAGAAGTCAAAGCAGCACTGCAGAGGGATGTCTGGGTCTCACCACTGGTCATGAGAGGCTCACACAAGAAACAGCCAGACTTCAGAGGTGATTTGAGGAGAGCGCTGGGAGCTTAAGTTCTTGCAAGGCCAGCCTGACATAGATAACCACTTTGTTAACATACAAGGCTGGGATGGCCTCCGAATCAGAAACATAAATATGGGTAGAGGGGAATGAGAAGCAATGGGTAGAAAGAAAATGAAACAGCTGGAGGGAAGAGTACCATCTAAAGCCACCATGCCTCTTTCATAAAAAAGTTATCAGCCCATGGTCTTCCCAAGCCCCAAAGAGCTGGAAATGTGTTTCCCCATGCCTTGGACGTGGAAACCCAGACACTCCTCAGTAATAACCTAAATTCAGGCAGTCAGGACCAGCAGAAAACACAAAAACACTGTGCAAACGGCAGCTTCAATGAAGAATATGATGTCCATCTCTAAAAATATAGTCTGGAGCATATACTTACTGGTTATGTTCTCCTTCTTAAAATCTGTAAAAAGACAAGACAAGATGTAATGAGGGATTGTCCATGATGCAGATTTACTGGATGCTCACTTAGAAGCACATTACAGGAAAAAGTTCCCTCCCTAGCGGTGCTTAAACTGCTTGTTTCTTTGCAAAGGCAACTGAGTGGCAATTTTGCGAACATTAAGACTGTTTTTTGAGATTGTTATGATCTTCTCAATAAGGATCCAGTCTTTATTTACTTGAGGGATTTTTCCCACATCCCAGTTGCATGAGAGAGGCAAACAGCCAAAGCAGCTGTCACAATTCCATGCACAGGTGCTGAGAGAGGCAAACAGCCAAAGCAGCTGTCACAATTCCGTGCACAGGTGCTGACAGGACAGTATCCAGCAGCGGCTTTTACTTTAGTTGTAAATTATGGACTGTATCTTTCCCCTCTCCCTTACCAAGAACACAAGTCTCTGTACAATCAGCAGCATGTGCCACCTTACCAAAGAAAGGGATGCGGGTGCAGGAGCTGGGATCCTGGTGCAGGCTGGGCAACCTGTTGCATTCAGGAAGAGTAAGCAGCATCAGCCCTGGCTTGTAAATCCCCTTCTGAGAATTCTCCTCCATTGAGAGCCATTCCTTAAAGCAGTAGAGATCCTTTACAGCAAGGCAATTCTCTCTACATTGTTTTGCAAAAAACAATGAAATACAGCTGTCAATGGCTTGAAAAAAATGGCTGCACTTAGCAGTGATGTGCAGGGGTTATGCAGGCTGACAGAAATCCCTTAATGGGGTGACATTTCTTTAAAGCCAGTCTGTCTGACTCAGAAACCATAAAGGAAACTGTATGAAATGCAACAGCTTCCTTTAAGAAACATCCAAATCTATATTTTAATGAAGCAGGATTATGCTCAAAACACAGCACACACTAAGCTATGTTCATTCCTATCTTTTTCTACAGATTTTTTACATCTTCTAGCTAATAACCATCATAGAATAGTTTGTGTTGGAAGAGATATAAAAGATCATCTAGTTCAAACTCCCTGCCATGAACAGGACACCTTCCACTGGATCAGGTTGCTCAATGCCCCATCTAACCTGGCCTTGGACACTTCCAGGCATGAGGCATCCACAGCTGCCCTGGGCCACCTGTGCCAGTGTGTCACTACCCTAACAGTAAATAATTTCATCCTATTATCTAATCTAAACCTATTCTCTTTCAGTGTGAAGACATTCCCCCTTGTCCTGTCACTACATGCTCTCGTAAATAGTCTCCCTTTAATTTGTAGGGTTAGAATTTTTCAGTATATTCCAAAAATCTCACTTGGCTTCTATAAATTTTACATTGAACTGTCATCTGCTAAAAGGAAGAGGTGAGCTGCAATTCTTAACCTTCTTACACTAAACATTTACATATATTTTTAATCTTACTGAATAAAAAAATCAGAATTTTTTTATTGTCTCTACAGGCAACTTTAAATCAATTTTTTTCCCTATCGACATCTGCAGTGAAAGTTTTGGATTGCTTGGTAAAGAAGTGACCTGTCTCCCACCTAATGTATTACCTCCATAACAGTGTGAAACATTCACTGACAAGAAGTGCTTTTGATGTTTAAATGGGAGGTATATGAGAAATTGTTTGTGAAGAAGCGCAAGGCAGAAATCCCTGCACTAGAAAAAAAAAAATACAAAGAAAAAAAAGAAGTTAGTGGATTTGTTGCATTGGTCAATTTATCAGTGATTTGCTTATTTATGTAGCCATTCTTGAGAGCCTGGGTTACAAAAGTGAGGTCATGTGCAGAGATTTCTTTTGCACAGCTCAGCTGAAGTCTTTCCCAGATCCCCAACTTTTCCAACCACCACCACACAATGATGCAGAAAGAGAGAGGTATTTTCTGGTTCTGTGGTGAAGGATTTAGCCAAATTCACCACCTGGTGAGTGGATGCAATCTAATTATACAACGGTTTTGGCAAGAGCAGATGGTCACGGGTTTCAGCAATGGCTAACCCTCTAAAGCACCTGAACGATGAAGGTCAGTGGGAATTCTACCAGAGAAAAAGCTTTTCTGCAACCATAATGGAGGCTCTTCAATTCAGCAGGCTGAAGTCATCAATGCCCACTCTTCTGTGCTTGGATTCAGCCAGACCTGGTTTATTCCTTCCTCCCTTCCATGGAAACCAGAATGCAGCCAGATGGCAAATTTATCTTTTTTATGTTAAACAACATGTGGAACAGGAATGACCTTGTGAAGTAAAGAAATACTTAGATAAGGAAATCAGAAAAACTTGCATTTGAAGCACTGGCTGAGACTTGGGAGATCTGGATTGAATTAGCTCTGTTCATTCCTGGATCCTGAGCACCAAACCCTAAAATAAGGGTTTGGTGTTCAATTGCAAAATGCAAAAAGCCATTCTTCTGCAATGCCATCTGCTCCAGGGTCAAAGGAAGGTTATCTGCACTGGAAGAATGGTAAAGCTGCCAGAGGGAGGGATGGCCAGTCACATCTAGCTGGGTTCATACTGTTGTTGTAGCACCTGATGCTGAGCAGGGAGAGCTTGCTGAGGTCACATGCAAAGATTACTAAAGGTTATTATTAGAAATGTTATGTCATGTAAATGACAGATGGACAAAGAACAGTAATGGCAAAAGACAGCAGTGTGCCAGTAGAGTTTCTAGGGACCACAAGAGACTATATAAGAGGAGATGGGGACGCACAGACCCAAAGTAAAAGAGACTTTCCCCAACAGAAGACTGTTCCCTACAGCTGATCACTTCCTATTAGCAGTGATTGAAACAGAAACTGAGGGTACTTCTTCTGCTATTGCAATAGCAGCCAGTGACAAGAGCCAGAGGTAATCAAGAATTATGAGACAAGACATCACTTTCCCTTAAGAACTCTCATTTTAATGAATTTGCATCGAAATTTACATTAAGTGAATTTTCCTGTGTGGTTTTCTTCTGTTTCATTTCATCTTGTTTCACCCCCTGATTACTTTTATAAAAGCTTTACTCATCCTGTCAGCTGTTATTCTTGCTAGCTAGCTTCCAAACCAAATGAACATTAAAAAAACAATATGGAAAGAGAAAAACTGGTGCAGAAAATAAATAATAAGATAAAATTATATAGACATACATTGAGGGCAGTATGTCCCTCAAAAACTGGGACAACTCTCCCACATCTGAGAGTTCAATTCTTACTCATGAAGTATTTCAGCTGAAAACTTGTGTAGTCTAGCCAGCTTCTGCAGAAAGCTATAAAGTTGTCAATAAAAAGTAGTTAAGAGAATTGGAAAGTAACCAAGACCATGTGAGATGTGTTCAAGAGCCCCCAAACCTCTCTCAGCCATTAAGGAGTATATATTAGATGTCTGAGTTATCAGAAGGAGAATTGGGCTCTGGAAGAACTGCTGTCCAGCTGATATTCTCTGGGGAGAGGAATTGGGAAGGATGCTATTCCAGGACCTTTCTTATGAAGAAAGTTGCATTCAAATTGGGTGGAAAGAGAAATGAATAATTAATAAAAACCAACATCGACTCATGAATTTGAAGAAAAATGGTTCCAGGCAAGTCCATTAACATTTAGAGATATTTGCAAATGTTGTAATTGTTAGCTCAGGTGCATCAAGATCAAGCACATATTTATGCTGGTTTGTGTAAGTCTGACTTTAGAATTGTCCCGGAAGTACAGGTCTTCAGCCAAATCCCTGTGAGTTCTGGTCCTGTAGGGCCACTCATGAGCAGGGGTAAATGAAGCAAGGCTGAGATGTAACTGAAATACCTTGCAGAGCAATGTGCAGAGCCCTTAGCTGACTAATGTGCTGTGCATGTGTGGCTGAGATATAAATACTGTCACAGATCGTGAAAAAACTAGAGATATCATGTATTTAAGAGCACAATGACAAAAAACAGAATATTGAGGTGGCAGGGAGGAGCCTGACATCAAAAAGTAATTTGTAATACTTGGCTGCATGATTATCTCTGGATACTTGCACATAATCTTCTTTCATAGGATATGTGCCATCCCCATGTTGATGCTAGAATACTAGGCAGAATAGGTACCAAATAGAAAACTAAATGTATGCTCAATATTCACACTGGGATTTTCCTCTGTGCCTTTATTTTAGAGATATGAAAGGAGGAGCAACAAAACAAGGTACTGATTACAAAAACAGCATGCTGCTGATTGTCCTAAAAAAAACCCTACATAACTGGAGAAATTATTGCCATTAGACAACTGGTCTGAGTCCAGCAAGCAGTGTGCTTGCCATGTGTATAGAAAAGATTTGTATTTTATTTGAGACACTAGAGTTGAGGTTACCCTTCCAATAACACAGATCTGAATAGTATTTTAAAATGTGTTTCAAGGAAGACAAGAAAAAAACAGTGCACTTTAGACAGGGATGTCAGCTGCCCAAATGTGAAATGGGTAATGACTAGTTTTTTAGCAGCTGAATATGTCGGGGAAAAAAGAAAGCTTTGTCCTGATATGTGTGTGGGGCTGCCCTCTGAGAAGCACACCAAGCAATCATAATTCCATTGTAGTTAAAACTAACAAAACTTGGACTGGGCAGAAATTTGGGAAAGATATAAAATTTCACTGCAAAGAGGAAAGAAAGAAACTCTCCTCCATGACCATGGTGGTATGACAAGGTACAGCAAAGGAAGGACTGCTCGGGAGATGGCATAGGGAGGGAGAAGTGTCAGTCATTGGGATGTGTTTACAAATACCTGTCAACAGTAGATTAGCTATGTTAAGACATGCTTTGGACTCCTCAGGGTCCCTGTCAGCCCAATTTCTATGCAGATTTCTCTGCATATAGAAGGATACAATAAGCACAGTGGAGTTGTGGTTTAACAGGCACAATTACACAGAGAATGTCTCTAGTCTCATGCTTTTTGTCACATTTTTGTCACAGCAGGAAGTGCTAAACAATTGGTATATTACCTTGGCCAGATTTGTTGCATCTTCTGGAGCCACATTTAGTCAAAATTCCAAAGAAGCAATTACTCTTTATAGCAATAAAAATATACATACTAGTAAGTATACATACTATGGCCTAGTAAGATTTAACAGATGACAATATGTTAATTGTTGAAACTACTTATGTATTTCAAATGGATACTTCTTTTCGACTCTGTCCTCCAAACACCTAATATAATGTAGAGGTCTGGACTTCAAATTCAGACCATACCCTAGCAATTAGCACAGTGAGAGCTGAATAAGTCTGTGTGTACAGTGGAGAGAGCAATGGGAAAACCTGGGCAAACCTAGAGGGCCCAGTTTCACTCAGCTTCACTTGTTACTGTAAGCCTAGACAGACCCTCACCACTCCCGTGCTGTATACACATCCCCATGAAATGAAAGTGAAATACGATCATGTTTTTCTTCATTTACCTGCACACTGGTTTTGGAGCTGGCCCAGCTCCCGAGGGATTGCACTCCTGGAAGATGTAGTTACACAGCAGAGACTCAGCAGCCGGTTGGCAGAATGAACTCACCATTTTCAGTTCAGTCCAGGCAGTGTGCACAAGCAGCTCTTGGGTCTCCTCTGGGTCAGCATACGAGGAGTTGAAGAAAACAAGAGCATTCTTCACCAAGATAGCACTACACACCTCACCTCTGTATGTGCTGCAGTAGCCTGCGTCACCCTTGTATAGCTTACTGTCAAGGACAAGAACATACACAGAGTAAGCTCACAGAGCTAAACAGCTGCATGAACACAATAGCCCTGTTTCTGAATAAAGTGGCATGTGTAAGGCCAAGAGAGGGCAGAGGAGATGGTAAATATTTATAGCCACTAAAACCAGCTAATAGAATCCAAGAATGAAATTTATGCAGGGTACTCTGGTGCCAGGCCAGGTGAGCTCTAGGGATGAGGCTTTGACCAAGTGCTGTTAACATTATAAGTGGCCTAAAAACTAAACGATCACACAGAACCATGACCTAGCATGGGCCCTCACCCTGTCCCTAGGCTCTAACGGGAAAATATCTTACTATCCTACTTTCCTGCTTCCCTGCAGTAGGGATCAGCCATGCTGCTTGCTGCAGTCCTGTGATAACCCAGGATTTTTTGCTCTGCTGTCTAATAAAAGTTAGAGTTTAATTTAAGATAGACTTGATGAGCAGGAGGCAGGTAAGTTCAACCCATCATGCACCAGGGAATTTTTCACAAGATCAGACCAAGCTCCTGCCTGCCCTTCCTCAGCTCCTGCACCACTCCTGACCCTGCCCCTCTTCCACGCCTTTAGCTGGGGGACTCAGAGATGAGGAAGGCACAAGTGTTTTCCTTCCTGTTTTTCTGCAAGATGCATCTTCTCTCTTCACCACATCTTCCATTTTGCAAAGTCTTGCCACATAGAATGGAGACAGAGCTATGCAGGAGCAGTAAAATCAAAATAGTGTCATCTTCTTTGAGAGCCATTTATTTATCTTTCCCATGTTATTTGCATCTAGAAGGAGATCTCTCTCCCCTGCTTTCTTCCTCCCTTCTTCCCGGGGGCCATCAAAAGGGAGCAGCAGCATAAAGGCAATGCACAGGTCAGCCATGCTTCCAGTAGCTCGCACAGACACCCAACAGCAGCAAGGTCTGTGGGTGAGTAGGTGCCCTCTGCCTAGGCACCCTGTGGGACGCAGTGTCCTTGGTGTGGGAGGGAAAACTGGGAAGACAGACTCCCTGTGTGTGGGGGATGGACAAATCAGGGCAGGGAGGAGGGCTGGGTGCAGCTGTCCCCACTGCTCATTCGGTCAGTGTAACTGGGGTTAGAGAGTTCAATTCACAACACACCAACCATTTATTTCTTTCCCCAGTCCAAATAATAACCCATTGTTAACTCTAGGGTTTGTTTCTTTTTTTTTTTTTTTTTTTTTCCAGAAAGTGGAGGTACATGGACAAGGGATTACACAGGATGCTTCCATTTCTGTTCTTTAGATGCTGTTCTCTGCAGATGACACTCCCTGGCTCTATTTTAGCTCCTTTATTTTGGGCTCCATGTGAATTTTTTCTTTAATTTTTTTTTTCTGTCACACTGGATTCAAAATACAGGAAGGCACCAATCATTTGAGGTTTACCAAAATGGCAGTGATGCTCTGACACTGCATCATCCCAGGCTCCATGGACGCACCTTCATGTGACACAGGAGTCCCTCAACATATTGCACTAGTCTCATAACCCATGACATCTCCCCAACACACAGCAGGTTTCCCCAAAGCAGTGCACTGATTCCAGCACCCTGCTAGAACTATTCTTGGCATGGCAGGGGTTATTAACATATTCCTAATGATTCCCATTGTGCTTAATGTGAAAGTTGCATCCTTCCTGTGACCCAAGGACAAAAGCAGGGACAGGTGTGTTTGGGGCAGCTGTGCTGCTGACTTCAGGGGCCTGCAGAGGCAGACTGAGAAGAACTAACAGTGTTAACATTATGTTTCCTTGTTTTTCTAAAATATGCAAGGAGACACAGACCAAGTGGCAAAGGAGAAGTAGCAACAACATGTTTCTCACAACAGTTTGTCACGGAAAGAGAATGTCATGCAGCAAATATAAACACCTACTGGACAAATAGGGCTGAGGACTTGATCTGTGTCCCTATGCCTGTCATACCTGCATGGGTGCAGGTATAAGGCATAAGTCTGCCGTCATCACTGGGTGGTCACTTAATCACTTACAAACTTCCTGAATCAATCTTGCAAGCTCCTGTGATGGAGACAATAGCCTTTGCAAAGCCATTTGCTCAGATTTTCACAGGCTCTGATCTTTTCTATGATGGCCATAAGCTCCTTGCCCATCTCCCAGGCTAACATTTCTCATTTTCCTTCCAGACTGATCAGCCAGTGCAGCATGTAGAAACATGGAAGGATTCTAAAGAGAAAAAGCCAGCTAAATTGTTCCGTCCTGCAAAAATTACTAAGCAGAAGTTCACTTCTCATCCCATGTGAGTGGCTTTGCTAATCAACAACTCTGCGTAGAACAAATATAACCTCCTCTTGCCCTAAACTGGTGAGCACCAAACCAAATTATGTTTATTAACTGTGAAAAGGCAGGAGTTTAACTCGCAGTTAAGCTTTGCCGTGAAAATGTACAAGGTCAAAGGAAACTGTGGATCTGTAACTGAATAAAATTTCCTTCAGAATATTCTCCCCGCTACCATATTTCAAACACCCTTACTGCTGGCTTGACTCAAAACCATCATTATCTACTCAAGCTTAGTACCCAGTTATGCCTCTGCAAACGAGCTCAGTGATCCCTTTGGGTGAACCTCAGCTGCACAGCTGGCATGCAGAAACTCTACCCCTTTATTTAAGACAAATTAACCAAACCCCCTTGGTTCATTCTTCTTCTCCCCAGCCCAGAAAGAGCCTCCACAAAACCACAGAAAGTCATTCTTACCTCCATTCTGCCAAGAGGCACCACATCCAGGAATTGTGATGAACCAGGAGAAAGAAGAAATGGAAAAGACATCAGTGACACTTCAATGTTACCTCTGAGATTCATAAGTCAAGACTTCCATGCTAGGAAATGTGTCTGACAACTGTAAGCTGTGTGAAAAAAAAATGCACCTAAATTCTATTTCTTTTTTTGTATCTTCTTGTGGGGAAGAAAATTTGGCCAACACTGAACACTGTAAAGTGAGAAAGAATGAGGAGGAGGAAGTTGCCGGCAGTGCCAGCTGAAGTGGACTCTAGCACCATAAACCCATACTTTTATCTTGATCCTTTAGAGCCTATGTAACCAGCAGGCAGCATCCTCTGTTTAAGCTACACAGATATCCATTACTTCAAGCAGAAGCTATAACAAGTAGGAGAAGCCAGGGCTGGAGATGCAGCACTGGCACACAGGAATGGCCCCGGCTTGTAGTGCCACAGGGAGTTGGGAAGTGCCAAGCACAGGGAGGAGGCACTGAGCATCAACCAAGGGCCAGGGCACCTCCTGGGAGCCTTGTGAGCTGGGGTGAGGCCAAGGCAGACTCCTGCTCCATTCTAGGTGGGGTGTTCTACTCCTGCTGAGCACACACAAGTTGGAGGAATAAACTTCCACCAGCACAAAGTACCTATCCACTCCATCCATTTGCAGGACACAGAATTTCCTGGGCTAAAAGCAGAAGTGAGGATGGGAAATAGAGCACAAAGTGCTGAGTACCTTATGGGGCAGAGTTTTCTGCTAGGTTTCAATGCCCAGTGTAAGAAAGGGCATGATTATTTTCTCAAGTAAGCAGAAGCTAAGGCACAGAGAGATGAACAAGTACCTGCCTGGTTAAAAGCAGGACCAGGGCTACCATCCCATGTCCTATGTGAATCCTCTTTTCTCTAACTACCCTACCTGTCCAGAGAGGATGGGACAAACCGCCACCTTTCTCCCTGTATGACAAATGCTGTTAGTTAGCTCTGACAGAGGTATTTCTCCTCTTTGGAAATTCATTTTCACATTTGGGAGATGTCCCTGAGAGAAGAGAGAACTCCAAGCAAGGCAGGGTACTACTCTGAAGGCAACCAACCTGCTTTCTGGATAACACCCTCATGAGGCTGAACTGTTTGAAGCTATTTTCACTTTGCTGTTAGATGATACCAATGCTGGGTCATGGCCACAACTTCCTCCACATGGATGAACTTACCAAGTGTGCTTCTGGGACACAAAGTACGAGACAGCATCAAACATTCAGGAAATGATAGCTATGCCAGCCTCCAAAGTGTAAGAGTATATGAGGAAATAGCCTGGTGGAGGATGTACTTGAACTCAAATTTAGGCCTTCACACACTATCAGCTCTCCAAGGCTTCCTCTCTTCCTCCAGAGTACGCAACACCGCTTTCCGCTTCCCAGCAGGATAGGCTAAAAAACTAATGGTTTCTTCTTTCTCTGCATACCTGAAATGCTGATGGTTGCTGCTGCTTTTGCGGCTCCGAAAGTTTTGCTGTGCTTGTTTGTAGCAAGACAAGTGAACAGGCCAGGTCGGGTGACATACACTTGCAGTCTGGAATCAACCACTCTGTCCTTGACACTTTCTGCTATAGACCCCGCAGAAACCTAAAAGAGTGAAAGCCCAGTGCAGTAATATTTCTAACAAAAACACAAACAAGGAAACCAAGGAAAAATCTGAGACAGAGTCCTGAGCATTTAAATTAGCAAAGGAAGATGTGGCAAGGAGACAAAAGCAGCGGAGCACTAAAGGTGCTGGCATTACTTTGGTCCTTCATAGCAGCTGACTTCACACACACAAAAATAAATGTTAAAAGATCTATCCTATTTCACACTTCAGCAATACTTTTGCAACTACGTTTCAGTTCAAGAGGGTCATTATCACAATTTGGTTTATGTAATTGAGCTGGCTAATTACTACAGGGCTTCTTGTAGTAGATTGTTGCCCTCTTTATGCCTTAGCAAGGAACGGAGCAAGTTGACTTTGTGAATATCCACTATACAGAGGAAGCAAATAAAATAGTTTGGAAGTCATTGATTCTGGGTTAATATAACCACTGCCATACTCTCAAAGCAATCATGAGCAAAGAAACTGTTCCAGCTCCAATACTTCAGCAGATATCTGATAGGTTTTCTTATCTTGCAACTGGAAATATGGAGGAGGCTGCAAATATGATGATTTTAGCCAGCTCTTTTCCCATATCAGTAATTCCCAGTTAAATGATCTTGAAGCCTGCTGATTTTGGCCAGTTGGGCTTGATTTACCATCAAGTCTTTCCTGCCATCATGGCATTCATTAAAGTAGGAGAGTGTGGTAAATACAGATTCTATCTTGCAAAGACTGTAGGAAGGAGAGTATTGCCTGCTCTAACCTTCATACTGATAGGAAGCATCAAATGTAATTCAAGTGAGATATGTTGCCTGTGGGTCCCATAGGTGTGACCTGACTCTAAGGACGTTGCAGATTGTCTCCCTGGATCTGCCCCAGCAAAGCACTCTACCTACACATGTAACTAAGACAGAGATATCAACCTGAGTTGCCTGAAGATCAGTAAAAATGTGCTTTCAATGAGATCTTTCAGTGAAATGAAGTACCCATAGGTATTGACAGCAATAATTGAAAAAGCAGGAGCTCTTCACTGTTGTTACATGTCTTCTAAGCAGATTGGATTTTCTATGAAAAGAAAATGCTGAAAACAATATATTTATTTTGCTCACTCAGAGTCAGCTTGGAGTTGTGGTGAGCAAATGTTCATGGGAAGAAATCACTAAATAATCAGACCAGCACAGTTTCTAAGTACTGCACCAGGTACCTCAGTCACTGTGCAAATGGAAGGACCAGGGATATTTTTGGCCTTATAACATGAAATCAGTACAACAGGGTAGGAGCCCAGGGGATATTTTTTCACAGTTATCTCTTTTGTTACAGAGCTGCTGAAATTTACTTTAGAATCCTTTTCTCTTCAGAAACCACTCAGCACTGAAATGTGCAGGGACCTTCTTGAAGGGAAGGAGGTATTTCCTATAGGCCATCCCTGCCTTCCAGTATCTTGGTGGGATAGGTGTCTGCTTGTCATGAACAGCTTGTGCTAATCCAGTCTTCTCTCCCTGCTGGCTCCTCTGGCCTCAGGTGTACCACATCTGGCAGCGCTGGACTGTGCCTGCTGGGCACAGATAACTGGGATTTCTCTTTCTGGCTTGGGATGCAGGAGGAAGAGGTTGCTCAGGTAACTGCAATTGACATGAGCAGTATGGACCATGTACAGTGGAAAATCACAGGCAGTAGTGCCTAGGACTTCTACACTGGCCATCTGTTGTTTTCTCTACTGGAAACTTCAAGATGCTCCCTTGTGTTAACTGATTCCCTTTCTCTTTCTAGTACATTTCCTGAGATTTTGTTTCCAGGAGTTCTCTTTTTAGCCTTTAAAATCAGCTGCCAGGAAAGTAGAGATCTCTTCATATCTTCACACCTGACTCATTTCTTCCTGGATGTGTGGAAAACTACATTATAAGGTCCATGATGCCCTGTGGTGCATAGCAGGAGGAAAACTAATTGTGTTTCTATTTAGGTGGGCCAGGCAGCTGCTGCACAGAGGAGTTTCCATTCTCCTCTTCCAGGGCAGCTCAGTAAGCTCAGCAGACTCCTGTTGTTTGAGCCTCAGGACAATTACAGGTCAGTGTTCAGAGACCATAGTGCCACAGGCACGCTGTATCTTCAAATTACTCGTTATTGCTGTGAACCAGTCCTCAAATTCACCATCTCCAGTCCACCGGCTTCCTGCTGAGACTCCCAGAGACACACTCTCATTAAGGTTTCCTTGCCATATTTAACGTGAGGCAATCTGGAGCACTACCTTCCTGGGACTGGGCTATGCTTTTCAGACAGGAATGGGGCAGAGCACATATGACCAGTCAGATAGTGGCCCAGGCAGGAGCTGAGAATCATCTCATGTTCCTCTGCTCTTTTGGGACCCACACATCAGGATCTTGGCAGAGCACAGGTTTGTGCTCTGGAAATATACTGCTCTTGCCAGGCACCCCAGTCTCCTGCAAAAGGTTTCATCCTCAGTGGGGAAGGGGACATCCTGCAGTTGTCTCAAACTAAATATTGTCAGAAACCACTGAGCACCCATGGGTCTCAGCAGAGGCTGATCTGATCCCTTTGCTGCTCTGCCTAGCAACATTGAGAGAATATAGAAAATTTGTCCTAATCAGACTGGAGGACACAATAAGATATAGAGGAGGCAAGGAAGGCAAGATGGCCTGCAGAGTAGTCATGGGATCTTAATAATATGTTTTAATGTAGGAAAAGAGGAGATGCAAACTAGGATGATGATAGCTCCCTAAAGTAAGAACCAAGGGGATTTATTGGTCCTCTGGATAAGCAAGTCAACAGGAATGGTGAGGATGTGTGCTCAGAAGGACTCAGGGCTGACAGGAAGTCAGTGAGAAAGAGCAGAGGCAAATTGAGTGCAGGCACTCTACCTACCTCTACAGAATCATGCCCTGGGACTCACTTCCTTTAAAACGCTGCCAAAATACCAAAGAGAGTATAAAACATGTTCACCTTAAGGACATGAAGACTGGAGAGAACCCATGGCAGGCTTGGGCTGCAGAGCTGCATTGACAGTGGTGCCTTGCTCAGTCCCACACAGGCAATACTAGGTGTCAAGCAGGCCTTCAGTTCACTGAAATTAAGGGATGGCAATAGCCTACACACAGGCACGAAAGCCAGGCAGATTGAAGGCAAGCACCCATATTAAGTGGTCAGGATCATTAGACCACGGAATCTTTCCTATGAGACACAGTGGATTTGATCCTTTGGTGTCTGCTACTGAAGAGGGTATGCCTTTCTTAAGAACATGCTTCTGGCCAGGCATAAATTGATGACATATTTCACATTACCTAGGTCAGTCTAGAAAATCTCAGATCTATTCTCTTCTTCAAATATGCTATGCACAATGCTGTTCCACGGGTATTTGACCTCAAGACAGTTTGTTCTATCTAATTCCTCGGTTTGTGTTACTTTGTCAAATATGCAATTTTGCCTTGTAACTGTTACCACATCATTAAAAAAGGAAATGAAAGACAGCTGCAGGAATACGCAACTAAGTCCTAGAAATTCTGTCTTGGGGGAAGGTTAAAGGGTCTAAAGCCCCCTTCATTTTGGGCTTTTCAGATCCTAACAAATGAAGTCATACAACACCCTGGAGAAGGGGGACAATGTTTTTTCAGAGGAGAAAACTGCAGCAGAGAGATGAGCTGGACTCAACCAATTCAAAAAACAGGGTGCTAAGTTAGGAAGGAATAGAAACCACTGGTGCTGACTACCACTACTACCACTGTTGTGCTTCCAGGTGATAGCAGCCCTCCAGTACCAAAAGCATGAAAAAGAGGAACTTACGGCTTTTCCATTTTCCAGCCAGGTGACAGTAGGGACAGGAAGTCCTGTCGCTGTGCACCGCAATGTCACCACAGACCCAAATGTAACGTTTTGGGATTCAGGAGCCTTCAGGATTCTGGCAAACACTGTAAGAGAAGACAAAGGTGCTAGTTGAATGATAATGTAAAGCTGAGGCTGGTGCTGATGGGGAAGTACTCCCTCACCAGTGAGTCTTGATGTAAATTACAGCTCTGTGAATAAAAGCAGAGCATAGAACAGGATTCCCAATGAGTGATAGTCTTGAGAGAGAGATGAGAAGGAGAAAGAAGTATGGTATGGTTACAATGTGCACCTTACAGACCAAAAGTTTACCTCCAGAAATTTCTGTGTCAAGTCCAAAGTCTCAGAGGAGGTAATGTGCAAGAAAACAAAGAGCAAACTCTTCAGTAGCATGCAGAGGGAACAATTTACAGCAAAAAAAGCAGCAAGCTGCCATGCTGCCCTGCCCAGGATGACCTCCTGTGAAACTTTTTCCAAACCACTAAGGACCACCAGTATGGACATGTACCATGAAGGTTAAGGGTCAGATAAACATTTCAGGTCTGATTGCAGTTATTAAAATTTGCCATATAGTGCTGCAAACACCAGCATTTTCCATACAACAACAAGCTGCCCTAAGGGAAAGTGTCTACCATCAAGCATCAAGATATGAGAGAATGGCTGGCAAAAACGTTAGGAAGATGAGATTGCAGTGGAAAAGTATATTTTTAAAATTCTATGGCTCTTGATTCTTTTTTTGGAAATATGGTTACTGAGCACTTTGCAGATAAGCAAAATAAGCATTCCCTTTGCCTTCCCCTTCCTATNATTTTTGCTGAAAACTTATTTTGATCCAGAAACAAAAGCCTGATGGTCTTCACAAGCTGCTGTACTTGGACCACATAGAGAAAAGCAGAGAAGAGAAATTTCCCACCTGGAACATTTGAGTTTTGACCTAAAATTTTTAATGGAAATGCCAGAATGTCTGTATGAAGCAGGCTCAATAGCACTGCCATTTCTTACTCAAATTTCTCATGCTTAGTGAGTAACACCTTCTGGACCACACAGCAATGTCTAAAAGTCTCCATCAGAAACTTTATTAAGCAGGGAAGTTTCTTTTGGAGTTGTCAGAAAAGACTGAGATCTTGTTTGCCGTTTCTATCTGTATGTTTCCCCTTATCAACATACCTCAATATGTCACCTGTCTTCTGTTTGCCCTGTTCAGAATTAGAACATATGTCCCCACTGTTTGGGACAGGAAGGCTTTGTCTGCAAAATTTCAGTTGAACTGAAAAAAAGTGTATGCTTTCCACATAGTCCTTCCACCCAGTTCTGAGGTGGTATGCAGCTGAGATTTGTTTTGACAAAGAGCCTTAAAACAGCTTTTGCTCATAGACAAGTAGTAGTAGGAGTTAATTTCAGCATGGAAACCTTTGTGTCATTCAATGAACTCTTGGGCAGGGGCTTTTAGAAGGATTAAGTTTAATGTCAGTGAAGAGAAAGTGGTGAGAGGATAAATATTATATTGAACTTCTTAATTCTTCTCCAGCTCCAGCAATCCCACTGTCTGTGCTCAATGCCACCTGCCTAAAGTCGAAGCAGAGCAACATCAGACTTCTGCACCCCTTTACCCCTCAGTGAGGCAGCAGGTAGGAGGCTTCATCAGTAATAAGCAAAAGTGCAGTCACTGGCCAGAGGCTTTTCTCATGAATAATCAGTAAAATGAAACCTTTTTCTGAAGTTTCACTTCAGGACATTAACACCAGATGGTTATGAATTCGGACCCAAGTTTTGCAGGCTAAGCTCATGATTATTTTTATACTTCATTTGGAGAAATACTAAACTTTGGGGACTGTCCTCTGGAAACAGTTACATTCACATGGCTCCTGCTGAAGCCAGCACGTTAGCTTCCAGAATCTGAATAAGGCCATTTGTGCTTTTCTTGTGCTACCCAGTGTGCTGCTGGGACCCTTGCCCACCTGATGCTGCTCTCTGACTCTGCTGCTCAGATCCTGCCCAGTTCAGTTAATATCAAAGTGACAAATTACCCACGCCCAGTTAGCTGATGCTGAATGGTGGCACATATGTCTTCCTCTGTACTAGCTGCTCTCCTAAAATCTGCTGGGGTCTTGCAGCAAGAAGGGAAAAAGGCACACTTTGAAAATGGCAATAGCACAGGCAGTGAGTGCTACGGCTGGCCCAGCTCATGCCTGGCATGGTGACTATGGGGAGGTCAGAAATCAGCATTCCTCTTCCCAGGGTCCAACCATCAGCACTTGCTTTAGTAGTCCAGCAACCATCACTACACTTGCTTTAGTAGTCCAGAAAACTTCTAAGTAAGAAGTTGTCTGCCAGCATAGGGAAGGTAAAGCATCAGGCCATTCTTAAAATCCTAAAACACCAAATACAGGGACAAAAAATCCAGCAACAGCTTCTAAACATTCACATGTTTCTGGTGACAAGTACTGCAGGGAGAGATGGCTAAGTAAAATTTGACCTATAAAGAACTAAGCTGATTTCCAAAGTGTGGAAGTATTTAAATTCCTTCTATCCCCAGTGCTATCATGTGCACTTTTCAAGACCTTCAAAATTGAAGTTACAGATTAAATTCTTTAACTTTTCGGGTACTTACATTTGCATGCTTTCAAATACTTAAAGTTTAGCTATGTACCTTAAGTATATAGCTGTAGATGGTATTACTGAAATTAACTAGGGAGGGGGGAGATTGTATTATTTCCTTTTTATATGAGAAATTTAAAAATAAAATGAGAACAAGGTCCAGACTTTCTGGGTCCCAACAGATTTTGGAGCATGGCTGATTGGCCGATCCAGGGACATATTTTCCAAAGGGCTCTTTATCACTTTGGGAAACAGTATTAAAAAAAAATAGCATCAGCTATTTCTAAGCCACATAATCTGTGGGTAGATGATTGACATGCTGACATTGCTGTCAGACTTGAGTGCTGTGGGAAAATCAGGTGTTGCATAAGTGCAGACAGTGTCACCATCCACCTGTGCAAAGCAGGGCAAGAACACCGGGACCAGCTCAGGGTCCATTTTGGCAAAGGCATGAGCAACGAAATCTGCGCCGTATCTAAATGGCAGAACAGTTCCCACAACTATGACTTTTCTGCCCCCTCCCTCACCTCCCTCACCCCCCAGTCCCAGAAGCAAAGAAAATAGGCAAAGGCAAGAAAGAAAAGCCAAATCTGGTGGTGGTATACCTGCCAGGAAGAGGTGGGTGAAAGGCAGGAAGAGGAAGGAGCAAGAAAGAGCAAAAAATGTTTGTAAAAGTTACTTTTTTTGGCGGGCTGAGGACCTTGTCTTGTTCTTAGTTTTCCTCAGAGTGAAAATTTCCAACAATCAGGTGATTTTAATAGTTCCGTTACTTGTCTGCCTTTTTCCAAATCCTCCTAAATGTGAATTTTGCCTGTGCTTGATTAGTTACATTGCCATTACAAGGTTAGCAAAATTCTCACCAATATCTCTGGGCTCTCTGCACTGGATTTACCCACAGGCATGCCAAAAAGCAGCTGGAGAAAGTGGACAAAGATGGGTTAATTTATTTATTTATTTTAGTGGAAAATAAAACAGCACAGTTGTAAATGAAATCCAGACAGCTAAAAGCCAAGCCAGCACATCAAATATCACTCCCAGGTCCCTTAATAAATGTATGTTTTTACAGTCTGTTGATGATGTTCTGTGCACTGCAGGGCTTGCTAGGAGGTATCTGCACTGTGGCCAGCTTGAGAATTACGTAACATCATCCAGTCCAAACAGTAAGGCTTTAATTCAGTCACAAAATTTTTATACTATAAAAAGATTAAAGCAGCATGCCATCCCCCCTGCCTTCATGTTGAATGCCTAACTCTTTCCAGGTGGCTTTTTTCCCCCATTGCCTTTGATTGAGTCATGTTTCATTTCTCAGATTTGGGGTCGGGTCCCGCAGTCCTCGCAGATGCCTGCCTTCAGTATGGGTAATGCTGATTTTTTTGTTAAAGAAGGGCATTCACAACTAGACAGCTGTGTAGGTGGCCTAAGGCCATGCTGCTGCTTTGGAGAAAGGACAAAGTGATGCTCAGAGCACCAGTGATGCTGTTTTGGTTTTGCCTTTTTTCTATGTTCTCGGTATTCTTCGCACATACATTTGTAGCTCTGTAAGCCTATTGTATTAGAGGCTAGTTTTCCCAGTACTTTTCCATGCCCTTTCCTAGGCAGAAAGACAAAACAAATTCCAGAGCTCTAAGCCCCAGAGGGTACAAGGCCCCAGTGCTATCTTGGTTCTTCCTGGGAACCAAGGCCTAGAATAACTCTTTGAGATACATTTTCGTGGACAAAGTACAACTTNTGCTGTTTTGGTTTTGCCTTTTTTCTATGTTCTCGGTATTCTTCGCACATACATTTGTAGCTCTGTAAGCCTATTGTATTAGAGGCTAGTTTTCCCAGTACTTTTCCATGCCCTTTCCTAGGCAGAAAGACAAAACAAATTCCAGAGCTCTAAGCCCCAGAGGGTACAAGGCCCCAGTGCTATCTTGGTTCTTCCTGGGAACCAAGGCCTAGAATAACTCTTTGAGATACATTTTCGTGGACAAAGTACAACTTGTGCTGAAGGGAGGCTCCAGAGAAAGGACTTGACCAAGGGGAATTGCATCACCACTTATCCTCCTAACTGGTGCTTTTTATCAATTATGCTGATTTCCTAAAACCTATAAAAATGTACTAATCCTTAGGAGGGTGGGCTGCTGTGAACATCTTTCCATAACTTCCCCAAAGGCCTTCAAATAAAGATCTGCTCTTACATTACCTCTTTACTAAAATTATCTTGAGTTTCATCTCCAGATTGGGAAAAAGGCAATATCAGGACCAGCCAAGCACTACTTTTGGGGTGTGGAATAGATTGCCTTTTTATCCAGAGGTCACAGTTGCTTTGGTGAACCCTGTGTTTCAAGGGAATATGAGCAACACTTTCCCATGTACATGAATTAACCTAAACTGTCAACATCCACAGGTGTTCTCATCCAAGAGTTTGTTGCTAGTCCAGGCATACTGTAAAGCATTTGCATCCCGAGTAGTCCAAACCAAGGCAAGGCCACCAGGAGCTAAACTTGTGTTGGCAACCACATGGCAACATTCCCTTCCCACTGCAGCCAAAGCCTGCCCTGACACATGAGCAAGAGGCAATCTGCCCCTCCTGCCAGATCTGATGATCTGATATCTCAACCTGCTTCGCCTACCCCAATACAATATAACTGCTTTGTATTTATCTATGAAATATGGCCTTTTGGGTAATTGAAACCAGCTATTTTTTTTCTTTTTTTTTTTTAAGCTAAGCTGCAGAAAACTGTGTAAAGGCAAATCTTGAATCTTGTGTACACAATGTATTTTTCTTTGCATCCAGTGTTATGCTGAGATCCAATGTGTTTACATTGCTGCAGGAACTGGTAAGCTACATACTCTCTTGGAAGGTTTTCTGATATAAATATCCTGGCAAAGACTTTGCACTGTGCAAAATTCATATGTAAGTACTTAGCTGAATTGTAAGCATTTTTTGTTTGTTTTGCTTTTGTACCTGAATCATGAAAGGTCAGAATTATTTCTTGTCTGCAGAGGTGTCTCTGGGCTTGGACTTTGCTTACTAAGCCATAAAAAAAACATTTCTGCTTGCCAGCTGTATGCTCTGAAAAACCATGAACTTGAGCTACTGTGATTTTTGCCAGTGAGAAGTCCATTTGCCTAACTCCCCATTCAGATTCATCTAGATCGTAACTTTAGTCACTCTTTCTGACAAGCCTAAATTAGGCAGTCAAGAAGAGATAAAAAGTAGAGGGACTACCATTTTCTTCCCACTGCTGAGATAAGGAAAGGTCTGACAAATATATTTTTAAATACATAGAAACCTGCAGCATTTCTGTTTTCTAACATTACCTGCATAAAGTCAGAAGAAATTCTTGAAATACCAGGGCCAAGAACAGGTCACACACCATGCTCATGGATCAGCGGTCACAGAGACAGAGACAGCCACACTGAGCTGTGTGCAGCAGCTTATCGTGTTCCAAGAGCCAGGACTGACTAGGCAAGACACAGTCTCTGCAGCTGACACAACAGAACCAAATCCCACCTTGGAGAACAAACAAATTCTCCAGCAAGGACAGTCAACCACTTTTCTCGCAGCAACAGCAGGTTCTGCAAGCAGCTTAGCACTTCCAAAATGGGGATGGGTTAATAATTAAATCCCAAGATAACTGCAAGGTCAGCTTCACTTTGATCTCCAAGTACTTCTTACCTAAGTTGCAGTATTTATCTTTTTTTTTGTAAGCCTACCAAGTAAATACAAAGAGGAGCAAAAGAGCTCCAGCAAAGCTGATATGGGACACTTCCATTTATCTCTATCAAATTGCTTACCTATTTTATTTTATCTATGTACAAACACGCTTACTGCTAGAGAACCATATGTATACAAATTATCACCTCCAATGCATCTGAAATATCTGCATTTTGTACAAAATCACAATATGCAAGCTCTTCTGGCTCCTTATATATTAATTGGGAGACTTGGGTCTTCTTGTAGTCCTTAAAACATCATGCAGCGCAGACTAGATTCCACAGCAACAACATATAGACACTCAACCTCGAGCCTGAGGCTGTGAGATAGGCACCAGGAACCGTTCCAGATCTGTGTGGAAGGAAGATGGAGCAAAGCACACCTCCATCCTGAATCATATGCCTTCAGATTCAAGGCTATAGTGTCTGATACCAAAGCAAATTTTTCTTAGCAAGGCAATAACTTTTCAAGGTTATTTTAGGGTGGACTCCCAGATTTATGGGGTGTAGGACAATTTGTATTAGTAGAAGGACTCATGTGATGATAAACGTATCAGCCACTAGTTTCTCAGCTGGGAAAGACTTTACACTGCATGTAGATGGCTCTGGAATCCTAAAAGTAGACACCATAAATATGCAAAGATGTAATAACCAGGAGTAAAATGTAAATAGATAGCTTATATCCTGTGTAACTATATAAAACCTGTTCTGTACAAGTGTTCATCTCTATATACAGAGCAAACACTAGATTCAAGGACAAGTGAGGATAATGTGTTCAAATTACTTCCCAAGAAATGAATGAGGAAATTCTTTTAATGTCTGTACTTGTCTTATATATGCATTTGGTTTCCTTGTAGGAAAAACCCTTTTAAACCTCCCCTTGCTCTCTCTCATCTACAGTACAGAGTCACATCAGGTGCATTTATCTCTACCTCTACCCACAACTGCATGTAAAACTGGAAAGGAAGTTCCCAGCCTCCCGAAGTCAAGGAGCAATTCCTTTGCTTGCTCCATTTATGATCATGACCCATCATGACTGCTCCGTGGGCCACCAGTCTATGCACACGTATTGAAGTCTTCATAGCTATGCACAGGTCTCCCTCTCCCACCCCAAGGAATTGAACAAACAGTTACAGGGAATCACTGGGTTACCCAAAAATGAGATTATTGATTCTGACATCTGGGATCCACACTGGGTAACAGCAACGCCATGAATTTAATTACATGTCATGTGAAAAGTACTTCCTTTTGTCTGCTTCAAAGTGCTGCTAGCAGTAGCTGCTAGAATGTTCCTTGGTTTGGGAGATAGCAAGGAGCCTGTTCCCTGCTCACCTTATCCATCATGCATGCTTGATTTTTAGTGTTGAAAACTCATCTAGTTCGTCCTACATCAGAGATCCACCTTTATTCCAAATTCTCAGCTCCCTGCTTGATATGCCCTTTTTGTGAGGGTCCATGAGGAGCTCCAGCCACTTTAGAATACTTACCTCAGTTGCTCTGTCCCTTTTTCTGATAGCTATGGATATTCTTTATCCTCTAATTCCTTTATTGTTCTGTGGGAAGCTCATGCCTTCTAGCTAGCCAACAGTTTACAAGAGAGAGGGATTTTAACTGCCATATCTTTTTTTGTCTTAAAACCACAATCCATGCAATGATGTGAGAAGGTCATAAATTTTTCAAGTGCCTTCCCAAGGCCTTTGATAGGGGAAAGAGGTTTTTTGCGAAAGGAAACAGCAGGCTCAAATGCTTCTTAAAGAGGAATTTTGTGTATGTGCCTTGTCTGAAGCCTCATGATCCCAGGAGGCTCCTCAGTGTCAGAGGCCACCCTGTGATAGTGACTTGAAGGAAGCATGAACCTCATGCCAATGTCACAACAGAGCAAGCCTCAGGAGTAAATTGAATAGCTCATGCCTGCTGGTCATTTGCGTTTTGAAGGTCTGAGGCTGTTTTCTTCCTCCTGCAGCTTGCCCTGTTACCCTGTAATTAGGGGCATAGTTGTTTCTGCAGCATCTGAGAGCCTTGGGATGACTCGGGTGAATGCCACAGGTAGGAGGAGATTTAATGAGATATTCCGGGTTTTCAGTTACACCCATGCCACCCCACTGAGGTCAGTCAAATACTTGGATATAATTACAGGCAAACTTGTTCTTTCCCAGTAATGCTTCCTCCCCCCAAACCTTTTGCAATTTTTAAAATCAAGCTGCTGTATTCACTCTTCTCTGTCATAGGACATTGACTATAGGTGCATACAGCGGCACCAACACAAACAGGAAAGCTATCCTTCCCCAGAGTTTCTGCCTCTACCCAAGGCTGAGCCAAAGACTCTTCTTCAGCGTTGGTATTAGAATTTCCATGAGGAAATTTCATCCAATTCTTAAATGAAGATCTGGATACTTCCTTACCAGTTTAGCAATTCACCTGATCCAAAACACTCTGCTGCTTGATGAAATTCAGATTTCACACTGAAATCTAATCTGTGGAAAATGCAAGGTAACAGTGCTCACTGACTGCTTCAGTGGTCTCTTAGTATCTCCCTTTCCTACATCATCTATGCCAAGTGCAGGCAAGTCAACACAAAAGTGTAAAAAGCTTTCTGGATGACATACCAGGAGTCAGGTTTCATTTGAAATACAGACCATCTCTGGAATGTGGTCTATCCAAATTGACAGAATTATCTGCACTAAATACATGCTTTTATTCCTGTTACTTGAATTTTGGTATGACTTCCTAGTCCATTGATTTATCTGTGATACAAATTTGACCCAAGACTATGTAGGACATCCAAAAAATAGCTGAAGGAAGCTAGTGCTTTACAGGGACAGACTGTTGACTAAATAGCAATGGCATTGCTTTCTATTGTCAACTAGTCTGCCATCGCCTCACTGGCACAAGAATTAGACTAAATTAAAAAAAAAAATCTAGACCAAATCTGGCACATCCTTTCTTCTGAAGTGATGGCTCTCCAAGTAAAACCTTCCTATTTTTAAGGCTAAGGCAGTTTTCAGAAGTGGCTTACAGGGGAACATTTTTGTGGTCTGTGGCAGGGTATATTTTAGAAGCTAGTAATAAGCAATAAAATGTGGCTAGGAAAAGACTTGAATCTACCAGGGCTGGAATGCAAAACCAAACAACATCTAAGTCAGGGGAGTGTAAGGAGCCTTGCTTCTACCATTGTTTTGATATGATTGTTTTATGTGCTACCGTATAGTAGCAGAGCATGAAATGAAGCAGCAACACTTCAGCAGAGAGATGAATGAAATAGTCTAGATAAAGAAAGGATCAGTAGTCCTCAACAGATGCTTCTTCAGACAGTCGGGAAATGAAGAGATTTGAACAAAAATTTAATAAATCCATAGAGAATACAGGTATTTTTTTGTTAAACATGCTGCATCTTCTAACATTTGCCCTGGCTAATTTGTTTGTTTGTTTCCATACAGATCTATTATTGCTAATTTCTAGGCATGCGTATGTAGAGAGACAATTCAAAACTAAATGTTATCACACGGTATACTCCTAAATTCCACAGGTCTCTTGTGCCACAGGCTGGAGATCAAGCTCAGTTTCATATAAACAACAAGATGGAATTGCATCTAACTCAGTACACAACCAGCAAGACCATCCACATGCTCTCTCCTCTCACATAGCTGTCCCTGTATTTATTGCCTTTTTCTATACTTTTCAACATTATAAATTCATCACTGAACAAACTGGAACTTCAGAGGCTTCACTAGCTGGATACAGCACCTAGAAAGACAGGAAGTTTGTTCTTTAATCACAGGGGGAGAAAAACCTTTTGCACACCACATTCCAGTAGACTATTCACATTGTCTTCCTGCATCAAAAGACTGCCATTCACATGCTGTTGTTGGATAGGAAGGACACCTCTCAGAAGAATATTTTATCTTCTGTTGTGTAAATGCCTAATCACCACAACCCTTCATACATTTCAGTAACTCTATTGATTTCCATAAAATACTCTTTCATTAGTTGAAGTTAAATATAAGGCTAAGGCTGAAAAGTGGTTTTTTATGGCATTGTTTCATTTGTAAAGTGTTACTTCTAAACTGTCAGAAATTCATGGTCAACTTTTCAATTTCTTTTGTGATTTTTTTTTTTTTTAAGAATGAAGAAGGTCAAAAGCCCTTCTTCATGTGAATTCTACCAATTCACATAGTGGCACTTTCCTTGCCCTCAAGATGGAAGAAACAGTCAAGATTATAATATTGCTTCTTTATCTCAATGCACATGTTACCTTCTGTAGACATCTGTGGATGTTTGGTAGCGAGAGGAAGTCATCTTCACATGCTAATTTTAGTAGATCCAGCAAACTTGGCATTTCTTATTTGTTTGGCTTTGCAGACTAGTGCAGAAAAGGCTTGTTTCTACCAATTGCACTTCTGCTTCATGCCAGTACTTTCACTTGTCCTTTTTTTCATAAGCTAAGTGGGCTGTAACTAGAAGAACCAAGTGAGGAAAATGCAACTATGCAGCTTCTGCACAGCTGTGAACCAGCTCACTAGTGAACCAATTTATAACTACCCCAGCAGAAGTCAGAACCAACTGTACTCCTCTGGGTATTTAACCAAAGACATGTATCACTTTACTGCTACAAGATGCACCAAGACCATAAAAATTGTGTGCAACTCTTCTTCAGGAGCAATGCCTATCTTACACAGTCACTCATTTGGATCACTTGGCCAATGCTTGCCTCTTGCTCCCCTTCTCCAACCCTCATCTCCAGAGCCTGTTCCCTGATGTCAAATCAGTGGGATGCTCCATGACCTGTTTCTTCTTCTGATACCTCCAGGCACTCCAGGCAGAATTTCAGTGAGGGCAGTGCTGTCCATAGACTCAACACAGTTCCCAGTAAAGAACCCAGCTCTTCCCACAAACCCAACAATTAGGTCCACTATGATCATGTGTCTAGCAACATTTAGGTCCACTATGATCATGTCTCTAACACTTGTGGATTCTGCCTTTCTTTAAAAAAAAATCCATTTCACCATCACTTGTCCAAATTCATCTGGGTTTGCCCCAGACTTGGAGAAAAGATGTAAAAAGGCAGGCTTTTTAATCCTTTTAATTAAAATCCTGACCCAGGATTAATTTATTATAATTCATGTCCTAAGCCTTGGTGCTTGAAACATGCCCTGAGAAAGTGAACAGGCTGCCCTAACTTGGGACAGGTCTATGCAGGGCGAAGAACCCACAGAATCTTTATCTCCTCCACCACATTCCCTAATGAAAATCAGGAACAGAAAAATCACTTCCACTAAGAGAGGCCTTCAGTCTTTTCTTTTTCCTGACAAGAACTGCACCTGAATTTTCATCTAAAATGTATTGCTCAAATTGTTTTAACTGTGCTTTAAAAATAATAAAACCTTAAAAATACTAAAGCTGTGCTTTTAAAGTAATTAATGGAGGCCAGTATTTTGAATGTTGAGGAAAGCTGACAAGGACTAGAGGAAAAAATATTTGGAAAATCAAAATAGTAGCATTTCTCCACAGTTCTACCTTGCACCATTGAAACCAGACAAGTAGTATTGTAAGGTACCTCAGCAGGGTAAACATATGGGCCAAGACTGCTGTCAGTTTGAACAAATGGATCCTGCACAGTTCACTCTATGTACTTGTGACTTGCTGTAATTTCTATGGGCCAACTTAAGCAAGTCATTTAAGCATGTGCCTGACCAAAAATACATTAAGGAGCCTTATTGCCTGCAGAAGGCAGAGAGTCAGTCTTTAAAGAACATCTCTGCACTTTGAACAATGCCTTAAGCTAATGGCAGGATGTGGAAGCCTAGAAGATAAGGGACTAATGTGTATGTCTGAAACACTAACAGCCACAGAGCTGTGGAGCCAGCCAAGGACTGTTGGTAGCAACAGCCAATTACCACCCATGACTGGAGAAAGTGGAAATATGGAAGCAGGGCAGTACTTTTCTGGGACAAGTGTCCTTATTCTGGCCCCGGAGCTAAGCACAACAGAGTACAGAGGAATGAGGCTGAGGAGCAGACGCAGAATGTAAGGGTGGATCAAAAGCACCCAAGATCCCTGAAGCCCCCCAAACCAATTCCAGAAAGGTCTACAAGAATGGGCTGCACATGATAGCTCATTTGCACAGAGAGTGAGAAACAGCTCCAGGGCATGCAAACTTCACTATAACAAGGACTACAAAGCCTGGGCAAACATGCGTTCCAAGGGCCTGCACATCCCATCAGCTGGATTGATGCTGGAGCCAGGACTGATATCTCCTTCTTCCTTTCTTCTTTTCATTCTCTCTCCTCCTCTTTAATCCATCTCTCTCTCTCTCTCTCTCTCTCTCTCTCTCAGTCCCTTTCCTTTCATCCAAAACCCACTGCCCCATGCCTGTATAGGAGGTCAGGAATTACCATGCACATTTCCATGCCAAATGTGTAATTTATTTATAAAGCTTTGTAAGCTTTTGCAGGCCCTCTTATTTTTGTCATTCCCTTCAACCACAAGGACTTATGATCCTTGGGTACTCCCTTCCATGTAGGGGGGGATGCCACACGGGTCTAATGCTGGACCCATTAAAATGGAAGCACAAAACAAATCAGGATCCATGTGATCTAGATCTAGCTAGGCATAAATATTTATGCTGCTCTTTGAATGGACACTTGCCTTGAATTGAATATTCATAGTTAAACAGCCATGCTTATTAATTTTATTTTAGTATTAAACCACACTATGCAGGTTGGGGACTCCAGTAAATACTAGGACCAAGATTAAAAAAAAAAAAAATATGGCAATGTTATTACAGAGAAGCAATAAACAACGATTTTCATAAATTTTCTGAACACAATTAATGCTCAAAGAATACTGGAGAGTGATTTTCCTGCTTTGAATAATTCTAGTATATTATTTGCTTGAGTTATTTTTAAATGCTGATACTAATGGGATAAAGGAGAGGCGGGAGAGAAGGGATACTAAAAATAATAAAGAAGTGTATGAGGGTGATGTGCGCCCACACCTACTTGCAGGCATACGCAGGTAGGCTTACATGTAGCTATGCTAAATAGCCATGAAAATTAATCTAAAATACCATGAGGGGAAGGGATTTGTATGCACAACAAGCTGCTGTGTCAGGATTATGAGTGCTGTTGTCAGTTTGAACAAATAGATCCTGCACAGTTCACTCTATGTACTAAGTCCGAATTAATACCTCTGGATTTTGGAAGCCAAAAATATAAACCAAACATGTATCTGTCTAGCTTGGGACACCACCTAAAATTAGGTATATTATACAGGTGTCATACCAGAGAAACCAAGATGAGCCTGCAGGAGAGCATTTATTTGTTCACCCGACACATGAATGGAACATGATGGGATAATTTGTGTGGGAGCATTGACCTGCCACTGATCAATTAGGAACTAACCTTCTTCATTTTAAAAAAGAGCACACATACACACTGCAAGCAGGGTATTTGTGGTTTATTTTGCCAGTCCTTCAATTAACAGGCCACTGCATAATTCTGGAGATGGAGAAAAACCAAGAAATCAACCTTAGCAACCTGGATTTTTGGTGCAATTCCAGCTTGCTTTTAGATTCCCTAACTGGCTCCAGCAGATCTGGAGCAAAGAACTGCAGTGCCTGAGGCCCTTCCAAATTTGTGTGCTGTGGCACCAGGAATCTGCCATTCACAGTTTAACTCTTGACAAGCCTTTGCCCATTGTCTCAATGACAGGGACCAAACTAAAACCCAGGACCCAAGATCTGACTGTTTTCAGTTTGCTTCATCACTTTTAACCTGGGAAAAGTACAGCTCTGAATCTAGGTTAAGAGTACCTGTCTTCCTGTTTTAAAGCTATTTAAGGAATTTCTAGCATACATGGTCTATATATAAATATTAAAAAGGGACAAAAGAAACCTGAAAAAATAATGCATTTTTAGGAGACCTATGGTAATGTGTAGTTGGAATGAATATACCTGATACTGCTCCCAGAAGGAGGTCTGTTTTCCTCTTATAATTGGGACTGCACACCCAGTAACCTCTGATTGTTCCAGGCCAAGTGTAGCTTACAATAGTATTTTGAAGTTTACTAAGCAAATGAAGGCCCTTCTCTACTTGCTGCATTACAGTCGTCCTGAATCAAAACTAAAAATTAGTTCATCTACTAAATCAGTCATTCCCCCACTCACTTCACAAGCCATTGCCCAAACCAAACTTTCTTAAAGAATTCAGGAAGATAGAATGCCGTGTTACCAACATTTGTGTACCCTCATCTTCTATTCTCAGCACTCTGAAACTGGCGGTAGTTCACACCACAAAGCAAATACCTGCTTCACCTAAGAATTGAATACAAAGTACATAAGGACCAGAAATTGAAAAATCAATCTGGTGGTGTTCATTTAGTGGGCAGAAAATGTTCAAGTCCACAAAAGCAAAGTCCCTCCCCTCCTTTCTCCTCTCCTTTCCTTTTTTATCACCCTTTAGGGTGGTTTTGACAACATCAATACAATACTTCAGGGTAATTCAAGTTAACTGGGTATGCATGAGGGGCTGCCACATGCAGCTTGAGCCTGTTCAAAAGTCACTCACCTTCCACTACCACAGATGCAGGTTTTGAATAGGCTGTGCCCAAACTGTTCTTGGCTACACAACGATACTGTCCTGCATCTTCTTTCTGAACATTGTGTATCCTTAAATTCCCAGAATCGAGGACAGCAATGCGAGCAGTCTCCTGCCAGGGGAAGGAGTAATTGAGGTGAGGACTCTACATGCAGGCTGCACACAAACAGAATCAAAAATCTGTTTACAAAGTTTGGGTTTACACGCATGAACACTATATGTTTTGTCCTAAACTCAAGGATTTGAGGCCAGCTCTTCCACCTCAGCATTGTCATGACATACTCACCCATTGCTATTTTTGTAAATCAGTGAATTATAGCTTCAAAAGAGCTCCTATTTAAGAGAACACTCACAAGTGTTTTCCTCAGTATTTGGCCATACTTGGTAGTAACAACCATGTATCACATAAAATATAGATACACAGAGAACATTTAGTTTGTATGTAGAATTATTGCAGATGAACATATTTATGAGTAATGCATTTTCCAAATGCTTCCTTTCTAGCTACTAGGAATTACAAACACTATAGCCAATGTTGATATTTAACACAGTACCTTTAGCAAATAATTAGCATTACTAAAAACCATTCTCTACTCACCTTTACAACTGTTTCTCCTTTGATCCATGAAACAGAAGGTTTTGGATTTCCCATTGTGGTGCATGGAAGAACAGCCTTTAACCCTTCTATTATTTCCACATTTATAGGTGGACGGGTTATTTTGGGTCCTAAAATTTTAAAAGCCAGAAATTAATGTTGAAATTAAGCTAAGAGATAATAGAATGAGACAAATTCAGAAATGAGATAAAAAAAATTGCTGCTCTTTCTGTGTATTGCTGTGTCCTAGGTTACAATGTAAAAATATGCTAGAAGGTCTGTATTCTAGCTCCATCTTCATGAATGATTGAAACCAGGAGGGGCAGTGTTTTCCCTGCTTCCTCCCCCAGACCATCTCCTGTTAATGGGCCATCAATGCCTTGCCCTATGAGTCAGAGATAGCTCCCTCCGGGAACCATTCCTGTTTAATGGGCCATTAAGGACCCACCACATGACTCAGAGAATGACATCAGCCCGTTGTGAGATGCTCCGCCCAGGGGGAGGAGCCAAGCATTCCCACCTGGATATAATCTGGGCATTTGGACAGAACAGGCATCTGCCTTCTACTGGATTCCCAGAGGAGCAGCCTTCTCTCCCACTGGATTCATAGAGGGAGGAGCAGACCCTTCAGCATCATCACTGGACCACTGGAGGAAAACTCCACCCTTCTACAGGATCTCTGCTTCAACAGAACCATCTGTTACTCCAGGAGCACTACTGGAGCCACCATTCCAACTGGACTTCTACCAACACCCTGACTGACAGGGTGTCAGGTTGTAATCTAACTGTCAGGTTTTGGGTTTTTTTGTTTAATACTGCATCTTGTTCTAATTTTCCTATTAGGTTGTAGTTTGTCGGGGTTTGTTTTACTTTATTTTGTTTATACATATTAAAGAACTGTTATTCCTATCCTCATATCTTTGCCTGAGAACCCCTTTTAATAATTTGGAGGGAGGGAGTTTGCATTTTCTCTTCCAAGAGAAGCTCCTGCCTTCCTTGGCAGGCACCTGTCTTTCAAAACCAAGACATGCTGAAAGATAGAGCAGTCCTTCTTGGTTATGAAGTGCTTTGGTGAGAAAGAACTTTCTTCAGCACAGCATTAAGCTTCAGTTTATGAATGCAAAAGCAGTTAACTTGCATGGTTATTTGTTTTCCTGAGGGGAGTTTGACAGTGTCCTAGGNCATAATCCCATTGTGAGATGCTCCACCCAGGGGGAGGAGCCAAGCATTCCCACCTGGATATAATGTGGGAAGTGGGACAGAACAAGTAGCCCTGACCCACTGGTTTCCAGAGGACAAGAGCTACCAGACCTGTCTTCAGGATCACTATTTCAGCAAGACCACCTCATCTGGACTGCTGCCACGACCCTAACTAGCAGGGTATCAGGTTGTATTCTGACTCTGTCAGTGTTTTTTTTTTGTTTTCTTTGTATTATTTGCATGTATTTTACTTTTTCCTATTACATTATATTTCTGACTTAAAGTCTCACTGGTTTTGCTTTCAAACCAGCACAGACAGACATTTGAATTAGGGCCTGGGCTAAAATCCAAATTCAGATAAGAGTATTTCCAGTATTGAAGAATGTTAGCATTCCAGGTTCTGACATTCTTCACTGCATAAACACTGTCTTGTCTCAAAGCTCAGATCTGGACCGAATTGATTTTGAAAGAGTTTCAACCCAGGCTTGCCTCTAGCTCAACAAGAAGGGAATGTAAACACAATTAATATCCTTAACTGAAGGATTTATAACTATGCTAGTGAAAAGGACAATCAAGGCTTAAAGAAAAAGCAATCAAACTCCCTTAAAGTTAGTGAGAGAGATAAATTTAAATTCATTTTATTGAAAGAACATTGCCTGTCTTAGTCTGAGCTGAGAATATAAAAGATCATCATCTCAGTATTTTAGGAGATCTGACATTTTGAGGCCCTTGCATGATAATGAATCAGCAGAAAAATAAGCTTCAGAGAGCATCACTTCCTGGCCACCACCTGCAAATGATTGGGATGATGCAGAGTTCCAGAATTACCATACCTTGAGGGTTGTCTCATTATCACAGACAAATCCTTTCCTACAGATGCTTTAGCCAGAATATACCTCCACTGCCCTTTAAGGTGTTTGTGTAAATAACCCTAGCCAGATGACTCCATCTTTACTGAGTTTGGTACATATGTAGCTCTCTGCAAGAACAGGTCTTCTGCCATCCATGTGGGATGATCAGATTTACAATATGGTGCTCCAGATCATTCAACCCTGCTGTTAAGAGCACCTGAACATAATTTAGTTGATTTTACCATCCTGAGGAAGAAATCTGATTAGGGAAATTTTACATTTAATATTAACCAGGGATCTATGCAATATAGCCACGAAGGTCTAATCTATCAAACTGTGCCTCTTTTACAGAGTTTTGCACAAAGGGCATTCTTCAAAGCATCAGTTTTTGCCTTCTCATCTTAGAACAGGTGTGTGTTATTTGAAGCAAATAATCACAACTGCATTAAGTTATGATCCCATATGCCATGTCTCTGACTCAAAGAACTGCACTCAGCTTCACAAGAACATGGGTATGCCCTGAACGTGGATCCCCAAGCACCATACACGGGAATCTGCTCAGGTTTTCAATTGAACACTCCCGTGTGTCAGGAAGAAATTGCATTCCCACTTACGCATTTTCACCTGGAGAGCCCCACAGCTCTGCGCAGCTGCCCCAACTCCATTTTCTGCTGTGCAGCAGTACACCCCATCATCACTGTCCTCCACGCTCAGGATGGTCAGGAGCTGCCCGTTCCTCTGGATGCTGTACCGTGTGTCAAACAGCCTGCAGGGCACAGCACAGACTGTCAGGGACAACCAGGGACAGAGAAAGGGAATGGCATTTGAATATGCATAGTGCTGATATCACTATAAATGGCAATAAGCTTTACCTTTGATTTTCAACCCACAAGCAGAAGGGAAGGTGCTGAAAATGCTCACTTCAGTTCAGCCTTAAGATTCAGGTTCTCACTAGACCATAAAGTTCCTGACCATCACTAGCATAGTGGCAATTCTTCCTCCATCCAGATATTGGTAAAATAAGTAGGTATTATGTTTGGGGTTTTGACTGGCCAAGGACAGGCATGAGCACAAATAATCTTTTTCAGCCAGGTCCTATTTTAGGTATAATTGCTCAGTGTAAGAGAAAGATGCTGTATAAGAACTAGAGATGCTTATATAGCAACTAGAGCAGGCTGAATTTGTTTAAAGAAACCTTCTTCAGGAAAAACAAGACAAAACAAACCAAACAAACAAACCACACAAGATTTTTTTTTTCTTATTTAACAGGAATTATGGAAAGATTTTTACAGTTGTGAAAGACACAAACCAAAAACCACGAACTTTTGTGTCTACATCCTGGAGTAGTTTTGTCTATTTGTTTTGAAAAAAAAATCAACAAATAAGCAAACCAATGTGCTGAAACCATCTGAAAGTTAGAGGATTCAGGTGTAGCTATAGTTTAATGACAGTAGGCTTTAACCTGGGTATTTCAGAGACATGAAGAATCTGGAGCAACAAAAATATGGAATGTTATAATAA
>VXBU01017871.1:203042-243671 GCA_013400315.1 Bombycilla garrulus | reverse complement strand
TGGAGCAAAGACCAATTTCATATGTGAGCATGACAAGAGAAGTGTGGTATGCAAGTAGGGGTGGTGTGTGTATTCAAGTGTGAGCGCCAGGGGAAGCAGAAAGAAAGACAGTGAGAAATCAGAGAGCTGAGCTATTGATTTTCATTGCAAAACTGCAAACTATAAAATTATAATAAATATAGATAAATAGTATAAATAGACACTCAAAACAGTAAGTTCCTTTGTGCTTTATTTTCAGACCTTTATTGATGCTTTTAGGAAGCACCTTTATGCAATTGGACTTTGATTCTGATGAACAGTGGGAAAAGGATTCTGATTTCAGGATTTTGCCCCAAGCAAACACAAATATCTGACCACTTCATATGTCAAGTTTTGTCTTTTACTGTTAAAAATTTTACAATAAAATTTACTAATCCAAATGTACTATTTATGATGTTTTAGGCATGTATTTCTTTCAGCAGCATTCCACCATTCAGTATTACATCCCCCTCCTCTTTTCAACATGGTAAGAAAGAGTGCCATGAAGTCAAACATAATGTAAAAGACATGCTGACTCTGTCCCCTTCTTATCCTAAGGAAGGCTCATTGTAGGCAGCCCTGCTCTGGAAAATGAGACAGGTAACCATTTCACTCAGCACAGGACACCTGCTGGTTTACTTTCACTAGTTTTGATGTCAAAAGGAAAGGCACATCCAGAAGACTAGTGATGACTGTACCCTTTGCCCTGGCTCTACTCCCATTGAAATTGAAAGTTTATATACTGTTTTGTTTTGAAGGTTAATCTTGTTGTCTGTCCAGGATGCTGGGACCTTGGCAAGACAAGAAAATTTGGGAAATTAAATAACTGATATAAATTACTTTCAATAACTAGTCCCTTTGAAGTTTGATACATACACACACAGAGGCACAGAAATACATTTATTTGGGGCTTTTTTTTCAGAAAAAAAGAGTCTTGTGATTTCTTGCTTTTCCATGGTGCAAATACTTTCATTGGGTTTTCAGAGACTAACAAATATATTCAGCTTATTTTTTCCTGTCTTTGGTCTGAGCTTTTTTATCCAGCAGTACTGAATAGTAATGCCTTGTGAAAGTGAAACAGTTGCTGTTATTAATGCTGCTTCAGAAGTCCCAGTAAAGGAATAAAGCACCTGAGCATTATGGCTTTACCAGAAGAGGTGTTTCTATCTTTGTTTTCCATTTTGGTCAAAGCACTGTCTCAGAGAGTGGAATGGCTTTGAGAAAGATGTGTTGGGCTTCTGGAAGAGGGGATTGAGGTGATAAATGGTCTGGATTTCAAATTGTCTCATAATACATGGAGAATGATAATTTTAAAGTCATGGGGAGAGAAAGACACAGTCTTTATGGCTGGCTTTCTCTCCCTGCCGTGATTTTCAGTCATGGTGTCACTTATGGGGAAGGAATCATGAGAAAGGTGACTTGATTTGGAAATAACATCTATGGAAGTTCAGACGTCCATGCTGGAACAAAGCCAGAGTCAGAAGATTAGGGCCAAATTTTGCTGAGATTGAAGACAATGAAAAAAAGAAGATTTCTGAAGGCCTATATTAATATTTGTAACTTTCTGTTTTGTCCTACTCTAAAGCAGTTTTCTGAGCAGTGAGACCTTCTGCTGCTGACTTATTTGGGGCCTCCTATGCCAGTGGTTCAAAGGCTTTTTGGATGTTTGCCCACAATAGCAAGAACCATGCTTCAGGCGACCATCTGCCCAACATGGCCATCTCCTGTGGAGGACAGGTATTGACAACAAATTGACAGGTTTTCCTTGACTGCCTTTTCCCTCAAAGAGGAAGTCACAGCCGTTTAAAATGAGAAACTGATGTGAAACTATGTGGTAGATGTAACGTAATTTCAGAGCTAGAAGATCAAGTAGTTTACTTTGTAGAAAACCTGTCTACAGCAAAAGAGCAAAAGCAATGGTAGCAACTTCTGTAACACATTTCCACACTCCAGAAGGCTTCCTTCTTTGTTGACATCTTCATGCCTGGTGGTTAACATCTGACAGTGCATAATAATGAAAAGACAGTTTGCAGATTCAGAGCTAGAATTAAACAAGAATGGCACAGTACAACGCCTTCCATGCAAAGTTTCCAAGCACATTAAGATGAACAACAAATCCTGCTAAGCTCTTTTTCATTATTATACAGCATCCTCCTCCTTCATAAATGCATAAACTGAGGAAGAGAGCAGATTTAATTGTCTGAAGCTGGAGAGTAAATTCCTTGCATAGCTCACAGCAGAAACCAACTCTCTGCAAGCTCAAGCGTGTGAAGGCGCAAAAGCAACCCTCAAGTGCTCTTACCACTAACCCAGAACTACAGAATCCTACATAATTACAGCCACACATTCTCTCTCCTGCCACAGACCACAAATTTTTATATTTCCTGACATCTCTCGTATCATGAAAGAAAGCACTGCCAGTTTTGGCAGAAGTTGCTGGTGAGGGCTGGGGCTGCTCCCTACCTGATGGGAACGCTGTTGCGTGTCCACGTAATCTCTGACTCAGGATATGACTCCACTACACAGACAAACTTGGCAACATCTTCTACCAAGGCATCTACTGTTTCCAGAGGAGTGCTGATCAAGGGAGCTGTGTGAAGAAGAGAAAATGAAAGAGAACACCTTCTGGTGCCTGCTGGAGAGAGTTACTTAGCCTGCCAACACCTTTGGTGGAGGGAGCCATGTCCCTGCACCGTCACTCAGTGGCATTTTCCCTTGAGGGTTCTCCATAAGGTGCAAAACAGAGCAAACCAAGCTCCAACAAGCTCAGTGCATTGTGTTTCTGACCCACCTCTTCCTCAAAACTCACAGCAATAGGTGAGCATAGTGCAAGCATGCCGGTGAGGCTGTCCCATTGTTATGAGGGTGGTGTTGCATAGGCTGGAAGTGCAAGGGGCAACAGATAAATTGCAGCCCAGCTGACCTGTCCCTGGAGTGGAAAGAGTGCCTCCTTATTAGTACACGAGATTTAGGCTTTTTTTGTCATTATTACAGGATTTATTCATTCAACTATTTCTCTCTAAAATAAACAGGAAAACACAAGAAGCAAACAAACAAAAGAAACAATACCAAAACCAGTTTTGTACAAACACCAAACCTGTTATATAGCACTATATTTTTCTAAGACAAGCTCACAAAGACCAGTCAGGTCATTCAGTTTGTGTCATGACTAGGACACATTCTATTTTTCTCATAGTTTCTAACCAAGTAGCATGAGGGTTAGAGGTTGAATAGCTATGGCTAATGCTTATTATCACAGCCCTGTTATCATACATTACTTGAATGTATCTTTAGAAACATTTGCCCTTGCTCTGGTGAAAGACTTGAAGCACGGCTGTAAGGGATCAAAGCATAAACCTAGCCACCCACTTTCCCTGCTCATGGTATTCATCGCAGCCACTGCCTCCAAAAACACTTGAATGACCTGATCAATGACTGCAAGAGACACACATCCATACTGGTGGGACTGGATTTCACTGACAACTGTGCCGAGATAAACTAGCTTTTACCGTATTCCTGAAACACTACCTGGAAAATATATCATGAATTCAGGAGTCTTCCTATTCCTCACAGAGTGTAGCAGTATCTGGCCCATAATTTTTTCAGAGAGAATTCCAGCTGCTGTGTATCTACTGGCCTTCCTTAGTACAATGAGATTTAAATTCAGGCAAAAAAATAAACTATATCCATTTTACCCATCCCTCCCTAAAGAATGGGCGAAAGAGAAGACATTCAGATTTAAGTGACAGAATAATAGCAAGTCAGTACCTTAATCCTTTTTCAATTTACATGGAAGTCAAAATTAGAATGTCTCTGAGCTTCTGCCGGAATGAAGCCAGAGGAAGAAAGGATCAGCTTCCACTATCAGGTTTATGTAAATCTCTAAACACTGTTGATGATTCATTAGAAGGAATATGCCTCAATAATATTTCTAGATTATATGACTTTGGATTGTATCATTGATTAACAATAATGACTATACTTATGTAAATCTCAAAACTACATCTAAGATATCTCTGAAGGTCATATTGATGAAATTTTAATTATTAGAACAAATCTGTGACAAATTCATTGTTTAAGATCACTGCTTCAAATTGTATCATGCATCACTTTATTAGGTCACATAAAACTGAAATAATCATCTGTATTGTTCCCTAGATTAATCCCATGCCAGTCAAACCAAATGGAAGATTTCTAAAAAGTCTTCATTTTATTACTGCTGAAGGTTGTCTTAGGAGAATAACTCCCATCAATGGTTATCCTGTCTACTTTAAATGAGATGTTGCTATTTCGTGACAGAGTTTATTGGGGTTTGATGTCATTAACCCTAGAGTTTTGCCATCTAATTTTATATAGTATGTTTTTGTTGCTGTTGTCTACATTCCTCAGTCTCTGGAAGAATGCTTTTCTAACCCTGAGAAATGTAAATTTTTACAGTAACGATAATTCAAAGCAACCAGTTTTATAACTATTGTAATGAAAATACAGCCACTTCCATAAATAATAAAGTTACATTTATACCAAAAGCTGGTATGCACAATGGCAGTATTTCGTTCTTTGGGCAAACAAGACTTGTCAGGTTTCTATATTAAATAAGTTCTCTAGAAACAATTACATACTTTTAAGTATGTCTTCAATACATGACAGAATATTGCATAGACATGGCCTGACCTGATACCTTTTGAAAACCAGCATACAGCTTTTTGGGCAGAATCAAGCCTCATACTTGCAAGAAAATAATGTCCAAACTGACAGCACTAAAATAACAGGAAAACAAATAATTTTAAAGCTGCCTTCCCAAATCCTACATCCTCAGAGAGCAATCATGAAAGCAACAGGGATGTATAATTTTGTCACATGCTCTTTTCACCTTTGTGCTATTTAACCCAAGTAAGGACAGTGGGCAGTGGAACATGCCGCCATTTTGTGAGGCAGCGACAACATCCCAAAATGGCTGAGATGGTACTTACATCTAAAATCTATCCAAACAGCTTAGGCGCTGATGTCAGTCCATGTTTTCTCCAGAAAGAACTCTAAATTTACAATGCCTGCATTACCAAACTTTAACATAGGAAAATAAAAAGTGTACAATGTATGGACATATCTATCATCGCACAGAAATTGAGCCAGGCCTTTCCTTGTGTGTATACTGGGGCTTTCTGATATTTTTGAGGTATCCTTGTGTCTTTAAATAAATTGAAAATAAATTAATTTATATATGTGTAAAGCCACACAGGTGCCATTCTTCTGGACGTCAGCTGCAGTTTCCCGAGATAGAAAAATGACCCAAGGCTGGTCATGGGACCATCATAAAGCCAAATCCCCTTCTGTCCCCAGCCCACCAGAAGCTTCCAAATGTCTTGGCTTTGGATTTGAATTCACACTTTTGAAACCAGACCAACTAGGTAAATGAAACAACGCAAAAGCAGACACCTGGAGAAATTTCAGTTCCTATGGTAAGAAACAACTCAGCTGTGATGTCCAAGAAAAGGAAATGTATCTGTTCATTACATTGTGATACCAGAAAAAAAAATTATCCCTGCCCTCTTTGTTTTTCTTGTCTCTCCAATACCACTTGTTTTACCACAACATTCAAAAAGTGTACAGTTCACAAACTTACTTTAGTGCCTTAGGAAAATACTAACATTTTTATTTCAAAACATTTTTATAAAGAAGATACATTATTTATTTTTTTTCATTTTGGGAATAACCTGACTAGCAATTGTAGAAGCATAGCCCTGCAAGAGCAGCAATGTTGGCCTAACATGAATACTGGCATTCCCCTTAAGATTTTATATTGTTTTCCTGAAGCTGCAAAGTTTCCAGTAAGCGTTGAATTGCACCGGACCATCACCATTCAGCAAAAATTGTTTTCCACAGGTTTACCAAATGGTATATCCCGAATGGTACCATGGTTGCATTTCGTACCTCAAAGACTTTTCTAAACAGATTTTTTTACCAATACTTTTGTTGGCTAAAAGTACGTGTACGCATGTGTGTGCACAAGATAGGAAGAAGGTATGATAACTTCAGTGTTATATGCTATAACAAACAGTGCATATTTCTATTTATTACAATTTCTTTGTAAAGACACCATAGATATTTATTTCTTCTGAAGCTTTGTATGCTTACAAACCTACACAGGTGTGCTGAACACAGAAAATCTTGAGATCTGTGGCAAATGGTTCTAGCAGTCATTAACACTTCTGCGCTTCCTTTCACATGAGAAATTTACGTGCCACCCAGGCTGAATCCAAAGGTCTCCCCTGTCTATTACAATGGGCTATGTGCTCTTCACAGACAAAGAACTTTCAATTCCAAACACAAATATGAGAACATCTTCATTGCTATCCTTCTAAAAGCAGAGAAGTGATCATTGAAAGCAGAATCTTTTTGTCTTTTTTTGGGAACAATACAGCACCACCCACCCCACTGTTAGCAGAGACACCTTCCCCCTTACAAAACTTCCTTCAGCAAATGGCAGAAGACCACGGAAAAACCCCCTCTAAGCAAACCTTTCAGAAGTGTCTCAGCCAAGCTGAGGGCTGCCAGGGTGAGGACGTGCACCAGGGGCACCTTCAACAGGTCATTCATGTTTGATCCAGAAGGCATCCAGCTCTTTAGGCAAGGCGTGCGGACTTCCCAGCCGGCTGCATTTCGGAAGCGGTGTGCAAGCAGAGCTTCTCTGCAAGTGACAGAGTGGGGTCTGAGAGATCTAAGTATAATCAGGAATTCTCCCACCCAGTGGTGGTGATGGACATGACCAGCTGGTGTGTATCCACTTTGGTCAGTGTGAAAGTGTGGGGCTCATGAAACAAGAGAAAGCAAATCCCTTCTGAATTCCTTTTAAGCAAACAGAGAGCAGTACAATGGGCAAATGCATTTCCAGGGCAATAGCCAACTCCAGTGTTGCAAAGTCACCAGACTTTTATTCCAGCATACTCTAAGAGCAATAGTAGGAAAAAATGCTTGCCACTGCCTTTTCCTTCATCTTAGTCCCCTTCTTTTCCCGTTTTGCTCCTCTTGCTCACACACACTCCCTCTTATTATAACCTTTCAAGATTGGCTGTAATATGCCACCTGTTACCCTGCTGATAGTATTTCTTTTCTTAACAGATGCATTTGCTGGAGCAGACGAGGTTGGCATTGGTGACTAAAAGTGCCTTTCTGTAGGGAAATATGACAGTGGGGTTTAATCTCTAGAAATATCTAGATAACCACCAGGTCTCTGCCTAATATGAAAGACAGATAGTCAACACTCATTTTCCAGGAAGACTTAACGAAAGATCAGAATCAAGATCTCCCGACTCACTCTGTCTTGCCCCATTCTACTACAAAGGCCTACGTTATATTTTCAAAAAATGTCAAGTAATTTGTACTGCCTGTTTTTCCGACATAAATATTTATATTAAAAGTGAAGAGGCTTACCACTGTGGTAAGGCTGATTCAGGGGCAATATCTGCATGAGAAGGGAAAAAGATGAATAATCAGTCCAGGAAGAACCTAACTGACAATGATCCTCTTGGAACATGACTCTGCATACTTTTCATCATTTTATCAGCAGAGTGAATGAGAGCTTTGCTCTCTAAGCTACATGGTTTGAGGAATGCAAATGTGGGGTCATAACATATCACAGTAAAAGGTACTTTGAGATCACTGGAATTTCCTTTATTTCCTGAAACTGTTGACCAAACTGCTTCTTAACAGTCATTTCTGCAACCAACATGGTTCAGCAGTGCTTCTTCTGAGGAGCAAACAGAGTAAAGCTGACCAGTGCTGTGAATGTGCGAATCCCCATGGTTTGGCATGGCTTTATAACAGCAATATTTCCTTGGGATCATGCTATTGTTGATTAGGAACACGGATCTCTTGACAAGTGCTCCTCTGAAGATGAATAAAGACAGAAACACTCACAGAAGATATTAAAGGTATTCCAAAAATTCTGAAGCAAGCAATGATAACAAAGCAAAACAAGGAGACGACGATGAAACAAGGATATTCCTACTAGGGAACAGAGAAATACTGATTCATGGCTGAACTTACGAGTATTTATTTTCTTTAAGTCCAGATATGTCCAATTAAATTGTTCCATAGAAATGCAGCCTGGTCTCTTATGGTAAAATTCTGTTCACAGAGGGACTTGACCAAAGACCTTTACATTGCTGGATATCTGTTTGGTACGTGTAACAAGTGCTTTGAAATTGCACCATCTGTGCGAATGCAGAAATTAATATTTCCCTTTTATTTGCCAATTGCAGCATTTAGAAATTACACGACCAGCAATGGCTGTTAAGTACTAATGATGCCTTTGCATTTTGGGGATTACCAAAGTACTCCTAATGTCTCATTTCCTCTACTTTTTATATTTTTATTAAGGATCATAATAAGCTCCACTGCTCTAAACTTAAAGGATGTAAATTTACACAGTAAATGAGAGTAGAGAGGATCCATGGGCAAAGGTGAACAAGCTCCAGCTAAGCATGCCACACAACTAACATACGATATATATGGCAAGCTGGTGGTCATCTGTGCCCATCATGGAAAGATGTTTCTATACACAGGAAATCAGTGAAAATCAAATGCTGGTAATACCAAACCTTATTGGGTTCCAAGTATTTCCAGGGTTGCCCTATAAAAGTAAAATGCGCCTTTAATCTTTATTCATGGGGTTGTGAGTTCACTGCTTTTTGGCTGTTGTGTTTAGGTGTTTTTTCCTAACAAAGCTGAGAAATATGCAGTTTACAGATAATTATATTTACATCTGTTGTTATTACTTATAGTCATGGCCCAAGGCTTCTGCTGAAATGAGGTCCCAGCAGCCTACACAAAAATGAGAAGTCTAGTCCCCAGCTTTCAGATGCTGCAGGTGAAGCTTTGTTCCCACAGATTTCTGCATATCTCTCTGCACTTCAAACACTCCAAAGAAATAAGTTCATTAAGTTCAGTACACAAGACAAGGTGTGGAGTGTTCATTCACATAGCTACAATTTTTTCCCACTACAAACTGTTTGTGAAGTGACAAATACAATATTTTGAAATAAATGCATAAATACAAAGAAAGTTGTAATTTATTAGATTTGACAGAAGAGATAACTGCCTTGCAGTCAATTAATTGCTTGGCATCTCACCACTATCATGAGTTGAAACTGTCTGCAGGACAGAACCATGCTGGACATTTTTTCTGTACACCTCTGTACACCTCCCTCCTTCCTCCAAGTATTCTGCTGGAGGCCGACAATTTTGCATGCTTATGTGGCATAATTTAACCGCTGAATTATTCAAAAACTGTCTTTTCTCCCACAGCACCCTCTGGGATGTCTTCTCCCTAGGTAGTCCTAGATGTTCATCCAAATAGACACGCTAAGACAGGTATTTCCAGCAGAAACTGTCCAGACAGAGAACAAAATTATCCTACAAGAGAGACTTAATGAAATTGCTTTGGCAGTGGCCCTAATTGCCCAAGCATCTGGTGATTCACACTAACAAAATCCAAGTCAGCTGTGCTGGTTTGAAAGCAAAACCAGTGAGACTCCAAGTCAGAAACACAATTTAATAGGAAAAAAGTAAAATACATGCAAGTAATACAAAAGAAACAAAAACACTGACAGAGTCAGAATACAACCTGACACCCTGCTAGTTAGGTAGCTGTCCAGATGAAGTGATGTTGCTGAAGTGTCGATTCTGTAGAAAGGTCTGGTAGCTCTTGTCCTCTGGAAACCAGCAGGTAAGAGCCACTTGCTCTGCTCCAGGTGGAAATGCTTGGCTCCTCCCCCTGGGCGGGGCATCTCACAATGAGCTGATGTCATTCTATGAGTCATGTGGAGGATCCTTAATGGCCCATTAAACAGGAAATGGCTTCTGGAGGGAGTTATCTATGACTCATGGGGCAAGGCATTGATGGCCCATTAACAGGAGATAGTCCAGGGGAGGAGGCAAAGAAAAACACTGCTCCGCCTGGTTTCAACAGTTCATGAAGATGGAGATAGAATACAGACCCTCTGGCACCTTTTTACATTGTAACCTAGGACATCAGCACTAACCCAGCCTGAGTAGTAATTGACTTGCCTGATCTCAGATTGAGGCGAGGCTGACTGGCCTGTAGACCCCTGGTTCCTCCTACTTGCCTTTTAACTGGGTGACATTTGCTTTCTTCCAGCTCTCAGGCACCTCTCCTGGTCACCATGACTTTTCAAAGATTTGTTGTTGGTATGAGGTACAACCCCCTGAGGGTACTACCCTCTTTGTCATTGGCTTCTCCACCTCTTGTATGAGAAAACTATTATCAGTACTTTCCAAGAACCTCCTAGATTGTTTGTGTATTGCTGAAGGCAAGCCAGAAAATGAGTGCCCTAACCTGTCAAGTTAGCAGATGTGTACAGATACTGAAGACGAGTGGTTTTCAAATCCCAAGCTGCCATGTCATGGCTCCAAGCCTTTTCCAGCCAGCAGAGAGATGAAAAGGATGTACTGTGAGGTCTTCCCTTGAGATGGATGCATGCACATGTCCCTGCATGCACTGACCTGATGCCTGATGCACCCTTGCTACTTTCTGCCTCAAAGCTGCTGGCCTCTTAGATAGAGGCATCCCCACAAAACATTTGACAGTGAAACCCATTTTGAGGCTACATACGTGCCTTTTCACGCAGAAATGAATCAAAGTCACATTGTCGTAAGGTTACAGTCACACCAGTCCTCCCACTCCACCCTGCCCACTTTGCCAGCAGTACCTACAAGCAACACAAGCTCCTGGGTTTTCTGGCACAGAAAAAGCATCTTTGACAATACATGCCAGTTTTATAGGAGGAGATAAACAACATTTTAGTTCTTTTATTACACACTGCAAGTCACTTCTTTACAGTGATCCTGAGTAGAAGCAGCTCATGTAGCTCCAAGGGATTCAACCCAACCTTCAACACACATGTGGCCAGTCAGGTAATGTTACTTGTGCCACAACAGCAAATTATATAATCAGTGTAACATGTAAAGGAAGGAGCTGTACTGCTGCTGTTCTTTACCCTGCACTTGAAGCTTTCCTGTTTAGTGTTTTTATTTTTTTAATTGTCAAAAAGAAAGAAAGAAAAGCTTTTCTCTAAAGTCCTTCAGGAAACACAGACTCTTCCCAAAGCCCCACTTAGTGTTTAAATTTGAGGGTTTCAGACAGCTTGGCTCTATCCTCAGCCATCTGGACCAATCTCTGGTCTCCTACTAATATTTCAGCACTTACTAAGCTTTGATGCCTGAATCTAAAATAATATTCTTTTATTCTCTTGAGATTTTGTGGCTATTGAGAGACCTAAAATTTGCATTAATTTCTAGTTATCATCTTGCTATAAACTTCCCTGTAATTTTTCAGCTCACAGGATCTGACAGTTCTGACTAAGGACAATCTAAGATGCTGTACTGTGTTTTGTGGTGGGGAAAAATATGTAGGGTTATGAGATGTAATTAGTGTAGAGAAATAATGTAAACACTATAAAGAAAGAGAAATAACCTTTGTCATGCACCTAGCTAGCTGTGCATGGTATATAGCACAGAGGGTAAGCTGAATACAGTTATTTCATAATAGATAAAGCTAATTCATCTTCTGGGAGATCTGCTTCCTATTTCAGTTGCTGCCGATGTTATCCAGCCCCACACCATAACACAGGGAAAGACTCTACCCTCAATAACCCTCTCCTCTCAGAGGATAATGATGTCATGCTGCTGCTGAGCTGCAGTGGCATAGAGAAGCCCTGTTTCCCTAAAGACGGTTGCCACAAAAAGTGTGGCACTTTTTTTGGCAACTTTTGTTCCTCAGGTTCTGGTTTCAGTCTTTTAGCCTGTTCTCGCCATTGGAAGACTGCAATCTGGGGACCAGGATGGCTGCTGACACAGAAAACCTGCTCTCCATCACATGGTACTGCAACCCAGCAAGCAAGAAACAAGTCCTGCATTTAGATATCCTTATAGCAGAGCTCTTACTGACGCCCCAGGGAACTGGGAAAGGAGGGACTCTGCTGATTTCTAGGCCATGGGAGCCACAACAAGGAGCACATCTACTCATAGAATCCTTTTTTGCATAAATAGGGAGGTCTTTCACAGCAGGAATACATTAAGGATTTAATAAATCCCATTGATTTTGATCCCAGAATACTGCATTTTGTGATATATCACTCTCACCAATAAATAAATAAAACCTCAGCTCGATCTGACAGTAATATTGGCAATGACTGCAAAATACAGGCTGTACAGAATAAAATCTGACTATTTCATATCAGAACTCCTATGAGTAATATTTTAATTATTGTTAACACCTCTTTAAAACAATCAAAGTTAAAACCAAAGAAAAGCACAATGAAATTAACGTATATACTCTCATCTGTGCAATCAATAAATTTTCAATCTTCATGATTTGTCTGTCAGTATTTGCTACTCTTGATTGGAGGAGTAAAAGGCAAGCAGTGGGAGTTCATAGGCATGCCAAAAGCAAACAATCAGGTTGGTTTCAAACATGCAACCTCCAGCACATCTGGCATTAAATGAAGGATTGTGGTCCTGTACATGGTGTAGAAATCAACTGTCCTGAGTGACCATAGAACCATCGGCCCGTAAATACCTTTTCCTTCCATCACTATGACACTTTAGAAACTCACAGCATCTCTCTGCAGCCAGTTGGGATCCAAGAGGTGTTACAACATAGGGGTGTGATATGAGGAAACACTCAAGTTTCAGAAGCACCTGCACCCATGCAATAGCTTGTCTGCTAGTGAAACTGGACACTTGAAATGGAGCTGCCGCATCCTGCCAGCTTATGGCAGGTTGCCATGAGTGGCTGCAGGAGGTGTGCAACACACAGGTCCCAGGGGCATCCTATCCCCTTTCCTTTCACTGAATGTGGGCAGCATGCAGCAACATGCGAAACAGCTCCACTCTCTTTTCTCCGACAAGATAGCTTTTTCCTGTCACTCTGATAGGAAGAAGAACTTTACAGCATGTGTAGCTGAGGAGTTTTTAGACACTGTGCTATATGCCGAAAGTAATTTGCAGGGGGCTTTGACTACACATACTAAAAATGAGAAATTAAATTCTGCTCTGAGCTCACCCCAGGCAACCCCATTGACGTCAATAGAGTGTAACTGAGAGCAGAATATTGCCTGTGATCTTTTTTACTTAGAGTTCACCTGCTGCTCATTTGAAGCCATAATCCTTGGTGACATCCCAGTCAGATAGAAGCTTGCACAGCAGAGATCAGGTCCCAGTGTGAACTCCACTCTGTGAGGCATTCTTGGACCATCTCAATGTCTACCTGCTACAGCAGTCACATTGGCAGCTGTTTAAACATTGCTGTGTATTATTTGGGAGAACCATAATTAGCACAGCAGTATATATGTGTACGTCTCCTTAATCAAATGGCAGATCAAGGCCCAAAGATGCATCCAACACATTCAGCACATTTAAGAACAAACACTGCAAAAGTGCAAAAGTGATATGCAGGTGATGTGAGGGAAGAAATGGGAGGAGAACCAAAGACAGAAGCCTCAAAGAAACATCCTTAGCAGCGCACAGTTCCCCATGCACAATAGGCTCCTGCAGGGAGGGGGATAGGTATGGGAATTTCCACATGTCCTATGAACCTGGGGAAGAAAGCTCAATAGTGAGAAGAACTTTTAGCAGGTTCTGCATAGCAGGTGGCATTTATGATAATGAATGAGATGCTATGCTTTTCCGGTTTTCCATATTTATCGGCACTGTCTGGTAATCTTCCTTAGGTTTCTTTAGTCTTGAGAAGAACTAGGAAATAGAAAACCTGATCCAAAACACTGGCATGTCCACAACACTCATCCTTTAACTTCATTTGACTTGACCTGAGGGTTCTGTCCCTGCATGTTGTCAACACAGCATCATTAAACACGTTTGAAGTAAGGGCAATGTTCACAGTTTGTGGGCCTACCCCTACAGCCCAGGTGTGCAGGATGTGCTTCTGCCATACTATATTGTGAGTCACTAATGAATAGCTGGTCAGGAGGTAATACAGATGGGGGTCAAGGGTTTGCAGCTAAGCTGAAACTGTCTTGTGGCTAACTAAAGCAAAACAGTTTCACTTGAAAACAGGGCAGAAGCATTTTGGGTAACTGTGCAAGAGGCTAAGTCTCAGAAGGGCCCTAGCTACTGTTGCCAAGTGGCAGTGACTTCTCCTACATACACCTGCCCGGATATTTTGTCTCCAGATGGCAGCTAGAGAGGCAGTTATCCTGGATGAGGGCCTTTTCTCCCCTCCCTCCCTTCCTCCCTCTCGCTTCTCCATCCTACTCCAGATGGAGAGGGGAGCTCTGGTCACTCCTTCAGCACATCTCCGCCTCAGACCTTCTTCTCTCACTAGTGGCAGATTTGCTGTGGGCAGAGGGTCACTGGAGAAGAGGTCACATTAGGGAAATCTGCAATGGCTCAGGGACGTAGATGTTCCCCAGGAGCATTAAGATACCTGAGCATCTTTGCAGCAGTGGCCAAGGTTTCATCCTGTCTTAGAAATCATACTAATCAGTCCATTTTTCCAGTCAGTGCTTCTACGGAGAGCTTTTTTCCTGTACGTTTTCATAGCATTTGCCTTTTTTTCTCTGAGTAGCAGTAGCATTTCCCCATGCCCATCACCAGTTTGATGCATTGCAGCTGCTGAGCAGTGCCTGCTGGCATGTCTGGAGCAGGCAGGGTTTCCCCATGCTAGGATCCTTGTGTAGTTGCAGACTAGACCTGTCAAACTGCAGAGTCATCCATACTGCTTGGTCAAGCTACACAGCTCCACAGGATGCACTCATCTGTGCCCTGCAGCCTTCTCTGTCCTACATTAAGGGATAGATCATTGTGTCCCTACTTCATGACTCTTCTTCAGACATCTAGAGACACAGGGGATGTCCATGAGGAGCATGCAGACACACTCCTCTCCTAGCAGGAGCTGGAAATCCTACTTTCATTGACACCAGCAGCCCAATTTCTAATGGTGTTGACAAGATTGCTGAAGATGCAAGCCAGAAAAAGCAGGATGGACTTGAATTTCAGCAAAATCTATGCAAATTTCCAAGTGGTGTGAACTGTTAGCATTCCCTCGGCAATAGTGAAACTATGCCAGTTTACCTTTCCTTGAAAACTTCATCTTTGATTGGTATCACTGACAATTCAGCTCTTTGTCTTATCTGTATATCAGTTTCCCTGTGCAGCTGCTCTGCTCTGTGAACTACTCCCTCCCACACCCTACCTTCAGCTGAAAAAGTTGTTTAGCCCATGGACACGCCTTAAACCCAGTCTCTGTGAAGACTTGTGACACAGAGACCGTGTAGAATCTAAATTAAAATTTCAGTGAATGTACCTTCTTACTTGAAGCCAAATCAGGGCAGAAGCTAGATTCTGCATTTTGAATATGAAGTTTCTGTTAAAAGTCTGAATTGCTCATTTGGTTAGAGCATGGTGCCGATAATGCCACTGTTGTGGTTTCGGTCCCCATCCAGGCCATTCACTTAAGATTTGTATTTGATGATCCCTGTGGGTCCCTTCCAACACAGGATATTCTGTAACTCCTGCAACTTTTTTTATAATGTACCATGTTTGAGGCAAAATGCAGTTTCTTTTTACTCAGGTTAGGATGAGAAGGCTTTATAACAGCAACCACCACCCACCAGTCTACATCCACACTGTTGTCCACTTGAGGTGGACAGCCTTCTGATCACCTTCTGACAAAGGCCCACACTAAAATGCAAGTCATCTCTAAGAATTGTTTTAAACCTAGCCCAAAACTGCATCAAAGAGCTCATAAGCCACTGAATAGCACCTTTAGCTTCTAGCACTGGGACCATTTACCACTGCAATTTACAGGTACATATGGAGCTAAAACATCCAACCAAAGTCAGGGACCCCTTTTCTAAGAGAACCTAGAATTTTAGTCTAGACCAAACAAAATATCTTTGGGATAAAGGTGCTTGGCCTTTCCTAAGCTTGCAGGGTGCCAGAGCTGCTGTCCCCATTCATGCCAGTGTGCTTTTCACACCAACAGGAGTACTCTGGACAGGCCTTTCACAAACGACCACCACTTTCTTCACCCAGGTGAGCTGGGCAGTTACTAGGCAACTGTCTACAAATCTCATGTAGAAACCACAGCCCTAGCTCTGGTAGCTGTTGTCACCAACCGGTGATGCTTGTCCCAGGCCATGTGCTTGTCCCAGTAAATTCCTCTAAAACACTGTTGCCTATCCTCTTTCTCCAGAGCTATGGCACAAAAATTCAGCTACAGTTTAGTGGAAGCATTGTCTTCTTCCCACTTAGTTCCCTTCTTCGCCTCCTGTGAGAAAGGAAAAGCCTTGCACAGTTGTGCAAGAGGCACCATCACTCACAAGCATTGTCACGGGTCAGACATCACGGAATGCATTTCTTCCAGGAGTCCCCTCAGGGGGATGACAGCATGTGTCTGGGTAACTCATAACTTTATCTCCGCAGATACCGGGCCAGAAAAAGCAGGACCCAATTGTACCTGTAAAGTGAACAAAAGCATGTGGATTGGCTGCACACAAAGATACGGTGCAAACACGGACGCTTCACAGCAGTTTTGTACCTGCTTTCAGACATCAGAAAAGGAAAGATGTCTGCTTTCCCTGATGAAATTTATATCCTGAATAAAGTGTCATCACAGAAAGTGATGTCAAAAGTGACATTCTATATCTAGAAAGGTTTGTTTTGTTTGGTTTTTGGGGGGGGGTTTGCTTGGTTTGTTTGGGTTTTGTTTTTTATTTGAGTTTTATGGGGGACAAGCATGATTTTGTATCTATTGATGTGTGGTATCACACTTATTAGGGCACCTCTAACAACAGATGCATGACAGAGGCTCCTGGGGACTTGCTTCTGGAATGTCAAGAATGCATTACAGAGCTACAGTGTTCAAAACATCCAGAGCAAAAAAATTCCCTGAATTAGGCAATTCTGTCAGGCTGAGGAAATAAGATAACAAGCTGAAAAACTAAAGAATAGTTGTATTTTTGAAAATACACTATTGTCCCTCAGGCATTCAAAACTCATGAGTCAGATCTTAAAAAGATCATAGTTGGCTTAAAAAATGAGAGTCGTGGGGGTTAGAAACCTTGCATTGTCTGCACTATTAATGGTCACATTCCCAAACTATTCTGGAAAAAATGGAAATTGAACTTTAATTTGTAATAAAAGCAGAGATTCTTACATAATCTACCAGCCCCAGGGGCTGATGCATTTAGCAGAACATCAGATAATATGATAAAACCCCAAACAGTTGACAATGCTGGAGCTAAACTAATTTGTGTAGCCCTGGGAATTGATTTCGGGACTGGTTCAAAAACCCACATCCACAGGAGTGGTGTGCTTTGGTGGAGTCATTCACAGATATAATTTTACTAGGATGCAGTTTTTGGATAGTGGCTGTCAGAAATTACATTATATCGCTGTTTCGTTCAACAGAAAAAGTCTCTCTGAATAAGAGAGAAGAAAAGGCCCTGAGGGGCAGACTTCTGCAGTGACAGATTAACTAGCAGAACAAAGCACAACATTTCAAGGGACCTACTTTCTGAGGTTTTAGGGTCTTTACTCAGGGCAGATGTCTCCTCTTGTATTTCAATAAATGCACTGTGTTCTTCTAAAACTTGTCCCCTGTATGTTATATTGTGATGACATTCATGTGTAGCATTATGTTTGGCTATAATGTGCTTATTTATTTGATAACAACTTTAATTTAAGACGACCTACAGTTTGATTCAAAAGGAAGAAAAAATCTCAGCTTCCAAATCTTCCAAAAGTCCATGCAGATGCCTGGCCTCTCCAAGCATAAATCAAACCTCCTCATGCTGGAAGATGACCTGGGGGCCTTGGGTCTCCACCATCACACTGAGAATGGATCTGGGATGGTTTCCTAGTCTTTAAGGATGTCAACATGCATTTTGCACTGGGAGAAACACTTCCCATATTTGACTGGGAAGAATTCCACATTTAGACACAATTCCAGAATCACAGACACATTAAACATCATATCCTCCACGTATTGGGGTTTTTCCTGGAACACAGGTGACTACAATCCTCTTCCAGACCTTTCATTCACCCCTTCAGATCCACCTTGGTTGTTACCATATGTCGCACAGTGACCAAAATGCTTTTCAGAAAACACATATCAACATTTCCAGCAAGAATGCTTCATCACAATTTCTTTGCCAAGTGATGCTGCAACTGGCCATGGCTCTGTTACAAAAGACAGAGCACCATATGCATTTTCTAAGAAAAGTAATGAGGCTCTTCCTCATCAGCAACTGTCCTGAAAAGCAAAGGCGCTGCCAGTGTAGCATCCTGTGCTCAAGCAGTCCTCACGGGCTGCTCCCTGCCTGTCAGAAGCAAAAAATTACACAATCGTTTCTGTGCAGCTGCTATTTGAGCAACTGTGGTAATGTCTATACTCTCTTCTCCCTTGCGTGAGCTCAGAGGCATCATTTTGCCCAAGTCCAAGCTCCTATGAGGCCTGATAAAAGATCTGTGACCCTTCTTGTGTGCCAGCCAAGAACATATCTGTCAATGTGGTCCTCCAGCATAGGAGGATTTAGACTCTCATACAGTACATCATACTGAATTAGGTAGGAGGAGTTGGGGATAATGAAGACCTGCTGTTTTGTGGCAATGACTGTGCTGTTCTCTCTGAGGCTGTAGTACCTGTCTGTGACAATGCACAACCTCCACTGATGTCTGTGTGGGATGAGACACATTCTTTTGCCTCCACGCTGCAACTACTTGGCCGCAACATCAGTGCTGGTAGAAAGGAAGAGGGAAATGCAACCGGAGATGAAACTTGGTGTGTCACTGGTTTAGCATAAATTACATGTGGCAAGAAAGTAGGCAACAGTAAAAAAAGAAAGTGAGGAACAAGCCATTCACAGCAGAGAGGAAGGGGAAAGAACCTGAAAAATGTGGGGAGAACCGAGGATGTGGGGAGAAGCCGAGTTTGGCCTTGAAATATGAAGGCACTGCATGGATTGAAAGTAGGTCTTGGACAAAGGGGATTATGCTAATGGAAAAAATCTGTGCTTGATGGTGTTGGGTTGAAAGAGATTTGGTGTGGTTACTCCAGTCTTTGGTGTGGTTACCAGCATATGCAACCCACATGCCTGCTCTGTTAGGAATGGTATTGTGCAACCAAAGCAGGCTCACCTAGACTTTCACACTGTGATTCTGTCTACACTAGGTGAGGTCAGGAACCACCTCTGACCACTGAAAATACGAGCAGATTAATTTCTTCTAAGCAAGAGTTTAGAGGGTGATGTTTGCAGGGCAGTTAAAAAGCATAACCTGCAGGTCTCAAATTGAGGGACTAAGGACAAATCAAGAGCTCTTAAAGTCAGAGGAAGGTCTATTAGGACATTATTTACAATGCAGATTGTGACTTTTTTGCTATCCTTGTGCTGGCAGTCTGAGGCTGCTTCCAGTCTGCTGCTTTAGGAATGCTCTTTAACCCCCTTGTCTTAGGTTAAAATGCAAAAATATTCCAGAAGGTCTGTATTCTATCTCCATCTTCATGAACTGTTAAACCAGGAGGGGCAGTGTTTTTCTTTGCCTCCTCCCCCAGACCATCTCCTGTTAATGGGCCATTAACACCTTGCCCCATGAGTCAGAGATAACTCCCTCAGGGAGCCATTTCCTGTTTAATGGGCAATTAAGGACCCACCACATGACTCAGAGAATGACATCAGCTCATTGTGAGATGCTCCGCCCAGGGAGAGGAGCCAAGCATTCCCACCTGGATATAATCTGGGCATTTGGACAGAACAGGCATCTGCCTTCTACTGGATTCCCAGAGGAGCAGCCTTCTCTCCCACTGGATTCATAGAGGGAGGAGCAGACCCTTCAGCATCATCACTGGACCACTGGAGGAAAACTCCACCCTTCTACAGGATCTCTGCTTCAACAGAACCATCTGTCACTCCAGGAGCACTACTGGAGCCACCATTCCAACTGGACTTCTACCAACACCCTGACTGACAGGGTGTCAGGTTGTAATCTAACTGTCAGGTTTTGGGTTTTTTTGTTTAATACTGCATCTTGTTCTAATTTTCCTATTAGGTTGTAGTTTGTTGGGGTTTGTTTTACTTTATTTTGTTTATACATATTAAAGAACTGTTATTCCTATCCTCATATCTTTGCCTGAGAGCCCCTTTTAATAATTTGGAGGGAGGGAGTTTGCATTTTCTCTTCCAAGAGAAGCTCCTGCCTTCCTTGGCAGGCACCTGTCTTTCAAAACCAAGACACCTCTTAATGTATGGAGTTAAACTTACAGTATGGAGGTATTTTTCTGTAAATATCCACATCAATCACTGGGTACCAGCAGCAAACAAACTGTGCAACCAGTTCATGAGGCAAAGAATCAAACTTGCCAAAATAGTAGCTTCTCTCTTTATTAGCTGCTGTCCTGTAAGTATCCATATTACTAATAGATTGAGAGTGTGGAAAAAGAAGTCTAGACAAAAAATCCCTAACTGTGGTGGCTCAAGGTGTGGGACCATTTCCCTAGAGGTACTCAGCACCATGAGACAGCAGAATCAGAGGGCACAGGGCTCATCCACAATGTTAGGTGGGACAATAGAAGAGCAATTAACAGATCTAGTAGATTTTCATCCTGTTTTAGGTAACTGAGAGACAATATGCATGGCTGATCCCTCTGGCAGGGTACGAAGCTCTCCAGTGCTACCCTATATCACACGCAGAATACTCATAGGGAGCAAACCCTGACACCCAAGCAAAAGGAGGGTTCTAAAATATCTGCTGAGGTGGCAGAAAACTTTTTTGTAGTAATACACCTTAATTTTGAATTTTATATGCTTTACGAGTATATTAAACAAGTAACACCTGTAATGATTTAAAAAAATACAAATTGTTGATCGAAAGTGGATTACAAAGATGTGTTCCTCTTTGCAGAGACATGGATTAATTTCACAAGACTTTCTATTACTACTGGGAATCATCTACAGAAGCCTCTTCTGTGTAGGTTTTGCTGTGCATCAAATATTGATTCTACAGAACTTCATATAAAAATGGCAATGAATGAAAATTTAAGGAAAGTCTCCTGATTTAAAGTTGAATTCTTATTCAATTTTCAGATAATCATTCTGTAATACTGTGGTTAGTGCCTAATTTTATCTAAAAGCTATTACTTTTTAAAAGTCCTTTAATAGGGATCATTGAACATTCTCTAGTTAAACTCTTCCAAACACTAAGAAAAAGAAGTGAGGCCTTAAAAAACAAAATGCAGCCTGGAACTGATCCCCAGGAGATTTTTGGAATACAAGGCTTCTATGATATTAAAAGAACTGATAATTCACAGGAACAGAGCACAGATAATCTTATTTTTTACACTTCTATGTAAAGTAGTTCAAATCTAAATGAGTTTGGACTACTAAAATATCTGCCAGGAGTATTCAGGTTTGAGGAAATATAAATGGGGTACGGTGGTGCAGTAAGCATTAGCTGATCTGAAAAATAACTTCATTTGTACAAAATGCAGGGTTCCTTTTAAAACACAGTCTCTGGCAATAGCAAGTACAAAGGGTGAAGTGACTCACTCTGTATGAAAATGAGACACTTCAGGCAGATATCTGAAATTGTCCTCCTTATTTACCTCCAGTGAACTCACTCTTTCAACAAGACATTTCTGTGGGCCATGGCATCTGAATTTCCAGGAAGAGAGGCTTGTAAGAGTAATATATTGGGTATGTGCATGTTACTGAACTAGAGGTAATTTTAAGAAAGGTTGAGGATGAGCTTGGGAGATAGCAACCAGGTCAAAAGTAGATAAGAAGTTTAATTGTACTATAAGGTCATTTTGAAAGGAAAATTCCATATTGAAAAAAAGCTATTGCTATGTGAGTTGTCTTCTGAGCCACAATGCTGGCTAAGGACACATATGCAGAATTATCTACTTCCTTTGCACACATTCTCCACTAAAAGGACAGGACTAGGTCTCAGATGTTACTATTTACTTTTTAATTCCCAGAGACTAAGACATCAATTTCCAATGGAATCAAGCTTACACCAGTAGAAGATAATTCATTGAGAAGACTAAGACTTGGCCACATTTTTGTATCATGTGGAGGATCACAGCCCTTAAGAAATATTGTTCTGTGATGTGGAATTACATGCTTTAAATCTCTACTTTGAGCATGCAGGCTTAGGATACATCCATAACTCAAGAAACCAGTATCCGGCAACTGGATAATAGTGGGCATTCTCAACAGAATTATTAAATCAAAACTATTAGGATAATTGGTCTAGGACCTTTTTTTTTCATCATTAGAAGTTGCACTGAGAAAATGTTTTCCTGGAAAAATTTTTTTGTCAAGGCATGTTCTTTTTGTTGTTTGGGGGTTTTTTTTATGCATGATCTGAATAGTCTGGTATGAAGCCACAAGGACATCTAGCTACAGGCTCTGGCAGATAATGCTGTTCCTCACAGCTGAAAAACCAGGGCATTGATAGCACAAGAAATAATGTGGAAAAATCAACACAATTCATCATGTCTAACAGGAGAAATAAAATGCTAACTGTTGACACTAGTTCCTACCAGCCTGCCCTTTTAGTGGTGCACAGGAAACCAGAGACTTGACTTGGACTACTCCTATAGTCTTCACCTGTGGTGTGCCTGGCAAACAAAGACCACAGCTTTTCTGACACTGAATATTATGCTGCTGAAAGCCTAGTTCAAGTCCTCACTGGTATTTTTCATGTGTTGTTTTAATGCCTCCACTTCTGACTTCCTTTACAACGCATGATTCTGTCAAGGGCAAAGATAGAGAAAAAATCCATTCTTTCAAAAGCAGTGAATCTGGTTTGTTTCTATATTACTGTTTACTTTATGACAGCGTAACAAAGCCTGTAAATGTTGTTAAGCCAGAGTCAGTATTAGCAATGGAAATAATTACTACCGCTTTAACTGACATTTTGTTAATGTTACTGTAGTGCTGTCTCATGAGTCATGACAGGATGGAAATTAATTTGTCACTGCTGTAGGTCTCTTTCTTTACTATAAAGCAAGTTTCTCCTCTTACACTCATCTGCTCTAGTGCCTGTATTAGAACGAATAAACCAAAAACATGCTTGAACATCCTTGTACGTGCTGCCCTCTCCGTGTCCAAAGCATTTTAAGTGTTGTTTTGCTTAGGTGATGGAACAGCCATGTGAAATTGAGGCCATGGAGAAGGCATCTCTGAAAAGTCACATAAAGGCTTTGGACTCCTTCAGCCTTTGAAAAAGTCTATTTTTAGTGTCTTCACAAAAAAATTGTTTCTGAGGACTTTGTGGTATAAAAGTTGTCACTCCTATCAATTCACAGCATAGCCAGCTGTCCTCTGCCCAAACTCAACTGACAACATGGCAGTGCATGGAGTGTTGTCCCCTTGGCAGCCAGCAGTGGATCTTCATTTCTTCACACCCTTTCCAAGGTGTCACCTGCTTTCAACGATAATAAGTAAGTGAAACCACATGAAAAATAAGCAAGAAGATGCATATTCTACCTGGTGACTAGAGAAGGTCCTTGCAGTGGTTAGGGCTGGAGCATAGACTAGGGAGGATGGCAGAGAGATGACAGAGGGTAACAGGGCTGGTTCAGTCTGGAGAGGAGGAGGGAAAGGATGGACCTCATGTTCAGTCATTGTGTGGTGCACAAGAGGCAAGTGGATGTGGATTGCAAAAAGGTTAATTTGATTTTACTTACTAAGAAAGGTTTTTCATCTCGAGGGTGGTTTTTCACTGGAAGACAGGCTTGTTGACACTATGGGAACTAACGGGTCCTGCTTCATGCAGGGGATTGCACAGCTAGAGGTTTCTTCCCATCGGAGTTATTCCATGAGTTAATAAAATCATTGAAAAGTTTTTGGTTTTATTTCTTTGTCTGAAGAACTGGCTTCTAATCCCTGTTAAGTTTCTCTGCCTTGGATTTAGCCAATTCACAACATTTCAAGCAAAATCTTAGACCAGCTTTCCACATATGCATTTTTATTCTAAAAAAGCCAGTAGGAGGAAAGAGGTCAATTCTGATACAAAAACATAAAAGAAAATTACTTTCAACTTTTTTCTGCCTCTTAAAGCAGGAATTTGTTCAATTTGTGCAACCATTTATCTCTGGACGTGTTCGGCTATTCTTCAATATACCAAGACTGCAGCATCCTGGCGAGTTTTTAGGTGGTGGGTTAACCTGCATTTCCCAGTGTGGATTATGACTGAGGCAGCTGCAAATTTAGCTGACTTCATCTGGTACTCTTCAGATCTTCTTCCAGACTCTCTGAAGAGTGAATAAATAAGAGTCCTAACGCTAAACTCTTTCTAATAAAGAGCTTTATCTCATTTGCAGAGCTCACTGAAGCCTTTCTCCATTGCTAAGGGATTTTTATTTTAAAAATTAAATTTTGCATTTACTGAAAATTTAAATCTCTTGTAAGTTGGAGACATGTACTTTGGGGTGTTTTGTGATAGTTTAATATCTGAAGGTGATGCAGTCAGAAAAGCTGTAAGAAATTTGACTTAAAATGAAAAACAACTTTCATTGAAAAAAGACTCCAGCAATGAAGAAGCCTAAGGCTCTCATCCACATGTGTAGGAATCCAGCTTTGTTCTTGGGAAAGTATGCTTACTTTCTGTGACCAATGAGGAATCATAGCCAATAGCTTACCTGCCTTGTACTTCAAAAGCAAAATCTGAGTCCACTGCACACCTCCACCTGCTCCTTCACCCAGGCTGGTCCATTGCTCCCAGCCCCAAGTACCTTTGAGGAGGTGACAGTTCCCTCTCAGCACCCTGCTTATGCTCTATGGCAACTTGAATGCATCCAGCCATGAAAGGACCTGTAGACAAAGGAAATGTCAGTCTCTTTTCAAGGACTCCAAACATCTAGTTTAACACTTAAATGTTTCATGATGCCACAATGTGCTTTGACAATACACTGAGGAAGTAACAGTGGGCTTTCCAACTGCAAACTCCACTTTTTCAGATGAAATTTCAGCTCTTGAAACCAAATCCTTTTGTGAAACTCGTTCCAGAGGGCTTTCTGTAGACTAATGCATATTCCATAAGTTCTGAAACAATACAACACCCTCTTCATGACACAGTTAAACTGCACTATTTTCCTCATTTCACCATGGCTGTCTGGTTTTAAGCACTGCAGAAATACAGATGCGTATATAAGACTTGAGAAAAAAACAGGACTCTGGTAGTCTACATGATATATTAGTCTACAACATGGCTCTGTCTCATGTCAGGCAAAAAAGTCTTGTTAAAGAAGGATTTGAGGAGGGAAACAGTTGCTCACCTTGGTGGTTAGGAGGGGTTGGCATAACTTTTTTCTATCCCAGAAGCAGTTTCACTTAATTCAGTTCTATCAGAAAATGTTTGGGCCTGAGGGCTTGTTCCCAAAATTCATCAAGTCTCTCTATACCAACAGCCTGAGTAAACCATCACGCCAGTGTGTTACCCACAGTATTCACAGTGCTCACAAGTTAAGACCTGAAGGACACTTTCTCAGATTTACTGAACAAGATACCAAAGATTTGGTACAAAACTTGAAAAGATATCTTGTCTTTTTCATTTGTCTTCCCCCATGTCTATAATTTTCAGTCTCTCGACTCATGACTTTCACAGCATATCTTTTCCTAACTGAATGGGTTGCATTCAACATGGGCTATTCAAAACAACACAGAGCAGAAGTGAAGTAAAGCTACAATTCTCTTTCAGTAGATCTTGCATTTTAGTGTCTGCACTCACCATATGTTGAATGCTATGCTGCAGTGCTGATGGAAACCAACAGTGCACCTACATAACACGTGAAGATTTGCTCAGCTAAGTAAAGTGAGAAAACCTGGATTTTTCTTGTAGATCATACATGATCTCTTGGGTCTTGGCATGAATTGAAACAAAGAGCTTTAGAACAAACAGAATTTGGCTCCTAATAGGTTATTCAGGAATACATTATCTTGCCTCCTTCAAATACAGAGAGAGGGGTTAAGCCAGCCTTACAGATTGAACAAGTTGAGCTGAGCACATGCAGCCTCAGATAGTTCCAAGAGCACTTGAGACATCTGTCTTTCAGAGCTGCTTTCCTTTTTCATGAGTGTGTAGATTTCTATCACTGAATGACATATGGAAGCCTGTCCAGTGTGTGGTTCAATTTCAGGAGAGCTCTTCTGCAAGTTTGACAAGGCAAATAATTAAGTTCTCTTGTCACCTTTGATCTTATCAATTTAGTAAATATTCTTCCAGGTGGGAGAGAATGGGTTGACTGCCTAAGATACAAATAAGGTCTGAGAAGGTCCCTATCACTTCTTCAAGTTGTCTCTACACAAGTAGTACACCCTTCGTGAGTATCACGTCTTAGTTTCATACTTCCTTTGTGTGTTAGCAGCATTGATTTATGAGATGGGGAAAGTCTTTTCATGACCATGGAGGTCATTAAATCAAAGACACAAAACATTTGTCAAATGTTATCAGTGTTCAACCAATAAAATCTCATACATGACCATGAATCAGCAATCTAGATATCATGAGCATTTTCAGTAAACACCAGCCCTGATTTTCATCTCTTCTTCTGTTTTTTTACTTGAAGCACGTTCATGGAAGATAATCTACAGAGGGCAGGAAAAAATGCTAAATTCTAAAAATAGCCTGGCCACTGCTTGATCTTGTCCATGAGTAAAACACAGGTTCATTCATTCTAGTAGCTTTCCCATGTGAATATCTAATTCTCTAGGACAAATTGTTCCCCTGAGCCATGTTGTATAAGTGAGGAGTGGCTGGGTTCATTTGGTCTGTTTAGCCTGGAGGAGACTGACAGGAGACCTCACTGCAGTTACATCTTGCTCCTGAGAGGAAGAGAAGGGGCAGGCACTGATCTCTTCTCTGGGGTGACAGTGACAGGACACAGGAGAATGGCCTGAAGTTGTGTCAGGTGAGGTTTAGGTTGGGTATGAGGAAAAGGTTTTTCACCCACAGGATGGCTGGGAAGTGGAACAGCTCCCCAGGAAAGTGGTCACTGCATCACCCTGACAGAGATCAATAAGTGTTTGTGCAATGCTTTCAGAGACATGGTGACACTCTTGAGGGTAGTGCACGGCCTGGAGATGGACCCGATGAAACTTGTGAGTCCTTTCCTACTCAGAACTATCTTTGCTTTTGTGTAAATATTAACTTCAGAGGGGGAACTAAGCAATGTTAGACTGTCTTCAGCACAGTTTTAAACCACCTCCAAAGGCTTTTGTTTATGAACATACTGACATCTCGTGGTTCTATCTGAAACTGTGACTGGTTCACATTCAGAAGAGAAATTTCTGCAAGGAATAGTCTAAATTTTTACGTAAATTGCATTACTTTTGCTGATTCTAGTAAGGTAGGGAAAAATAGATGTTAAACTTGTAAACTTGAAAAGAAGAATTTTTTTTTAAATAGCTGTTTCTAGAGTGGCTGAACAGGCTCAGGAACCTGGAACATTGAAGTGCAGGAATTCATAGTTTCTAGCAGAGCCATCAGCTCTGTTTCCATCACTCAAATGCACTGTCTTCAGATGGAGTGAGGTGAAGTGATTGTCTGGGGGGTGCTGACTCAGGGTGACCTAGCCTTGTCCGTCTCCCCAGGCCCCTGGATCAGGGCACACAGGCCACTGACACACACCACTGCTGCAATCATGCTTACCTAGAAGATCTGTTCCTTTCATGCCAAAGAGATTTCTAAATGTTGGTTAAATCAAGAATAAGCACAGCTGAGTAACACATGACATTTAGGCCACAAAACATCCTGTTTGTCACTAAAAATCTCAGCTGCTCCATACAAGGAGTTTTAACAAAGTCTGTGTTATGGTATTGAAGAAGAAAGGGAGCAGATACAATGTTTGGCTGTAAAGATTATTAATTTGTCATGGAGCTACGCCAACTCAGCTATGCAAATTGTTTCTTCGGGGCTGCATGAAAAAAGACCTTTTTCCCATGAAAGTGGTAATCACAGTGAGTGGGGGAAACAAGTAACAGCAGTGCTTTTAAAATCCACAAAGATTATGTGATCAACTTCTACCTCTGTCAAGCAGTGAAAAGTGGACTGTGTGTTCACAAAATGGTCATACATTATGCATGCAAACTACATGTGACAAGAGCTGCTGTGTCCTTGCATGGAGCTTGTGGCTGAACATCAGCACTTGACAAAGGCATAGTCCAGGAAGCCTACTGTCCCTCACCCTGGGTCACAGTGTGAGGGACACTGTGGTGTGGTCAGTGTGCCTAAAGTGCACCAGCAAACTGCTACACAGGCAGCTGCTCTGCCCCTTCCCTGGCTTCCCTCCATCACTGGCCCCAGGGACGTTTCCTCTAAAATATGCACAGCCAAAACACGCTCATCTAGAGATGGGCTGACATTTCTAAACCCTCTTTCTGCTTGAGACAGGAGGGAGGTAACTGTGTTAGGAAGATAACCATCTCAGCATGCAAAGAATTGCTGAGACATGAAAGTATTGCCCCTTACAGACTTTGTTTAGACACTCAGTTTCCCTTAAAACAATCATATTGATATGTCTTTGGAATAAACTCTCTATATTTCTGTGTTGATTCAGCATTGCTTCTTTCTTTCTCATGTAATGTCTAACTGATTCTCTGAAGGCACTGAGACTAGTCAGTGTGCTGGGGAGCACGTCCAATATTTATCCCTGGCCATCAAAACATGCAGGAATGTCTTGCCTAAAGCCATGGTAACCTTAGTGGATAATTAGGTATTAGGCTTAGTCTGAGGCTCAGGCTGTAATTACCATCCACATCTCTGTAGTGATGCCTGTTACACTGCAACTTATATTCCCTCTAAGACACCCTTGTTACTGTGAGGGACATGGTGCAGGAGGAAAACTGTGTGAGGAAGAGGGGTCGTACAGAGTAATACAACTGTTACTTGATCATTTTATTTCTTTTATTGCTGAAAAAGCACAAAAAAAGAAAAGCAAAAAAAAACTAACCCAAGCATTGATATTGTAAGGGAGACTACTCCAGTTTTCATGTGAGCTAATACTGCATTGAATGGTTAGTTACTCCTATCTCTAGCCAGAGGACATTGTCTGCTTACACTGCTAAAATTAACTTCATGGCTGGAAAGCTCAAAATATTTACACCAGAGGAAAAGGCTGGAGATTGTACCTCTGGTCATGTCTATTAATGCTTAGGGTGCATTGCTCTCAATGTCAGCCTTTCAGGAGCTGTGGAGAGTGTTTTACTCTAAGTAAGACCCATGCAGCAGTCGTCAGGAAGACCTGTGTAGTGCCTTAATTCATGCAGGGTCTGCTGCATTTTAAATATTTTGGGATGGGTTTTCCTTAGGGCACAAGAACTTGCAGCCCTTGAGACACGTAACAACCTTTAGAGGACAGGAAGATTTCCCTCAAAAATGTGAGGCTTCACTTTTTACAATCTGCATTTATAACATGTCATAAAATCCATGCTAGCCTCTCCTCCTGGCTTTTGCTACCAGCTTGGCTGAGCCTTAGTGATGCCCACAACAAGAGGCTCTGGCAGGGTGCACGGCCACCCACAGCAAATGTTGCCATGTGTGGGCTCCTTGGAGCTGGATGGCAGGCTGACTTTGTGACACAGGGAGCAACAAGCAAATGTCAAGCTGTCAGCTCTGACCAGAAATAAGCCGTCTGGGAAGTGGAGGACACAGCTGGGTGGAGAGAGAGGCTACCCTGCAGGTTTGGCCTCTCTCAGAACTCTGAGGTGCTCTCCCCAGCTCTGTAATACATCTCTCTCATCCTTCCCAAAGTGATCTAAAAGGCTTGTGAGAGAAGGGATCAAAGAAAAATCATTATAAAATGTTGCTGCAACTCATAAAGTCCCTGACAAGGGAAAAGCAAGAGCAGCAAATAGAAGTCACACAAAACTGGAACCGGGAGAAGACCTTCAGAATAATATTTTGCCCTTACTGCTTTCAGCATCATTCTCTATCTCTTCCTGAAATGTTGTGACACCAGCAATTCTGATGGATATTTCTCCACATGCATCTATCTACCCGGTCCTCAAATAAGGAGTCGCTTCCTATAGCTTATCTGCTGTGGAAGTGGTAACAGATGCTGCAACCAGGCAGAGAGAAGAGTGGACAAGAAAAGAGAGAAAAAAAGTATTTTCCCATCTCTTCAGCTGATAAGATTGTCATTCTTCTACCATCCTGAAATGGAGAGGAAAACTTCTGAAACACAGCAATGCTGGGCTGAAAGACAAAAAGTATTATTGATCTTTAAATGAAAATTACTATTTATCGATTTGGATTTTCTTTGGATAAATGTAATTTTAAATGTGTTGAAATGTCATTGTTTGACAGCCCTTGCTTTAAGATATCTATTTTCTTGCAGTCTCAAAACAGACCAATCTTTCTGGAAAAGACTTCATGGGAAAATGCCACTTCTTGTCTACTCTGCAGTGTACCACTTTACCCTGCCTTTTGACTATGAGGACACATGAGATTTTGCCAGCAGGCAGAAGAGACATGCTGTTTGGTTTATTGACTTTCTTTGCCTCATTTGTGCTGCTTATTTCAAATCAAATTGTGGGTGTAATGAAAATAATGATGTGATTAACTGGCGGTTGCTCAGATTCTACTCAGAGCCTTTGGGCACTAGAGCAACTTCAAATTTCATTCTGTCTATAGTATGCCAGTAACTGAATATTTGTAGCCTGCCTAATTTTTAGCCTTTCTTGTATCTATTTCTGAAAAAAAAAAGTAAAATATGCAATAATATCTTAAAACTCCTCCTCTCCCCCAAGTAGATGGCAAAGTCTTGACTTAATCCATCTTCACCAGATGCTGCAAGCATGCTGTGTTCAACAGTATCAGATGGGCAACCACAAAAATTGGTCTTTTTTAGGTTTTCACATTTCAAGAAAGTATTTGTGTTAGTGACCATCCAAGAAAACTGCTAAAGCTTTGCAGCAGTTTCACTAGAGCATCACCAGAGGGTGGCAGGACACTTTGTCGAGGCCACTGCTGCTGACTTGCAGTGCCGAGTTTGTACAGACACCCATCTCACCTGACCCTGCATTTGTTCTCTTGATCTACAAAGAAGTTAGCTTCCTGAAAGAGTAAATGCTATTTACTATCTTTATCCTCTTGAAAGACAGCACAGAAAACTGGGGCTGAAATCTGCATCAGAAGAGTTTTTGTTGTCACTCTTGTATGAAAGCATGCCTCATTGCTCAGATTTAATGGAAAGACCAGACTCACTCTTCTCATGCAATTGCAAGAGCAGTTACTCTTCTCTGACCTCCTATCTTCCACAGCAAATGCGCTGAAATAAGACCTTGTCTTCTACACATTTCAGAGCTGTCTTTACAGAAAGCAGTTGCTTGAATGCTTGCTTCCAGAATGCACTTTGCACAGCTTTACATGGTGGCTGCTTAGTTGTGAGTACTTCCCAGACCCAAGGTACTTCCTTCTACATAGCAGACTTCTTTTCTTTCAGCATTCATGGTCTTGTAGGGTTTCCCATCTAAGACCAAAATAGTTTTTATCAAGAAAAAAAGAAAGCAAGTAAAGAAAAGAGAAAGATGTGTATGTCTTCCAAGAACTTCAATGCACTTCAAACACATCCCACTCATTGGCATGAAGATAGAGAACCACAATGTTCATAGGTGCACTGGCATGTGGTTGTTTTTCACTGCTGCCTTTGTCTGCCCAGTTTGAGAGCAGGTCTAGGGTCACCTGTGCAGAAGGAGAAGTCCAGCCTCGGTGGAGACACTTAGCTCACCTACTCAGCTACTATACCAGGCTGTGTGTCGCTTGGCTGGACTAAGTCTTTTCCAGATAACCTTTTCTACCTGGAGGAAAGAGGATATTTTCTGCCCCATGTCAAAAAAAAATGCTATAGACATTAGTTTATGTTCAGCAACTGGATCATACAACCATGACTTGAACAGTTTTGGTCAATTCCCACTAGATGATGCTGTAGCTCCTCCAGGGAAGACAGGCTATTGCTGTTATAAGAGGGGAAGTGTATCCCTAGTTTTAACTGCAAGTTTAGCTGCAGCACTCTTTCTGCTCATCCATTCACATCCAAACCCTACTCTTCATCTTATACTAAGAGCATTCTAAGAAAGGTAGTTTGCATTGATGAGAAGATGATGTGCCAAGATGACCTCCCACTTACTTAACAGGATATTCACACCTGGGTGGCAGCAGACTTCCAGTGTTAGCCTGAAGTTCCAGATCTCTTCTGTCCTTCTCCTTTCTTCTGCATGGGACATTATTTAGGGTACTTTAACATCGGGGTTTGGTGGTCTGTTTCCAGAATGTATTTGCATCAATCAAGCAAGGCAGGTGTCCAAAAATCCTACCTCCTTTAGCTGGAAGCTGAAATGACTCTTCTGGTAAATATGTGATGTGGTAGCAAAGGCGATCATAATTTTAGGAAAACAAACCTAAATTATCATCTTTCATGTTGTAGTGGTTGGGGAAAAATGAGAGGGAGGGAAGTTGTGCGCATATTGTCTGTGAGTGACTTTCTTAACAACACTCTCATTGAGAGTTACTTTTGCCAAATGCTGTTTACTTTTTGCTGTCAAATCTGTCTGAATTAATAACAAGCAATTTGATTGGAAAGTGAGACTTTTTCCCCTCTGCTTCCTAAGTGACATACAGACTGAGTGTGAGAAACAGCCTGCCAATGGCTCCGTCAGGAATCCTGTGTCAGTACAACAGCTGAAAAATAGAAGACACTTTGCCAAGTCTCCATCTTAGCCCATGGTCTCTCCTACTGCTCTTCCTTGGGTGCAGTCATATGGTTAAAGCTTGGAGAAGGATTTTCTCTACAAAATTCTTGTCTGTGGAGCTGTTCTTGTGCTGCTGGAAAATTCAAAAGAGAAATAAGGCAAGAATCTTATTTCAGCCCAGACTGAGCATACACAGCTTACAACTGAGAGAAATTAAGCCTGGATAGCAGTAGATACAAATTTGGGAGGGCACATGAAACAAGACTAGTGGACTAGAAAAATATGAGGGAGTGGTACACCAGATTTAATGAATCGTGTTCATTTCCAGGATCACAAAAAATTTTACAGGCTTTAATGCAATCTTCATGGAATAGCTGGACTCTAGAAGAAGCAGTTCTCGGTCTCTCATCCTATGAACACATCCTTTTCTACAGTGACCTGTTCAGTATGTACTGGTGGTATTTATTTTGCCCTTCCAGATTAAATAAGGAATTCTTCTTACCTACACTTACGTCAGAAAAAATAAATTTACTCTGAAACACAGACTGTGACTTTTGTTTCCTCTCTTCTTTTCTCAAGACATCTAAGTAAAATACGTTTGCTTCTAAGCTAAGAAACCTGATTTGTCTTTGGCTTTCCAGGCATTTCATAAGGAGTTAGATCCATATCTGACCAAGTCACAGGGTCAGTGCTGCAGCTTTCAAGGTCTAGTTACAGCTGTGAAGATTTTTGCTGGCAGTACTTGATGACATACAAATTCTTTCTGAGCTTGACCAAAATACATGACTTTGGTGCTCCATTTCACACAGCTGCAAAAAGTAAAGAACTCAAGTGAAACTGAACCATCTTCTTTGAGCTATTCTTTCCTGGATAAGCTGTGGACAAATGGGAAGCATTAGTACTATTTTACAACCTAAGCATAAGAGAAGAAAATTAGCATGTTAAGTGATGTCTCATGCTTCCACATGAACAGCCTAAGCAGTGCTCAGGAAGCCCTTGTTCTCCCGTGTGGGAGACTAGGCATCCACCATCACTTTTTTTGTCCCCTCATGCACTTTTTACAGGGCAGAAGCCTGTATGAGGAGACAAAAGCTTTTTGCCGTCCTCACTCCTCCCCTTGATTCCCATAGGGGACACACTATTGTCACTATGCTGTCTCTTCCCCAGCTGCCTAACACCTTTACTCAATAGAAAGGAAAAATTAAACTTCATAAACCAACATACTAAACCAGAAACATTGGGGATTAACTTTATCACCGTCTCAGAAATCTGGAGGATTTTGCACAGCCACTCTCTTCCTTTGCACTGCTAATGCTTTGTCTAAAAAATCCTTGTCAGTTTGACAGATAGAGCTAATTCTATGCAAAGACACATTATGATTTAACTGACACTAGAATGGTGAAAATCTGTTTGTTCTCTGTACCTCAGATTCTCTAAGACAAGTATCATGGCTGTGATCCAGCCAAGCTTTTAGTATGAATCTACACTCAAAGTATGTGCATCATCTTATCAGCAGTAGCAAAAATAAGAGCCATCATAACAGACATGTTCACTGGGTTGCATATATATGAATTTGTCTCTTTAAAATGGATGTTGAATATCCTCTTTGCATATTCTTTTCATTGGTCCTCACTTGAACAGAAAACTTCCTTAAGAAATTTTTCTTAATTGAGCAAGTGGGGACAAAGGGAAACAGATTAAGAAATGGCTCTGAAAGCAAGTAGAATGACAATTTCAAATTACCATGAACTCGTAAAAGTTTGTACAAATCTTTCATACATTTGCAGAGTGAGTCTTGTTCTGCATTATTTTTGGAATCTGGGTGGGGTTCCTCCACTGTCATTTCTAAACCTCTTCTGCTGCCTGCACAGGCCTCTCAGGCTATCCCATCCCTGGGTGGTATCTCCAGGTCTGTCTGCTATTCCAAAGCTCTGACCAAATAATTATTATGTTTAAACAACACCCCTGGGTGTGAGCTTTCCCTCCCTCTCTGTCTTTAGGATGGGTGGGAAACAGACTTTCAGCTCTCAGACATGCACTGCTCTCTGTTCTTCCTGGCTTTGTCCAGGTTAGCAGCAGGCACAAACGCACTCAAGAACTCAGCTCCTGTGGTGACAAGCCAGATATGGCTTACCACAGAACATGTCCTACTGCACAAGTAAATGGCATATTACATGTTAAACTATAAAGCTGCTCTTCCACATTTGTTGTACTTTAAGGCACCTGAGTGAAACAAGACTTTCCATCTTGGCGCAGTTGAACAGACAGTGCTAAAAGTATTGACCTGCTTACAAGAAGGGAAACATTCCAGTTATGTAAACAGCAGAGAAGTGTTTTTTTTCTCTGCATTCCTAGAGTAAGCTGGCTTTAGCTGAGTCCATAACTTCTGTGTGTGCTGTTCTCTTTGCTGCCTCTGCACACAAATTGTTGGGTTTTTTCAGAATCACAGCCTGCTAAGTAACCCTACTTAAGCAAGGAGTTTTGGGGTTTTTTGTGTTTTTGTAACAGCCAGTAAAAGATTTTGAAAAGAAATTGAGTGACCAGCTCTAAAATGCATTTCCAAAATAAGCAAAAACTGCTACACTAGATGAGGCCAAAAGCTGCTCTGAGCAGCAACTGTTTCCAACAACAGTTGCTAATGACAGTTGAAGAAAACTTTACAACAGGACAAGACCTCCCTTTTTCCTTCCTGCTCTTCTTCTTCATAATCTTCTTCCTCTTCTTGAAGTACTGACTACTATTGAGATTAATAGCCATACATAGTTTTCTTCTTTGAATCTATTGAACCTCTTTTAACCTGTTAATGTCACCGTCCCATGCAAGATTCCATCTTGGTGATTTTCAGTCCAGCTTCTGTAGTGTGCATAGTAGAGAAGAGGTCAAAAAAGGAGGGAAAGAACATATTTTTGCTGGTTTAAATTGGCTGGTTTTCATTTCAAGTCAGTTGCCTCTAACCCTTGAATTATTAGCAGTAATAATTCTCAATCCTCTACACTTTCAGTTTTTATAGTTACATTCTCAATCATCACTTTCCCAGAAGCAAGAGTTGTTTCATATACATGATGGTTTTTCCTGTTCTTTTGCTTGCTTTGACTTTGAGATGAGGCAAGAAATCAGGCATAAAATGTTACTTATCTGGCTACATGACCAGTTCATATAGGACTGCAATGCTTTTTGTTTTATCATTCTCTCTGTAGCTATAACAGAAAGCTGTATATTTTCTTTTTCTCCATAACATATACAGGGACTTGAAATTCACGGAGTGCAAGAATATTGTCACAGGAATGCACAGTGGGCTCTGGTTTTCCTTCATTTGGATTGGACCTCCTCCTGACTGCAACAACAGAAGACAGGTGGAAATTATGTTTTAAAAATGCAAATCTGAGATTCCTCTTGTACAGCTCAAGCTCGCTCCTTCACTCATTTAAATCGGGAATATTGTTGGCAATGTATATTGCAATTAATCCAATCCTACATTCATCCTACTAAATTGACTTCAACCTATCAACAAAAAAAATTTTCTGGTTCATTGCTTTTTCAAATTCGGCTTGAACAAATATTGGTCTTCTAATAGGGAGTGCAAATGCTTCACCTTGTCTTGACTCTTCCAGATGTATTTCAGGCAGAATGCAGAGCAGAACAGACAGATTAACTTCACCTATTTGATAACTAGCATCCACAGAGTCCTCAAAGTAAGGTTTCTCTGGAATGCCAGAGATAACGAAAGCCCCACATAACTAAACAAACAACCCAGAACAATAAAGTGATCCATGCAATTTCCTGTATTGTCTCTCTGGAGTCCAGGGCTCACGAGGCTCCTAAGTGAGCAGGAAAAAGACAAACAGCTCAGCCAAAAAAGAGAGGTACTGCCATAAAAGAAACCCTCTGCAAGAGCTGTGTCAGCTGCAGTGGGTGTTATTTCACTTTTTCAAACTGCAACCAAAATTGAGATTACCAGGAAAAAGAAATGGTTTGGGAAGTTTGAAGGATGTGTGTGTCAGTTCTTGCTCAGAAGCAGTAATTCTACTTTGACACCATCATTAGAATTTATAAGTATGGAAAATACATTATGAAAACCTAATTTTCAAGTGCACAGCTATTTCATTTCACATAAACATATGGAAATGGGGACCGTGTTCTCAGATGTTGAATACTGTCCTCTTCCTACTGAATCCAGGGAGAGTTGTGTTGGTGGGCATTGTATTGCAAGATGTAGTTTACCTGAGTAGCATGTAGCATCATATATGAACCTGTTTGCATTAATTATTGAAAAGTTCATGGATTTGTGGGATGAGATATTTTCTCCCTATGTCTTTTTATTCCTGTTGGATTTTCTTTCTTTTTTTTAATTACTTGGAATTTTGTTAAAAATTATCTCTTTTCCAATTTGAAGTCACATCCTTTTTTAAATAAGTAGCAAATGTTTACCTGCCACCCTGTGTTTGGCATTTGGGTATAAGAAAATAAAGCAGCTGTTCAGCTTAAGCTGACTTTAAAGGACTCTGTATATCATCCACATAAAGCTGCATCTCCACTAGAAATACGCTTATAAATAAAATCAGAACAGCATGAAGCCGACAGACCTGCAAGCCTCTGTTTCCATCAACAGATACCCTTCTTAGATGTCTGGTAAACTACTATGAATAATTGTCAGTCCAGTTAAAGAATCCAGTAGTATTTGTATGGAGTAGCCTGTGAGAGGCACAGCCTTAATTTAGAGTAATTAAGTGTGTGCAGCAAGACTAATTTTGTCAGCACTCTTTATTTATGAAAACTCCTACCTCACTCGAGCAAGCAGCTTTGTCCAAACAGCCAAGATGACAAGATATCTGTGTTATTTCCCAGCTTCTGAGTAAACACTTTTGCAATCTGAATGTATCCCTAAAACTTTTCAAGTGGTCTTAAATATATGATTAAGATAGCAGCCAGATATTACATGTTTCCTGTGGTTCTCTGAAAAAAAAAATGGTGTTCAAGACAAAACACAAACTTTAAAACATTTGGAACGCAAAAATAACAGAGTTTGCCAGAGGATGGCTGTTTCACAATAGCTCTCAAGTTTTCAAAACTTCTTTTCAACGTGTGCTAAAGGAAAAACAAAGCTCTATCAATGCTTTTATGAGTCAGAATCACTACAAATTGATTTCCCATGACATAGAAGTCCTGGGCACACTTTCCACTTCTCAGCAGCAAATCTCTCATGTTTGGCTCAAGAATCCTCTCCAACTCTATGTAAGACAAAATCTTGTTTGGTAAAGAAGGACATTTTGAAAGCCTTTGGGCATATCTAGTTTTGGGCATATTCTAGTTTTCTATAAACTTTAAACCAAGTGTCAGCTTGCAGATCTGACATATCCCTACAAGCCCCAGCTTAAAGGCAAAGGAGACAGTAGAAATACTCTGGATAACCTTTCTCGGACATTAGGAATTTTTATTGTTGTTGTTGTTTTTCTTGGAGGGAGAGGATGTTGTGGTTTTTAATATATTTTAGTCCTTTCTTAGTCCTACATTTATTGTCTGAATATAATTTTTCTATTGAAAATAAATTTAATAGTAATAAAACAAAAGCACCAATATAAAAAACAATTCTGCAGTGTGGAGATCATATAAAAAAATCCTGTCAGTAGAGCAGAGCCATAAGATTTGCAGAAGGACCCATGTACTTCATGCTGGTTTTATTTGTTCTCAGAGTGCAGAAGCACATTTTGTATGCTCTATATGTTCACCCACAGGATACCAGAACATTTGCCAGTGAACTCAGCATCTTGCCATTTAACCTTTAGCCACAACTATGCAGACTATTTAACAAGGCAGGCCAAGGAAGTTAAAGTTTTTAAGCATATTTGTGTAGTGATCTTAGAATTTTAATGTGTAAGTGGTCAAATCTTTTTCTATTCCAAGCCCAGAAAAATAAATTAGCTTTCCCACTCTGCTTCATGTGACTGTTAAAGATTGTTTTATGAAACAATAATCAATGTGACTTTCCAAGGTCATGTGCATGTTAGTGACAGATTTCAAATATAAAATGTCAGTGCACTCTTAATTAGGTCAAGATGTTTGAGCAAAATTCCTTCTGTCCAAAACATCCTCTTATTCCATGTACAGGATAATTAAAATAAATTATACCCGTGAGAAAAGCCATGCTCTAACATCAAAATCTCATTTATCTAGATAAGTTTCAAATCTTTCATTGTTTTGCTCTGATAAAGCTCATCTGTCTTTATTTGCAATTGATCTGGCTTTGCTTAAGTTCCAGTGCAGTGGGTTGTTAGGGGAATTTTTGCATCTGTACCTTCCATTATTAGGTTTAGATCACTGAAAATAGGAGTCTTTAGCCCCTTTTGCTTTCCAGCTCCCCTCATGCTCTTTATCTTAAACTTTGTTAGTGAGCTGTAAGGCCTCCATTCTCGGCTATCCACAAGAAGCAACAATCCAGGGCTATCGACAGGTCAATTTCACCCTTAGGTCATAAGGTGAAGTGATGGTTTAGATTTTAGGGAAACACCACACTTTGGTCATAGGTATAACAGTGGACAGTTCACTGCATCTGTACTCTGGGAAGAAGGCTTGACACAGGCAGTCATGCCATGGACACAGAAAGAGGATGAAATGCTTTAATATTTATTTTTCTTACAGATACTTCATTTTCTGCTCTTCCTTTTCAGTATTTACATTAGAAAGTACCTCCAGCTCCATTGCATTCTACGGCATAGTTCACTAGTACCAGCCATACTCACCCATAATTGTATATTCAACACCAAAAAGGATTGCTGACCCTAGCCTTTAAAACTGGAAAGGCACCCTCCCTTCTTGCCTATCACCTGGAGTAAGAAACCTAGCTGCCACATGTAGAGGGCAGCTGCTTCCCTTACCCCTCATAGCTTCTAAAGAATTCATCATCCTACTCTGGATTTTTCTGAGTTGTTCTCTAGAGAGACGGAGGTTGCCCCTGAGTTTTACACTGCAGAAAGACAGCAAACTCTTAAATGTGCTTGCAGGAGAAAGAAGCAAAAGTAAACAATGAAAGGGAAAGGATGAAACAAAGAGAAAAAAAGTTCTTCCTTCAATTTAATGGAGAGGGGAAAATTAATGCCCAATTAGGTTCTGTCTGCATTAGCTATTTTAAAAGATTCCTGCTTGCTGGTTTGTAGCATATGCAGCTGATAATAAAGAAACAAAATTTAATAAAGAAATTAACAGGTTTCAAAGTTCTCACTAGTCTTTCATGGAAAGAAACATTTCTGTATTCTTGCAGCCTTTCATTAAGGACAAAAATGAGTTTCTATTACTAGCTCAATTTTAGTTCTGCAAACTTTACTTTGGGAGTTGAAATTTTGTACTCAATTTTAGTTCTCAATTTAAGCTCTGCAAACTTTACTTTGGGAGTTGAAATTTTGTACTCTATTTTGAAATCCAACTATGTAATGACTTCAGAGTGAATTTTAGCTGTCACTGGATTTGGTTTTGATTTCAAGGGGTTTTATCATGCATGTCTTTCCTAACCAGAGTCATATGCATGAACTAAAGCATTAAATGCATGTATGCATATAATTTTTATGACTTTTGGTAGGCCTGCTGGCAACTCCTGCAGCTGTGAACTTGAGACTATATGCGACAAAAAAACGACAGAAGAAAAATTGAGAATTTTGTTGTTCATAAATCTATGGGAGTATAAGAAAGATTTTCAGTATCATACCTAATTCTTTTTTAAGGATAGCATAATAATAAAATTCAGGTTTAGATTTCATGCAGCATTAGGCTTCTTCTTCCCTCTTGTATATATAGATTTTCTGAAGGCTTAAACAAATAAAAGGAACCTTTAAAAAAAAAGCATATGGATGTACTTCATGGATTTTTTAACATTAAGATCGGAAGAGCACAC